>JACCIB010000054.1:0-600000 GCA_018906965.1 Philotrypesis tridentata
ATGTTTGTAAATTGTTCGTCAATCAATGCCTCCAGCTCGCTGGCTGGAATAATTTGTTCTACCGCCTTTACGGTCGTTAGTGGTCCAGGTTCGAGCTCGACTTCAAGAGGTTCTACCTGTAGGTCCTCCTCGTCCGTTGATAGTGTTTCTATCTTCCCCCTCTTCGTCCTCCGGCTTAATAAGCCCGAACTTCCGAGCGTCTCGCTCACTTTGTTCACGAATAGCTTTTGTAATTACTTCGTGATTTATTTGTCTAATTTTCTTACTTGTGAGCCATTCGTCTTACTTTGCGATGGACTTGTCGAGTTCTATAATTTGTTTTACCTTCCTGGTGACTACCGTCTTTCTCCTTCCATTCTTGATGTTCTGATCGATGCGGCACTTGTAAAAATTGATTATGCTTTGACACTTTTGGCACCTGATCAAGCCTATTTGGGCTGTCAGCTCTAACGGTAACCTTGAAATGCAAAGTGCTGTGAGGTCCCTTTCAAACTTGGGTGCCCTCTTATGACACAATAAACATCTATTTGATTCCTTATGAATATAATGTTCTCTTTCGTAATCGCTGATTGCCTTCATCGTGATTACTCAGATATGAATATTAACTCTGTTTTTTCGTCCTTGATCTCCGGACAGTATTTGAACATAATTTGACAGATTTTGCAGCCTTTTGCGCTTCTGACGTTCATGACTTGGTAACCACACTGCTTACAGGACAAAGGAATTAATACTTTGGAGAGGATGTGTAAATTTTTGACTGGGTCCAATTTTTTCTCTAGATCAATGATTACTTGAATATAGCACGATGGGCAGTATACATCCGCAAACCTTCCCGTGTACAGCGTATAATTTCGTTCGATCGGAGTTACACATCGATAGTTTACAGTTTCCATTTCGTAAGACGGTTCATACCGTTTTTATTTCCGACATACTCATCATTTCTTGCTTGATCAAGTTGATATCTTTCAACCTTCGCGTTATACGTTCCGCGTGGTTTTTCGTCTGGCTGAAACTATTGTAGATTTTGGCGCTGCTCATATACCTTCTGACCTCTGGCCTTAAGCCATTGATGAAAACTTCCGTGGCTAACTTTTCCTTGGTTTCGACAGAATCTGTTAATTCATATAGCTCGATTCTAGCCAGGTTACCTTTATTGATATAGGCACCTAGTAGCCATTCTACTCTGTTGCCGTATTCCTCGTTACTTTCACTCTTTTCTTGACTTACCTCTATGAGTTCGTTTTTTACATGTATCAACTGAGAGACTAGTATGAGTTTGGTATTATCGTCTAATGCTAACATTTTCATGCTTTACTTATGTAATATCTTACAAACACTTACCTGCGACTGCCTCGTTCTTACACCTCTGATTCATTTTTACCGATGCCTGTGTCCCTATTTGCCAATATTGGATATAACCGATTCTCTATTACCCGGTATCTTAATGGCTGTTCCCCTTGGTTGGTTACAGTCGCTTCGGAAGCAACGGTGCCCCTAGTTGGGGGTTGTGGGGGTTGTATGGGCGGTGGCGCCCATAGCTCCGCCTTAAACTCCTCCCGCTCGTTCTGACCCTCTGGTTTCTTCGTTTCTGCTTCTGCTTGCTTCTCCTGCCTGGTTCCCAGGTAAATCAACAGGTGCGTGACTGAATTCCAAACAGATGCTAAAATAAATACAGACCACCCATATATTGAGTGTAAGGCATATCCATGCACTACCGTATCTATACAAAACTTAATTAGTCTGGCAATCATAAAAATCCCTATTACTCCCGCCGATACTGAGCCAAATGAAAGGAATCGTCCCCACATTCTAGCCCAAGTAGACTCCGCCAGTTTTGACAGTGCCTCCTCATCGAAAAACTTCGTCATGGTGAGTCCGTTTAAATTAGCATTTCTTCCCGACACGTTCATCGCTAGAGAGTTTAGCACTGCTGATCTCTCTACTGGGAACATTAAGTGGCGCCTTAATGCTTGAATTTGCTCGTTGGTGTATACGCTGCTATCTGCCAATTTATTTGGGTCAGTATATTTCCAGGTAGGCTGGATGTTAGGTTTCAAGATATTCGGGGTTCCGCCTCGTGTTACTCCCCCAGGAATTATGTTGAACCATTCGTTCTCAAACAGATACATAGACGGTACAAGAGTATTACATGCAATCTCTGTCCCGAAACTTTTGAGTATATGCGTTTTCGGTGTCAAGAAGTAATGTACTCCTTCCAGTGCTACCGGTAGTTCCTGAAAACAACCCTTCGTCTCTCTCCTTGACACCTCCACCTGAACGCATTCCATCAAGTGTACCACTTCACCTGCTACTATACCTAGAAAACCGCCTCTTTTTGTAATTTGGTAGGCAAATAAGTCGGGTGCTATTGCTGCAATACTTAAGGCATTCGCTAATACTTTTCTCTCTAGTTCGCATTTCTGCATAAGCACGTCGCGGTATAACCTGTTCAATTGGGTCTTAATATGTTTTTCGACATAAATAAATTTTGAATTCACGTACGCAAAAATGTCCAAATTACTGACCGTCGGATGTTTGACCTTAACGATATTTTCTGTAGTTTCACCATCGACAAAAAATAATTTTGGATGTTCCGTTCGTATTAATTCGTATCCGCAGAGAGTTATTTTTCCGATTGATGTAAACGCGAATGTTACCTCGCTCGACTCCATAATATACATCGGTCTATTTTCGCTTCCGTGCTCTACGATTTTGTTAACTCTTCCAGCAAATAATTGCGCGTAATTTCCGAAACCGCATGGATCGGATGGGATCGGTTCCCAAAAGGCGTTGCCTAACTCCGCGTCCACACAGGAGGTTTGCGATAGAGAACATCTTGTCCCAGAACGCATTATTATTTCATTTGCATTGATGTTGACCGTAGCTTCGTATTCATACAAGGTTATAGTTACGTATCCCGATACAATTACATTCTCGTAGACTCCGTAAGTATCGTTAAACTCTCCCGCTTTATCACAGCTTCCATCCTTATCGATGGTTCCGACAAACGTCATAGGAAGCATTATGGTATCATTTGGCCGTATTCCCGCGACTTCGTTTTGATAGATTCGAAATTTTCCCTGCTCGTGCATCTCGTAGCATTCTCTTTTCGATACAGGGAACAAGTACTTTGCTTCGCCTTTATTGATTTCTTTAGTATGGGAGAAGGCTCCGCAAAATCTCACAGTTCTTTTTACATTGACTTTGCAAAATCTCACCCTTTGTGTTGAGAAGTCGTTTAATTGTAATAGTCTTAGATATGATTGGGTAGCATTTACTTGTGGAATGTCCATTTCGCATTCACCTATATTTAGCAATGAGTACGTGGTTAAGTTTGCGACCTTATGAGCACAGTCGTATGCGATAATCGCATTGACCCCTTGCGTCAGCATTCCTAATACTGCAATCACGGATAGTAAGTTGTTCTTCATCTGTAAACAATTTGAACAAATGCATTATCTCAGAAGGATATTGATTCTTTTCTTTTTATGACTCCGCCCTGTGTGCGTATAGTGTGCGTTCAGGCTCGTGCGCGCATTTATTGATTTTACTATCCCCTCTGCTTTTGCGCCGAATCGTGCTGTCAGCGTGTACTGTTGCGCCTGTGTTTTTTTGTTTCCGACAAGATGGCGTATCGTTTGAACGGTTTGATTTTAACACAATCTCATCGGAGTGATGTGCAAGAAAAAGGAATAAATAAAATTTTCTACAGGATAATTTGTTTAATTTTTATAGGTGATTATTCGGCATGTTGGAGGTTTTCCTCTATCGAGGGTTCAATGTGAGACATTCTCAAGCGGTTAGCGTGTACTACCTTTTCTTTCGTTGCGTTCAATCTAATTTTCACATTACCATTTCCGCTCACGTCTAGTACCAAGTACGGTCCGCTGTATTGATCATCGAACTTATTTGCTTTCGGGCCTTTAAGTAACCAAACGTAGTTACCGATTTTGAGGGTCTTGATATTTACCCGTTTGTCATAATATCGTTTCGCTCTTTCTTTCGCTTTAATAGAATTTTCTCGAGCAGCTGCTTGTAACTTATGTAACCGTGTTATTAAATCTCGCATATAACCGTTAAACGTCGGTAATAAATCCTCACTCTGAATTTCGTCCTCCGTTGGCGTTCGCGCAATCCGTCCGAAGATCAATTCGAACGGAGTGTGCCACGTTGCTTCACTTACACTCGTGTTAAAATTGAAAACTGCTAAGTCGGTTATAATATCCCAATCGCTCTTATTCTTTTGTACGAAAAATTTTACAAATTCCATCAGACTGGAGTGAGCACGCTCTAAGCTCCTGTTGCTATGGGGGTGAAAAGCCGTGGTTTGTATTTGTTTAATTCTGAAACGCTTCGCGACCCGTTTCATTAATTTACTCAAGAAATTTGTGCCTTGATCGGTTAGGATGGCTCTAGGCGCCCCGAATACGCATATAACTTTTCGTATTAGTGCATCTGCAACCGTACTCGCTAACATGTTCGGTATTGGTTCCGCGACTGCAAACTTCGTTAAATTATCTTGAAATGTTATCAAATATTCGTTTCCGCGCTCAGTAACTGGAAGAGGACCCACGATGTCCATGACTAACTTGTCCATGCTCATTACCGGGGTGTCCGTAATTATCATAGGTAACTTGGTTTTTACCCGCACCAATTTCTTTAATTGACAATCGAGGCATTTTCTTATATAGTTTTGCACGTCCTCTTTCAAATTTTCCCAAAAGAATTTTTGCTTAATTTTTTTGTAAGTTTTCGTGACTCCTCTATGCCCTCCTACGATCGAGGCATGGGCGGCCTGTATTATGTTTTCGCGATCCGTCTCGAGCGCGTATTTAATTAGTCCCAAACAGACAATTAGTTTGACTCGCGCTTCTTCAAAAACTTTTCTTAATCGTTTAAATACGTCATGCCATTGTACTCCCTCTATGTGCTCCGTTTTCGCGATGCTGACCGAATCTATGTTTACGTCTATCAAGAAATGCACCAGATTTTCGCATAGAGTATCCACGTTCTGTAATATTTTCGTCGGTCCGACAATACTTTGATCTCGAATAGGAAGTCCAATATGCAATTTCGTATTTGACTTTATTGAAGCAGGGTGGGCTACTTGCAAGTGCAAAAACATTGGTAATTTCCCTTTCATTTGCAACTGTCGAGCTCCGTTATCGCACGGCTCTCCCGTTGTGTTAATAAAATACAGATAATTATCTTTTCGCATGAACATTTGTTCTCTGCATTGAATTATTGCATCAGTTTCCGCGATATCATTACTATACTCGATATTCGATTTTTCCGTCGCGTCGGGTACTTCTTCGTTTTCCACGGGATTTTCAGGCGACGTCTTTTCATCCGAATCAATAATCGTGTCCCAATTTCGTTTACTACTCTGTTCGTTCGCCCGCTCTACCGCGCTCGTTCCCGTTTGCTTCTCTCCGGCGGGTGTAGTCGGTACACTTACTTCTTCATTGTTATTACCCTTGTTGTGTACGTATTCCCCCGTTTCAATTTTCCGATTCTCGGTGTTGCCGTTACTTGTTCCCGCGACGCCCTGATCCGCTGTGTGATCGCTTTTCATAGCCCGAACCTTTCGCGCTCCCTTCGCTTTTCTTTCTCGCGGCGCAAGTGCTGCAATTGCGTCTGCATATCGATCGTTCGGTTTCCTCCCTCGTTGAGCTCGCGTAGTCATAGTATGGCACGACGTTAAATGTTTACCGGTAGTAATGTTTGATTCTAATTCTCCTTCTTTGCGTTGTGCTTCCACGGCGTCGTTTGTGTTGTCGCGGATGACCTCCTGCATGTTTATTACTTTGTCCCGAAATCTTTCGGCTCCCCTTCCTCGCTTGATTCGTCCGTTACTGCGACCAACACTTGCTCTATCGGATTTCTCGAGAGTGCATCGGCTATATTCCTTTTCCCGGGCTTATACACTACGTCAAACTCAAATTCAGCTAACAGTAGTCTCCAACGGTTTACTCGCGAATTCGGATCTTTGTGTGAACGCAGCCACTGTAGGGCTAAATGATCCGTTATCAATTCAAATTTTCTACCGAACAAATACGGTCGGAAATGCTTAATTGCACAAACGAGGGCATTCGCTTCCTTATTATACGTGTCGTATTTTCGTTCCGCCTCTGAAAGCGTACGCGACATGTACGTGACAGGGTGCTCCTTTCCAGGCTCGCCGTTCGATAATACCGCGCCGATGGCGTAGCCCGAACTGTCCGTGACTAAAACGAAAGGTTTTGTAAAATCGGGGAAGGCCAATATAGGGTCCTTGCACAATTTGTCGCGTTAAATTTCGAATGCTTCTTGCGCGCTCTTCGTCCAACTGAATTCTGCGTTACCTTTAAGCATTTCCGTTAACGGCAGCGCAATTTCAGCGAATTTGTTAATGAATCTGCGATAATAACCGACAAACCCCAGAAATTGTTTGATATTTTTCTTTGTTCGCGGCGGAGGGTAGCGTTTTACTGCTTCGATCTTTCTTGGATCGGGTTGAACACCTTCGCGTGATATAATGTGTCCTAAGTACGCGACCTTCTCTTTGAGAAATTCGCATTTATCTGCTTGGAGTTTGAAGACGTTTGTTCGTAATCTCTCGAACAAATGTCTCATCCTCAATAAATGTTGCTCGAAAGGATCAGAATGAATAATAATATCATCCATATATATAAATAATTCCGTTCCTGTCAATCCAGCAAGCGCGATTGCAAGAGCTCGCGAAAACGTGGCTGGCATTGTCCGCAGCCCGAAACTTCCGCGTGTATAGTGGTATAATCCACTATATGTCGCGAAGGCGGTTTTGTGTCTATACTCTTCCGCTATCTCGATTTGATAATAACCTGCCTTTAAATCGAACACCGAAAAGTACCTAGCTCCACCCAACTGGTCTAAAATGTCAAGTATATTTTGCAACGGGTATTGATCGTTCAACGTCTTCGCATTTAATTTTGTATAGTCAATTACTAATCTATGTTTAATCTCTCCTTTCGAGTTAGGTTTCTTTGGAACCAGAAAACACGGGCTACAATACGAGGACGTTGACTTCTCAAGTATTCCCTGCTCGAGCAATTCCTTGATCTGCCTCTCTTGTTCCTCTCTCTCTTCGGGAGAGCGTCGGTACGGTTTCGTCGAGACCGGTATTTCATCGGTTGTAGGGATAGTGAGTTTAAGTATTGGCGTTTTTATTAACTTTTCACCCTCTAGGTGAAATACATCATTGAATTCACTAACCAATTCGAGCACTTTACTTTTCTGTTCGACCGGAATATGATCTATATTTAATTGCGCCAGTACTTCCTTCTCTCTCTCCCTACCACTCGCACACAGCATGCATCTCCTTGCCTTTCTTATTTTGATTTCGCATAAATATTTCCTTACAACTTCGCTAGTTCTCTTTAATATACGGTAAAATCTTTTGCCTTTGAATACTCCTTCCTCTATAATTTGAGTCACGCTATTAAGTGCTTGATATGCTTCGTTTGCCGCGGGGCTCTCTTCGATATTGATTTGCTCGCTGACGCTGCGCACGTAGTCATGAAGTACGTATATTACCTCTTTTATGCGCGTCTCACGTTTCGCGCTTTCTCCAATGATTTTCAGCAAGTTTTCGATTTTATGTACTTTGGAACGTTCTGTTTCTTTTAAAATTGCTTTATCTATTTCTGCATGCTGAAGGCATTGCTCTGTCCTCTCTGAGGGTTTTTGAGAATTGTTACTTGTGCATGAAACGGTGCTTGAAATATTTTCTTTATTCATGATTTGAATCTCCGGAGATACGATTGAGTCTGCATGCAGTATTTTAATTTCTGGACTCGAGTTTGACAAAGAATTTTGTGATAGCTTTTGATGTGTTTTTTGATATTGATTCATTTGTATGCTTTCAGGTTTTTGCTTTCTTTCTTGTTTTATTACAGAGTTTTCCTTTGATTTTTCATTAGAATATTGCGCAATATTTTGATTTGTTTTTGTCAAGAATTTATTTGAAATTTTATTTTGATTTTCTATTCTGAACTCTTGTATTTTACTTTGATTTTTGTTTTGATTTTATGACTATGATTTTGTTTCTGATTCTGATTTTGACTTGGCTTAATGAACTGATTTTGCATTGATTTTGCTGTGATATTCTGGAAATGATTTTCTTGATTTTGATTTTGAATTTGTTTGTTCATCATGATTTGCATTATATGTTGATTTTGATTTTGCTTTGATTTGGTGAATTGACTCTGTTTCATGCTTAAGTTCAAGATACTACTCGAATCTTTTGAATTATTGACTTGCTCATTGGTTATTTGTTGTTTGCATTGCTCTGGATTTCGTATCGTATCAATCCTGTTTCGGTTTATGCAATTACGCTCCTCTGCGTTGCATGAGGGGTGTTTGTTAATTCGATCGTTTCGTATTACGTTTGTCGCATTTGATTTCAACCCGTCAGGATCACTATCCCTCTCCGAGGGCTGGACTTTGCGCCTTGCGTCAGGCGCCATTTTTGTAACGTCGCGTGAGAAATGCCTCCCGAGCTGCGCATCCTGTGCCGAGTTCGTCATATATCGACCCGTGCGGCCACGCCCTTTCGGGTCATCTGCGTGGGATAAGGGTTGACTCTCGGGTTTCGCGTCTTGCGCACCTTGCGTCGCGTCTTGGTCGGCGCAACCGTCTCCGTCTGAGTTATTGATGTCCCGATAGGGACACTTACCGAGATGCGCGTCCTGACCGGCGCAACTGTCTCCGTCTGAGTTATATTGATGCCGCGATAGAGAAGCTTACCGAGATGCGCGTCTTGACCGGCGCAACCGTCTTCTTTTGAGTTATCGATGTCTCGATAGGGATGCGTACCGAGATGTGCGTCTTGCTCCAAATCAATAGCGTCTAGACATACGCGGCCACGCCCGTCTGGGTTGCGACTTGCCAGATTTCTTTCGAACTTTCCAAAGACCGACTCTTTCGTTTTTACATTGTTTTTTTGTTTTCGCGTTTTGGAAGGTAGGGCACCCGTCTGGTCATTTGTTTGACACTTTTTCTCCGGTGTTACCCGCAGACAATTTTCTATTGACTTACCTTCGTAATCTCGTGCTATGAAAGGAATAGAAATTTCGTGTACTTGCAAACATGAATGTTTATAATCAATATTAGCTTTAGTTTGTATAAAAAAATCACTACCAAGCAATCCCTCTTCCTTTATAGGGAATTCATTTGTAACCAACTGAAATTCGATTTTGAAATGCGCAAAATACATTGTTATTGCTCCAAGCGTTTGAGTCAGCTCCTCCGTAATGCCTCTGAGGTTCAGTATGTTATTTTTATTAATTGCATGACTAAATTCACATTCTTTAATTTTCAATAAATTTGGTCCCGCACCGGAATCCAATATTAATCTCATATGATTATTAGTAAACGGATTGCTTAACTCAATCGCTGGAGATTTGGTACAAAGGGTGATTTTTATCTCCCTTACTTGTACTGTTGGTTCAACATTGGTTGATTTGGGTTTGGGTGCGGTCTCAGCGTGGTCTCTCGTCCCGCTCCCTGATACGATTGACCCAGGGCGTTTCCCTGTTGTTCGCGTTTTTTATTATTAAACTCCCGTTTGCGACATTGTTCAATCTTATGTCCCACTTTTTTGCAATATCGGCAAACTGGCTTCTCCTCGTTTTGGTTTTCGGTATTCGCAAATGTTACGCGTTGCCTGTACACGTATTGATTTCCTTTATTCGGCGTCTGCGCAGGCGGTGGTTTATTTTGCCACGCCCTTGCGTTCTCAACTGCGCCATTTTGTTCTCTTTTTACCGCGTTTGATTGCATTTTCTCTCTATGCCAATAATTTTGAGCAGTATGTCCAACTTTTTGACAAATTTGGCATTTTTCTAGCGTCCGACCCGCGATCATCCGTATTTGTGCCGTGTTACCTTCTTTTTGTTCTTGATAACACGCGAATTCCCTCTCGACTTCTATGGCCGCAATTATCGCGTCGTTTACGTCAGAAAAATTGCCAAGCCGCGTGCTTATGGGCCAATCTAATCCTGTTTTGAAATAATTTACCAGCTTTCTCTTTAACTCATTTTCGAATTGTGCCGAACACTTTCTCTCCATATTCGCCGCTGCCCGGATATTAACGTCTAGGACTCGAATTCTGTTTGAATACGTTACTACTTTTTCATTTTTACCTTGTCTTACTCTCGCGAGTTCACCGAGTAATTCGTCCGTCGATTTTCCCGATCCGAAGGTGGACTCAAAATGCTTGCTTATTTCTTTCACTGACGTAAATACTTTATTAATTGTAGAATTGTACGCGTCGCCATCGAGCTTAGAATATATGTTCTTTGCCAATTCGGCTTCTCCTTCGCGTGTCAACGCGTTTGCTGCCTGATGCAATCTCAATACGAATACATGCACGGGCATATTTTTTCCGTCGAATCTCGGTAGATCTCGCATCACTTTTTCCGCAGCTTTACTGTGTAAAATGCTGACCGATGCTGAATTGTACAGGTCCGTTATGTTGCGTCTCGGGTCTGTCATGTTAGGTGTGCTTGTATACGGCATTTTTCTCGTTGGTGTACTGCTATGGTGTATATTGTTACTAAATGACGTGTTATTGCACTGCGGTATGTGTTCACGTGGAATGGTACCCGTAGGATGTGTATTTGTGATTGGTAAAATGCTACTTGCAATAGGTGCGTTTGTGTTGAGTGTGTAGTTATTACGTGGCGTATAATATTGCGTGTTAGACAGTTGACTGTTGTGCAATACTGTGGTCGGATTTTGTATTGTGCTGGTATAATAAGGTGTACTGTACGTGGGTAACGCGTTACTGTTGAGAGGTGTGTTGTAACCCGAAAGTGTATTTTTGGTAATAGGTGTACTGTAGTTAGTCAAAGTGATAATTGGTTGAGTTTTGTCGTTAAATTGCGTGTTAATGGCGGGAGTTGTTTTCTCATCGTATTTTGTAAAAATCGGCGTTTCACTGAATTGCACGTTTCTTTCGTTTTGTAAGGGTATCGCGTAATCCTCTTTTTGTTCTTCAAGCGAGTTCGTTACGTTTACCGTCTCGTCGTCTGTTATTTCATGCGCGTGCCGCAAATCGGCAAATACCGTGGGGTCTACTTTGTCGTTTCCTCTCAGGTAAAGAATTTTTCGAACGATAAACTCCGATATTAAATTCACAACTGCATTACTTTTTGCTATTCTTTCTAAATCTTCCTTCCGGACTGTGCTTTTTAATACCTCCGCTATTGAATTTAGTAACTCTCGTGATTCTATTGATACCGAGTCTGTCTCTGTTTCTAGTAAGTGTCGGTAATAACCGATGAAATCGTGAATTGACCAGTCGCTTCCATCTAGTTCGTCACTATTTGACTCAAGCTGTTGCTTAAATATCGCTAGTGCTGCGGTGTCTCTCTTGCATTCCGCCATTTTATTCACCCTTTTGCTTGCAAAAACCAAGACCGGAAAAAGGGGCCCCCAATTTCTGTAACGTCCCGGGTAGCGTACAGATTACGATCGCTTGGACTAGAAATATATTTACTTAGTAACCGGAGTAACGTGACCTTTAATTCAGCACGGACCGCGTCAATCGGCCCGTCATGGGAAAAGGTAGCAATGCGGCGATTAGCGGGGCAGGGAGATCAAGCGTATAGCTACGGGGTCTAGCTCCTAGGCGAGGATAAAGTCCAACTTGTTGCTTACAGCATGCTCGGGTCTAATAGAGTATGATCACCTACCTTATGTCGAGTCAGCGAGACGGCTTGGCGGCTGGTCCGAGCTCGTGCGTCAGTCAGATTCCCTCGGTTGATTTCAGCTCTCCCCTCGGTGATTGCGCTCGTCTCGTCGGGGTTTGCGCGGGGGAAATGAATTATTACTCGGTTTGAATTTACTTTAAAGGCAAACGTGTTTATTCAGTACAATTACAGTAGAAGACGGTTTTACTTGATCTAGGCGCTAGTTTTACAATCGTGGCGACTTTACTTATATACGAATGCACGAGTTCGAGTTAGGATCGAGACTCGAGGAAATTACTCTAAGTTCGAATTTTACAGAATCGAGAGTTACTCGGACAGAGTGTCCGCTTAGATAAATAATCGGAGACAGCCCCTGAGGCCTGGTACCTCTGGGCTTTTATAGGAAGTCGGGAGTGTTCAGATGAGGGTAACGGGTGTGGTGGAGGAAGGGAGGATCTTAGTTTTTCTTTTTTTTCCTGCGGTAATTCTATGCTTAGACATACATATATATATATATTCCACATGAGTGTAGACGTTGTCCGCAAGCCTAAGGTGGGGGATTTAATTCCTTCTTTACGACCTTTGGCCTGCTTCATCCCCCTGTGTAGACTCGGTCGTAAACTTTTTCATATGTCTAGCCGTCTGGGAGATATTGATTTTTGCATGGTCATCCCTGGTGGGCGACTTGGTAAGCTTGTCAGCCTCTTGCTCGCTGCCGCTCCTTGGGTCCGGCAGTAGGTCGGGTCGACACATCGTCTGTCGGTAACGTCTCATGACGTTACAGTATGTTTGAGTTACGCGTTACTGTTATACAAAGAGTTCGATATCAGAGTTTGCGCAGACTTAGACTAGAACCTCGAGGAAAATGTTCTAAGTTTGTGAAATGTGACTGACTAGAGGGACACTCGGACAGAGTGACCTCTTAGAAGGTGTTACGGAGACAGCCCCCGAGATCAGGGTGGCTCTGGCCTTTTATAGGAATACGGGATGATTGGAAGAGGGCAACGTTACGAAACCTGAATCTCCTATAGTGAAAACTACTATTTTATTAAGATCTTTTAAGGGTGCGCGTGTCTCCTTTTAAGTAAGCCACCGACACTGGTTTCTATCGCGAATGAAAAAAGGAAAGGTCGCGTGAGCAGGTTGCTCGAAAAAAAAGGTCTTGAGTAGATTCCATTATAAATTCTAGCATGCTGCTATGTCGAATTTACTGTGTACATTGATTTGTTTATGACTTCCGTCTGGTGACAATCCACCCGGCCGTACTCATAAACACGAAAATATGGCGAAAGAAGGAATCGTTCTGGTATACATCTAGTATACTTGGAACGCGGAGAGTAGAAAGGAGAAAGGAGAGAAAAAAAAATGTATTCGAACAAGGCGCTTTTTCTGGCGACGTCATACAATGCAAAAAAAGTAGTTATGCAAAAATATGCCTTAAGCTGGCTAAATTCAAAATATATTGGCCTAAATTGGTTTCGCGATGAAGGATAGCAACACTGATGGAAAATAGGCGCGAAATTAAAAAATGCAAAATTAAGTTTTTAATTGTGTACGGCTACGGGAATGCAGAAAATCATATATATAAGGGGCTAAACTAGAGAAACGAAAGGAACATATTATTTTTAATAATATGTTCCCTTTCAAAACCCCATGGCTTGGCGGGTGTTCATTTGCATATCCGAAGTCTAGCAACATTGTTATTAACGTAACTCTCTTAGTAGACATGTTACGCGGTAATGACATTTTAGCCTTATAAACTGCAACCAACGATACACGCTTAAAGAAAATGTTTATATATGTATCGTCATATATTATATTATATTAAAGTTTTATACTAAAGTAGGCAGGCTTATAAATAAAGGTAAAAAGTAAGCGGGGAATGCGACAAACTAGGTAATTTTGCAGCCTGAAATGAGGGTAAATAAGGTAATGAGTTGCATATAATCAAGGGGTTAAAAATTTAAACAAGTGGCGATGAAATATAGGTATGGAAAAAGGGAAGACGAAAGCCTGTAAAAATGTAAAAATGTAAAAATGTAAAAAATGTATAATGGAAATTGAAAAATGTAAAAATGTACAGTGAAATAGGAAAAATGTAAAAAATGTATAATGAATAACGTAAAAATGTAAGAATGTAAATATTATTAAAAATAGACAAAGTTAAAATATAAACAAAGTTGTTGTAACGAAACATGAGTGAGATATTAGTATCTAATAACCAAGTCCATTTCCGGGCCCAGGAGGCCGAAATAAAATTATTTTATATATATATATATCCTCATTTGTTAAGTACATTTAATACAAGTATTTTATCCGTTTTCCGAATCGTAAAGCTTCAAAAAGTCCATTTTTAGATTGCGGACATAAAAGACTTTTGAAAGAATGACCTATATATACAATGTTGTTATTCATATCGCTGGGTTGGGTTTGTTACTAGAACTATTTTTAAAAAAATAGATGTTTTGCGAGCCCTTTACTGATGACTTTAGAAGTTAGCCAATCTAGCCTGACAGAAAAAAAAATCGAGGAGGTTTATTGTCGCCATCCGATGATATCAATAAAGTTTGTAAATTCATTGAGAAAAATTTTAGATTGTTTTATAAGTCTAAAAAGGGTATGTTTTATATATTGTTGCATAGCATTCTAAATAATATTCCAGAAAGTTTATTAAAAAAAGCATATTCTGAAGATCCGTGCAGTTATAGCTTATCTATTCTTAAGCAAATTATTTTTACTTATTTAAGAATTAGAATGAATCATTACGAAAAAGAGGAAAATAAATCTGTTAAGAAAATAAGAAGAATTTACACAAAATTAATTTTATTTTATTATGAAAAAATTTTATATTGTTTATAGTTAATTAATAAATAAGATTATTGTTTTTTTATATAAGTACTTAAGAATACTAATAAATAATACTATTTATACTTATAACTACTTATTATTTATTTTGTAATATATTTCATGTAATAAATAAATTATACAATGAATTGTAAAAATAGAGGAGAAAAATATATAGCAAAAAAATCAAAACTTTTTTTACTACACCCTAAATAATAAACTTGAAGAACAATTATACAAATTCTTTAAACAAATTGTATACTTTCAGTTTTATTATTCTTGCATTAATTAAATGCGAGCACCAAATATGCGCTGTAGAGAGGAGGTAAGTTCGTTTCGTCTTTAGAACACCGTTCGATTTTAAGTGGCGCGTTCATTTATTAAATGGGAAGGCAATATTTAATAATCAATAATTATATTTTGACAATTAAACACCTTCTCTCTGCGTTATATCTCGGGCTTGAGACCGACGTCGGCCGCATTAAAAGTGTAGAAATGGAAAATAGCGACCAAACTCGGTAGATCGTTCTCTGTCGAAGTCTGAGCTCGCACTAAACTCGCGTGAATTTTCTCGACGACTCATCAGGTAGTATTTTGTATAAGGGACGACGGCGGATCGTATGGTAAAACATATGTCACTAGGTACAGTGAAAGCACGTCTTAGTTTCAAAAGACCGAAATCGAATATCAGAATTGTATATTGAGAATTTACATCAAAATGTTTGAGTTCTTTGAGTTTCGCGCTAAAAAATCACGTGACGTAATAATCCGGAAGTCCTGGCATTTTATCGGCCACTTTCTTCGAAACTTTGTTTCATAGTCAAAATTTATTTGTGGTAACCTACTGAAAGTAACCCTGAATTCTCGACTTCGGACCTAATCGGCAACATTGTTATTATTGCAAAATAAACTTCAAAAATGCACTTTTTTTGGTTTTCCGCGAATAACGTTTTTGTAACGCATATTATGCAAAAAAAGGTAGAGAGGAAAGTTGCTTAGAATTGAATTCCCAGTCAGACACATGTATTCCCAAATACAAAATTAACGTTTTCCATCGCTAAATTGTTAAACAAAAAAAATCTTTTTCCAAATTTTCATATTGCCATAGTTTTTTCGAAAAAAAGATCTTTTTCGTCAGATAAGCTCTCAAAGATGACTTTTAGTACAAATAATCTAAAAACCGTTGTCCGATCTGTATATCTCAAAATGGCGTCTTATTGCAAAATTATTTACCCTAAAATTTCAAATTCATTTCTAAATTGCCCATGGAACGATAAACGGATCCAACTGCGCTTAATCGATAGCTTCTGGCGTACTTAATAAACGCTAAAAAGGAATTTTCTTAAAATTAAAATTTAACAACATTTTTAGCAATAAATAGTTTTTATTTTCGCGAATTTTTAAGTTAGAGAAACGTGACAAAGTGCATCTTAAATTACTTAAAAAACTATGAATTTTCGTAAAAAATTCGTTAAGATCCGACCAATAGGAGACGAGATACGAAATTTTTTTCAATCGACGATTACACCGAAACTATATTTTCATATTTTTCGATGAATTTTGATATACGTCATACGGTAATGCTTTTTTTTTATTTTATGTGTTTTTACCTCAACTTTCACGTTATGTTAATTACATTTTCATAAGTTCCATACAAATACAAGAAAATTTCATGTTTTCTGACATATATAGTACTACATAATACATTTATTATTGTATACATACACGCGCGTGCGCGCGTTTTTTCATGGCATAAAGTGGAGAATGGAATATAACAGTATAGGAGAGGAACTGGCACTTTCGGCGCAGTATGAGAAAAAATTGTATTTAAATTCAATGCATGAGCTCCAGAAAGTTTTATACAATTATATTTTATGGACATTATATTATATATTACTTTAAAAGATCCGTACAAGCATATAGTGTTTGCTTGTGATTTCAGCATTAAATGGAATTAAAGAATTAAAGAATTTTGTCGCGTTTCTCTAACTTGAAAATTCGCGACAATAAAAACTATTTATTGCTAAAAATGTTGTTAAATATTAATTTTAAGAAAATTCCTTTTTAGCGTTTATTAAGTACGCCAAAAGCTATCGATTAAGCGCGGTTGGATCCGTTTATCGTTCCATGGGCAATTTAGAAATGAATTTGAAATTTTAGGGTAAATAATTTTGCATTAAGACGCCATTTTGAGATATACAGATCGGACAACGATTTTTAGATTATTTGTACTAAAAGTCATCTTTGAGAGCTTATCTGACGAAAAAGATCGTTTGTTTGAAAAAACTGTGGCAATATAAAAACTTAGCGATGAAAAAAGTTAATTTTGCATTCGGGAATACATGTGTCTGATTGGGAATTCAATTCTAAACAACTTTCCTCTTTACCTTTTTTGCATAAAATGCGTTACAAAAACGTTATTCGCGGAAAACTAAAAAGAAGTGCTTTTTTGAAGTTTATTTTGCAATAATAACAATGTTGCCGATCAGGTCCGAAGTCGAGAATTCAGGGTTACTTTCAGTAGGTTACCACAAACAAATTTTGACAATGAAACAAAGTTTAGAAAAAAGTGGCCGATATCCCACTATTGCGTTACAGCCTTCGAGCATATACACATAGAGGAAGCATGTTATATGGCAAGCGCGACGTTTTTAGCGGTATCCCCACTCTCTTCCACTCACTCTTTTCCGCGCACATGATTGGCTAAGTGACTCCCCACCTATACCTATAAGACTTGAAGCCTGTATAGCCGGTAGCGTATATGTTGGGATATCGCACGCTTGGCGGCACCCCTGAATAGTACACTTTATAGAAATTGGAAAAACGATAATAAGGTCGTGATAACTCAATGAAACTTTTTTAAATCAATAATATATGCTTTTAATAATTCTTCAGTATAGTTTTATTAAAATTTGCTGGTACAGAACAAATACAAACTGAACGAAATCATGTTTACTTTTGCTTCATCTATTTTCTTAAATTCTAACTTCAACTCGTGGTATCTCGATGAGATTTTCATCATTATCATTCAAATTTTTATACAATTTTTGTCTGTCTATTCTTCGAGACACAGGATAAGTCTGAAACCTTAATTGTGTTTTATAATCCAATGATGAATTTTTGAAAAAAATATATCTCTCGAAGATTTTTTTTCTCGAAGAATTTTTTTTCAGCTTTAAGTATCAATTAGATTTTGTGTAACATTATTGATAATATATTATTATTACACAGCGTTCGACAAAAAATACAAAATTTTCTTAACATTACCGCCTAAAAATGTTTACTAACCTAAAATGACAAAAATAATTTCAACTTAGTGTGAGTAAGTGACGCTCTCGGACGGGCCCGAAGTTACTTCATTATACGAATTTCTTTTTGAAATTGTTCTTATACGGAATTTACTTCGTTATACGGAATTTCTTTTTGAAATTCTATGTTTTTCTTTAACTTAATAAATAAGATTATTGTTTTTTAAATATAGTTTTCTAAATAAGAATACTCGTAAATAATTTTGTAATATATTCATTTTCTTGGTTGTAACAAATCAATTATACAACGAATTGTAAAAATAAGAAAAACTATATAGCCAAAAATATAAAAACTTTTTTTACCTACACCCTAAATAATAAATTTAAAGAACCACTTATACAAATTCTTTAAATAATTGGTATAATTTCAGTTTTATTCTTGCGTTTAATTTAGTGAGCACCCAACACCAAATATGCGCCTTCCAGACGGCTAACCGCCATGCCGATGACGCGCAGTTTCGGAAGGGAGGGGGTACCTATAAAACTCACGCGATTTTAACCCAGGATGCTTCCTCTATGTGTATATGCTGGTTACAGCAAGCCAAGCACCAAATATGCGCCTTCCAATTACCGCCGTACGACGTGACGCGCAGTTTCGGAAGGGAGGGGATACCTCTAAACCTCACGCGAATACGGAATACGCGATGCCAACGCTTCCTCCATCTCCATGTGTATAGACTATAGGTATATGGCATATGCTCGAAGATATAATCGTATCGGAACCTAACCTTTTTTCTGGGAGAGAATTGCATTGCATACACCGATGCACGTGTTTTGCATGTAAGGGAGCTGTCAGTCATGTACCAATCAATAAACGGTACTGGACGTTAAATATTTGATAAAAAATGGTTGAGTTCGCAGATTTGAAAATTAGTTCTTGGATTATTGATCAACTGAAAGCTATTGGTAGGTTAAATCAATTCAGCTAGTATTAAATTCTATAAATTTTGTCGATTCGTACATCTAAATTTTGGTATTGTAATTTTACGACCAATTATTCTTAATTTAGTGCAATTATTTACATTATACAAATATTTTGAAGGTGTTAAAAAGCCTACACCAATCCAACAGAACTGTATTCCTGCTATATTAAGTGGGAAGGATTGCATAGGCTGTGCAAAAACTGGCAGCGGTAAAACGTTAGCCTTTGCTCTACCCATTCTACAAAAGCTATCAGAAGATCCATATGGTATTTTTGCCCTCATTCTGACACCCTACAAGAGAACTTGCATTTCAGGTACTTCTGTTTAAATTTTTAGTTTCAAAAGTTTAGTTAATAGAATCAATATACTAAAAATTCATTTTTAAAACAGATTGGCGATCAGTTTGCTGCTATTGGTAAAAATATTAATCTGAAAAAATGTACAATAGTAGGTGGTATGGATATGGTAGTACAAGGTCAGGAATTGGCAAGGCATCCCCATGTAGTTGTTGCTACTCCAGGACGTTTAGCTGACCATTTAGAAAGCTGTAACACATTCTCCCTTGCAAGAATAAAATTTCTTGTTCTCGATGAAGCTGACAGATTACTAGGAGGTCATTTTGATGAACAATTGAGTGTAATATTTAAAGCATTGCCTAAAAATAGACAGTCTTTACTATTTAGTGCTACTATAACAGATGCTTTGGACAAAGTGAAACAAGTATCTAATAAGGATTTATTCATGTGGGAATCGACTGATGATTCCGGTATTGCCACAGTTAAGGAGTTAGATCAACGTTATGTATTGTGCCCTAAAGATATTCGTGATGCTTTTCTAGTAGAAGTTATTAGAACATTTAGAGCTGAAAATGAGAGTGGTTCAATTATGATTTTTACTGATACATGCAAGTGAGTGGTCTTAATCTTTGTTTATAAACAGTCAAAATGAAAGTATACAATTATCAAATTTTGTAGGTATTGCCAGTTACTATCCATGACATTAAATGAAGTAGGTTTTGATAACGTAGCATTGCATGCTATGATCAAACAAAAAGAACGGTTAGCTGCGCTGTCTAGATTCAAATCCAATCATACAAAGATTTTGATTGCCACAGATGTAGCTGCAAGAGGTTTAGACATTCCAATAGTGGCCTTAGTCATAAATCACAACATACCTAATATACCGAAGGAATATATTCATAGGGTTGGTAGAACAGCTCGTGCTGGAAGAGGAGGTATGGCTATTAGTTTAGTAACTCCATATGACATTAAATTATTACATGCTATTGAGGAAGTAATTGGTACCAAATTAAATGAATATAAAGTTGAAGGTAAGATGATGTATATATTTGCTATAAGTTCTTATTTTAAATATTCTAAAATTCATTAATATTAAATAATAAACACCATTCATTAATATTTTTAGATAAAGAAATTGTTAACATTTTCACTCAAATATCAGTGACAAAAAGGGAAGCTGAAATTAAGCTAGATGAGACTGATTTTTATGAGAAAAAGAGGATCAATAAAAGGAAAAAATTGATTTTGGAAGGAAAAGATCCTGATGAAGTAGATGAAATATTAGAGAAAAAGAAAAAGAAACATAAGAAACCTGAAAAAGGGCAGATTAAATACAAAAAAGATAATAAATCTGATAAGTAAAACTTACTTTTATCATATTCAAAAGAAATAATTAAACTCATTTAAATGTGTATTTACAAGAGTGATTTTGTAAAGCAAGAAAAAGACGATTTTAATTATTTTTAATTGTAAATATTATACATATGAAAATACCTAGTTAATTAGAAATGATGTAAGAACGTTTATCTTTTACTACTACTTTAATTTCATTAGCAAAAGCTTTGATTTATTTTATTAATTTTCGTTTATAGAAAGATAGTTAATTTCAATGCATTATTGAAAACAAACTACTAAGAATTTAAATCTATCCCAAATTTTCCGTTTTGTACGCCAAATTTGTATGGAGTACTTGTATAAACGTCACAGAAGAATGTAAATAAATTATAAATTCAAATAAATACGAAGCAATTAATTTTTAACCAAATTTATTATTTTATAAATCTTCATAATTATTTCAGAAATAGTATAAAATTTAATTCTCGATTTGTTATATTTATATCTAAGCTCTAATAACACAGACCATAGCAATCATCATCTTTTTAAAATTGTATGCATTTCTTTATTATAAATAATCAATTTAAAGTCAATAAAGATATTTTCTATAGAAAGTTTTTGTCTGCTATACAAATTTTTTGTCTGCTTATAGAACGTTGTTTTTAACAATAATATATAATAGATATGTGTCTTTACTATATGATATAAAAAATAATTTCAAATCAATAAGCGACCTTGAAATGAATCTTGTAAAAAAACAAGAATAAAATACATAGAATAAGATTGTGAATAAAAAAATCTTTGATCGTACATGTAAATAAATGTATGAAATAAGTATTTAAAACTAAATCACGATACACGACTGTAGACAACAAGTAGTCAAATTATAAACGTTATTTGCAAAAGTGTTCTTATCAGCAACAAAGTATTTCGATTGCAAATGCATGGCAAAATTCGCTTGTGAAACATCAACGTTTTATATTACAGTCGCGCTCTGATTTTCTCTTCGTTTCGTATTAACTGTAACCTGTCTAAAAAGGTGTACAGCTCGGCTACGTACTCCTTCGGATGGGCACGATAGTGTCCAACATGCGGAGTATCTTCAAACACTTTTGTGTAGGTCTGAAAATCATATAAGTAGTCCATAAGGAAGACGTTTAAATTTAGCAGAATAAAAAGCAATAAAATAATACGAACCTGTGTACCTAAGGACTCCCACGAATCTCGAACTCTCATGTTACTGGCAACCGATCCGACCGGGTCAGTTTTACTGACCAAAAAGAGCGCCGGGGTATGGACCAAATTCAAGTGAAACAATTGGCTCGAGCGTATCCAGTACTGCGTTGCTTGCTTATGGAAAGCTTTCATGTGATACCTGAAAGGATAATTGTTTGTTTGCGAATGTTCACTCATAACGCTTAAGATTCGAAGTCGTGCTTTTTCTAGGCAGGAATTTACTCGAGATATTTCTTCATGACGTTCTGAAGCACTTCGTTGTTCGGAAAGACTGCCCTTGGTGTACCGATGGTCAGCTCGCTAATGTCGGCCGCGCTGTCCCAGACGTGGCCGACGACTCGATCGATCACGTGGTTGTACTTCTGGCGATCTTTGTGCACAAAGTCCAGAACCTCGCCCCACATGTAACCGCCTACGGAGAAGCCGTGCAGCAGAATCTGCTCGTAGTGCTTGTTCTGCTCCAAGAATTGCAGAAGGTCGTAAGCGATGATCTAAAAACAAAAGACCAGGTGAATAAACGCGCGAAACCGAACGTACGCGTTGAAAAGTAAAATATTCTCACCCTAGATCCTTTTACAGGCCACATGAGCTGCCACGGCGTGATGGACACGGTGACAACGTCGAATCCCTGCTCCATGTAAAAGTTGACGAACTTCATGATGTGATTGCGCTTGGACAGCAACCAGCAGAGGAGAACCAGGAGGGGCCGATTGTCGGAGTTCTCGCTCGGATTGATGACCTTCTTCGAGCTATCCTTGATGATCGGCAGGTGATTGTCCTCCGTCAGCAGCTCGATGTTCTTCGTCAGTCGGTGCGTGCTCAGGAAGTTGCAGGCGACGAAGCCGAAGACCTGTTATATGCGCATTGAATTAATCATTACGTTCTGCAAACAGTACTGGTGTATGTACAAAGTTAAGCCGGTTTTTTAAGGACTTGACAAAATTCAGTCTCAGCTGGTTATCCGCCTGAAAATTAATGTTTAATCACCATATTGTCCCTTGGCTTCGGCGTGGAAAACCTCGGCGTGGCTTGGACGCCAAATCGCGTTCTCGCAAAGGCGGAGAGAGTCATCCTCATCAGGGCCATTTCTGCGGCTACCGTGTGTCAAGCTTCGTGCACTGAAATTCAGAAATTCGTCGGCATTGAGTGTTTACGATCAGAGCATTTCTGATTTAAAAAGGCAAGAAGCCTTCTTACGACTATGGATTATTATCTCGATTTCTTTAATTACTAGCAAGGCGAGGAATGGGGACGGAACATAACAAAAGCTGTCGCTTCACACTGCGGTTGAGCAATCGACTAAGTAAATCGAATTAATATACTATTTTTACTCAGACTCGTAATCGTAATCTATATTTTGATACTATCTATAGGCAGCGACAAGCGAACCTTGATATACGTCGGGTGTATTTTTAAATTTGTAAAATACCGGTATCTTTCCTCTCGCTTTCTGCCGCGAGAAAATCCTAAAAACAGTACACAATTTGTCCTCCGCACTGTAGAACGAGTCAAAGTCATCTGTCCTCGCACCACGCACATAATTCATTATCTTTGCACCTACATATATAGATATAGCATGTGCAGCGGCAGTTCGCGTGTCTCTATCTTATGCAATCGTCGTCGACTGCATATGGGATATATCGCCGGTCAAATTCTCCGACAACCGCCAAGACCGTCGGCGTTGATATATACATGTAAACACTCAAGTTGTTTTCATTATCGTGCATTTATACGAGCACATTCGCTGCCCATGCTATGTTTATAATAAGTCCGAGTGCTCTTACGTGCACATACGTGTGCGCTACACCGTGATTGATTTATTGCTTCTCGATTCTTTTTATCTAACGCTGATACGAGCTCTAGGCGTATAAAAATAATTGTACGCGAGTAACGCCAGGTGTAGAAAATTGACATTTCAGTTTTTCAACGCTCTGATGAAAATGCAAAATTTTCTGTACAAAATCAACGCTTTACGATGCTGATAAAAAAATAACTCTGCAATGATGATCGTATACCGTGTTTGCAGTTACTGACCGTAGAGTATATTTTCTTTAAAAAAAAATTGGAATATTTATTCATCAAAAATTGTAACGATATTATATTAGGGAATTTTTAAGCGGAAAATTAATCAATAATCACAGCAAATATATGATTTACGTATATAGGCGCGAATCCGCGAAATAGTGGAAACAATACTCACCCGAAAAAATTGTTTGTGAAGGCACACCTACCAGGCCTGTTTTTTTCTCGTTCCTTAGGTCATTCTGAAAGAGAAGAAAATCGCGCGATCGATCAATCGTAGAGTTTTTTTTTTGAGCAAAAACGACTCGAAAAATGAGAAATAATTTAAAAAAAAATTTATAGATTTTTTTTTCTCGAAAACTATGGACTTTTATAACAAATTTCATTAGAACAAGAATGCCTTAAAATTCATTCAAAAATGCTCTCAAAGTTTTCCTTTTCGAAAAATCAAAAATTGTACCGTATCAATTTGAAAAAAATTTCAGAGCATTCTTTGATGAATTTTCAGAATTTTTGCTCTCATGAAATTTTTATTAAAAAAACCATAATTTTCGAGAGAAAAAATCCATGAATTCTTTTTTTTAATTATTTCTCATTTTTCGAGTCGTTTCTGCTCAAAAAAAAATACCCTACGATTGACCGATCGCGCGAGTTTCTTCTCTTTCAGAATGACCTAAGGAATGAGAAAAAATAGGTCTGGTACGTGTGGTTTCAAAAAAAATTTTTCAATTTTTCCGGGTGAATTGTTTTTACTAATCCGTGGATTTGCACATATATACATATTCATTTTCTGTCTCGGAAACGTGTGTGGCAATTTAGCGACGTACCGGATAAGTTTTTACATGTAAAACTTCCTGCAAGAGCGTGCATATAACTCTAGGCTATATATCTCGCTGCTCATGCTTGTGGAGAGGAGAAATCCCCACAAGTCGTTTGGAGCAACGACTTTTTTGAGGTTGTACGTATGCGAATATTATTATCTTTGATGAGAAGTGCAAAGTTGAATATTCCAAGATTTATAACCTTTATTAAAAGATTCATTCGATGCGATAATTGGCTCGGAAAAATTACGCTTTTTTATATATACTGCATATACTTGCATATACAGTGCGCATATACGAAGTGCAACGTTATCATATGCAGCAAATGACTCGATCGAACGAGAGGAATAAACATTTAATCACTAACATTCTGCCCATATAGTTTGATCACAGTAAGTATACAAACGGATCGCTTCACGCGTCAGATGCGTGAGAGGGGTGGGGCAGATGCGTGTTCCGTTTATTTTTCTTTCATCTTCTCTTCCTCTCACTGCTTCTCTTTCTCACAAACCAGTCAGTTGCTTCTTGATTCCAAGCGTTTTGAATTTAAAAGCATCTATGTACAAAACTAAAAGATTCTTACACATACTTTATTGTTCTTTGTTTATTATACTTCAAATCATATTGCTTGCCTGCCTTATTGGCGAAGGCATAGGGTGTAATGCGAAATTGAAGAATTGGATTCTATTGAGACTGTTTAATCGACGGCGTTGTCCTGAAATGCCAGCCTTCAATTGGGCGAGTTTGACGATGAATTTATTAACTCAAAAAAGAGTAAACGATGCATGCAGTTACGCGGCGAGGAATGATTATTTTTGCCTAGTTCATTAAAAAACTTGAATTTTATGAAGATTTTGGTAGAAACTTAATTATTTTAAATCAAGCCAATAGAATTTCATCGTAATCGATCGTAATTTGATTGTGAATTGTTTTGTAAAAATTTGTTGTTGTTGAGAATTTATTATGTAAATAATTACTTTATCTATTCGACTAAATACTTTCAGCATTACATCATAACAAATATATTTGCTGTATTTAAAGTATGCTTGTTCAGTGACCACACATTGTTAACCTCTCCGCAAAAAAAAGGTCAACAAAATAATGTTGTCTTTTTTGACTTTTTAAGTAGAGGTCTTACGTGTTTTGCAACACAGACACATTAAACAGTGGCTGATTGTATGCTCAATCGCAAATGATTCAGTAGTGCAATCACTTCATTCTTCAATGCATATATATTCATTGTGTAAGATATAGATAGAATAAAAAAAACTGGCTTCATTAAGCATACATTTTTATACAAATAAATCATAAAAACCATGATCAAACTGCTGTAACCGCTGTGCCAGTTATTTACTAATTATTAAAAGCACCTCTCTTTCAGAAAAAAAAAACAAGAACGAGGCAAGCTGACGATTTATCGTTAAAAACCAGCGTAATAAGTACGTACATTTTTTTTCGATTCATCATTTAAGTATCCCTAGCGTCGAGTCATTTTGATGTTTGGCGTACTAATAGCTTCGATCGCCTGATGGAGGACTGCCGGATACGCGTGTACTTGTATTTGCTTGTGATGGGGTATATATATTATACATGTAATATATGTACACTGTACAGGTATAAACAAAGTGAACGTCTTCGCATTAAATAAAGAGCAATTTTTGCATTTATTGGAAAAGCAATCGGTACGCCCATATCTCATAATTTCTTTCTTTTATCACACCAGTAATTTAACAATGTCCGAGGAATTCAAGCGCATAATTTGCGCCACAAGCATTTCCCCGCAAAGCTCCGCGCCTTCCTCCGATGCATAGGTATCGCGTGTACTCCTCGACTCTCACCGTTCAGTTCTCCACGCATAAACATTTTCCCTCTGCGCTGTTTTGCTTCCTCGTATACTTAGGTCAGCCGCGCGAAGCGTAACAAACGATCGTCGAGTCAATCCGTTCACCAAACATTTACTGCTTATACCGACCAAATTTGTTCGAAAAAAAAAGAATAAATTTACATGAATGAGCCACGCATTAGTCCTATAGATAGTCGGGAGTCGCGTGTCGGCGTGTGCGATCGAAAAGAGACAGGGTATGGCTTTGACGGCAGTGATAAATATATACTCCTTTGGCATTCAGCTTGGAGATTGAATAATACGAATTTGCTTCGTACATAATGACCGACTGGATTTTATTTTGCGACAATGCGCTTGCATTCTAAATTTAGATCCGCCAATTCACGTAGATGATTTTTCTTTTTAAATAAAACTTACCTTTGAGCACTAAGCGCATTCGCGCGTGGTTTGTTCGGTCTTCGATCTGATCGATTTTTATGTTATTAAGTTATAGGTACTTAAAAGTACTTCTATGCGCGCATAAACAATCTTTCATCAAAAAAGAAGAAATCTTTCATTTTGGAGCAAAAAGATCGTTCGTGAATCGAGCGTAGGATCAGACGTACATACCAAGGTACACAAAACCTTTTGTGACGCAGTTATCCTCACAACAGAAGCAGACAGAAATATTTCTTTGTATTTATACGTACGCACGTTCAACCCCTTTGTCTTCCACACCCGGTTTTCCCGCCTGCCAGAACTGCACAGAAGTCTATACTAATTTTCGGAGTCTATAAGTAGCACACGCGAAAAAAGTATCGACAACTTTACGTAATTTAATTACATACAAACTCCGAAACGATGCTCCCGTTCTAACCTCAAAGTAAAAAGCACGAGATCATCTCGCGTTGCGTGGGAAAGAAATCAGTTTCCAACGCAAAACGCACTGTAATAGTGAGCCGTCAACCCCCTTTTTCCCAACAATGCGTAACGCACGGTCTGTCATCGTCGCGCACACGCGTATACATACAAATAAACTAGTTGCCCTAGCCACACATATATACTCACGTTTATTTAGCTATATAGGTATATACCGAGAGCACGCCGCGTCCGCACCAGGAAGGAGAGAGAGTGCCAGAGATGGCCAGACGGAGGAGAGCTCTCTGCTCGGAAGCTCCTCGTTAAGTGTCCAAGCGAGAGAGACCTTCGGAAACGCGGAGCGAGTGCGTGTGCGATCCCCTTTCCTTCCTTCTTCTTTATCACTCTCTCTCTCTCTCTTTCTAGTCTCCGCTGCTCGTATTATCTGCTCGCGTGGAAATTCGTTCTTCTGACTTCTATGTGTAGTCGTGTTCGTCCGCCGATGCAGGCGCGCACACTTTTCCTCGGCGAGCCAGCGAGATTCTTTCTCTCCTCTCATATATATTTATAAAGCCGTAAGTCTATACACAGCAGTGGGCCTATATACTTGACGCTCGAGGAAAAGACACGGTGGGCTCTTCGTCGCGCGCACGGACGCGTGGACGAATTTGTGTATTGTTATAGTAATGCAAGAATGAAAGCGCGGGTAAGGCACGTATTGCGTGGGTGCTTTTTTTCGGCCAGGAAACAGCTGATTGCGCGGCCCCGGAGCTGCACGCTCTGGCTGAGTCGACGCCGAACGAACAACTGCGGGCAGTGCGGGCACTGCGCGACGATGAGCTCCGCGCTCTGCCAGGCGATGCCGCCGGGTACTATGCGTGTGTGTATACATATATGTATATACGTATATACTATACGGCGTTACGTATAGGTATAGGGACGAGAGAAAGAGAGATCACACAGTCCATACACAGACGAGCTTTAGGCTACCTCTGTATTACTGCCGACTGGAAGCGTGAACTTGAAGTTTTTTCTGTTTTTTGTCTCGTTCGACAGGCGGATAGGACGAACGTTTTGAGAGGGAAGAATGTAGAGGTAGCCGCTCATTCCGAGAACTCGCGTCGTGCGAATAACGATTACGATATATAACTATGTTATTATTGCTTGTTCGGTAATTATATTGTTGGTTTAAGGATTATTTTTGCCATTCATCATGCTGTCATTAGCCGTCGTCTTATTGTTAACTTCATTTATCTTGACGTTTTGTACAATTTTGAAATGTATAATTGATTCATTTGAGTGATGCGTCTACTTTTGTCTTGTTTTCGTTTATTGTAGCACATAATTTAAAAGGGCGCATGACGTATCTATAAGAATATAGTAGGTATATAAGTATATTCAAAAAGAAGACGTACAGAAAAATTAGCGCAGTGCCGCACGAAAAGCTAAGCTGGCTTTTCTTTTTCTTCAAAACCTATTTAATTCTTTAAATTAAAGTTTTTTTCTTGTCTTTTTTTCAATTCATCACTTTTTCAAAACGAGGATTACTTATGCTGATCATTTAAGTTCGAAAAGGCTTTTTTGTAAAACTCGCTGCTTTCCGTACGTGCGTTTTAGATTTTATTTTTCCATATGAGTATACTCATATTTAAGTGAATTACTTACCTTCATTTCCTCATAATCATGTATATTTTTGGCCAATAATATTCTCGGTTTGAACCCAAAAAAAGATATTTACTAAGAATATGCTCAATTTTATTACTTTTCTATGTATATCGTAGATTTGTATGAAAATGAATATATAGCTCCGCAATACGGAGTACAGGGAAAGCCGTAAAAAAATGTTTTTTCATTCACGAAAAAGTTATAAATTGCTTATCTGGCTGCGCGTTTATTTGAACTGCGCTTTCATTTGCTTCGAATAGTTAGAGTATATGCAACGTACGCGTTATTCTATAATACTTATATGGGTAATTCTCTGTGAGATCGACCGGCTACAATTTTTTTCATTCAAACTTCCTGAATCACTCGTAGAAATACAACTCTTCAAATTTTTTTAGATTTTTTTCCATCAAGCCCCGTCGAGCTGCAGAGGGTCATAATTGGTGAAATCAAGATTTTTTTTCATTCTTTGCAAATTTTCAAAAATTCATGGAGCTGAGGGAATCTTTTTGCGTCAAAAATTTATAGAATACTTTTGCAAGGAAATTTTCTCTAGTTTCTACAAAAAATACTTCCAATGTGATATATATATACATTTCAGAAGCATTATATAGAATTTCGACCATTAAATTCAAAATTTTCAAGGTTCTGTGGATTGAGATAAAAAATTTGTAAAGATAGCTTTTTTCAATACAAAAGTATCTGAATATGTTCCAATACGTGAATATAAGTTTAAGATAACTTCATAAATCAAAATATCGCTTGTCAAAACCAAAAAATTGGATTTCCTATCTGAAAAAATACATTTAAAAAGTCAAAAAAATTTTAAGACAAAAAGTATTCTTGAAATTGTTCTTAATTTCGCTTCGTTTCCAAGCTAAAAATCGATGAAAATTTCGAATTTCAGAATAATATTTACGATTAAAATTCGGCATTTACATCGATTTTTAGCTTGAAACCGAAGAGAAATTAAAAAAATCTCAAGAATACTTTTTGTGAGAAAATTCCCTTGCAAAAGTATTCTGTGCATTTTTGACGAAAACCGCTTCTTTCAGGAGCCATGAATTTTAGAAAATTTGCAAAAAATGAACAAAAAATTCTGATTTCACCAATTTTGACCATCTGTAACTCGAAGGGGCTTGATGGAAAAAATCTAAAAAAAATTGGGGAGTTGCAATTTCTCCGATTAGAAGAGATTTAGGATTTTTGAATAAAAAATAAATTTTAGTCGGTCGATCTCACAGAGAGTCACCCATATAGATATGTAAGTAGACGTATATGTAATGCACAAATATACGATGCTTTCACGTTATCAAAGCCTTATATATAGTTTGATTTTTAACAACTGTAATAACTATAAGTTTTATCAATTCTTTTACATCAGTTTTGAAAATCAATTAAAATTCATGCGAAATGCATAATCATAAAAAATTTTTAAAATCACATAACAAGAACCTTCTTAAAATTTAATTTATGAAAAAATTTTAAATTATCATTGTATACATATGGTTCTTATCGTTTATTATTTGCTAAGACTTTAAAACTCGGCAATCAACCGTTAATAGAAGGGAATCTAATGTATAATTGTTGCATTAGCAATTGTGATATATCTGTGCTAGTCTTCGTTGGAGAACACGAACTTCTGTGCTTCGCGTCGCCGAAACTTTTCAACTGCGCTAGTCATCGTCGGGAGAATTTGAACAGTGTTATTATACTCTTTATCATCATAAATATATGAATTAGCGTTATTTCGATCTGAAAAAAGCAGTTATATTATAGTCTTCATTATACGGGACTTGTAATTTAATTTAGTTATAGAATAATTTCAAAGACTCGTGGCCCTATTATATAAAAAGCTACAAAATATAGACGCAGTGGTGTAGCCGCAGCACACTAAAATTGTCAATTAAAATTACGTTGATAAAAGAAATAAATGTCATTTGATATATACAAGCGTATACATGAAATAAAGTAAACAAAATAATGAGGCTATTCCAAAAATATTGCGTATATCGAATCACTAAAACACATAAAAAAATAAAAATTGATAAAATTAGGTACATTCAGAATGTAATATTACATATATATATAGTTATAAGCTATATATTTTCAACTGGATAAATAAAGTTAGGCAAAAAATATATGCTTAATAATAGGGAATTCTGTAGCTATTACTCATTTTTACTGTATATATACGAATTAAAATATCTCACTCCTGCTCTTACGCTTAGAAAGACATATTTCAAAAAAAGAACTAAATTATAGTACCAATCTTTTTGCATTTCGAAATGCTCTGTAACTGCTTCATTTTTTCACATTGAAATGATCTATACATTTTACTTGTGGTCCCTCATAAATCTACAATTATTGTTATATCATTAAATTCCTATATTTTCATTCATTTTCCATGGGTTTTTGAATCAATATATTCAACTATTTTTCACTGGAGTAAACATGTTAAATATATCCTTTTCAGTTCTACAGACTTATGTTTTCATGTTTTTGTAACAATTCTTTTTTTATTATTACACGGACTTATATAAGGCGATCGTAAGTTAATACAGCAGTGATATATGCTTTAAAAAGGCATGTAATAATAAAAAAAATTATTTTTAAAATGTAGAACTTTATTCAAAAGGAACATTTTAAGATTAGTTCCGCGAAAAAGGTTTGAATAATTGTCTCAGAAACCTGTAGAAAGCGCGACTAAAAATGCAGAGATATTATGTCTTATGGACTTTATCAGGACCCATGCCCAGAAACAAAACACAAAGTACTTTGACAAGAAATTATGATACAAAAATATTTTTAATAATTTAAAGAGATAATGAAATAAAAATTATTATAGCGAACTTAAAAATCGCATGGTTTTTTTCAAGCGCACAAATTATATTTTTTTTACTCTACATTTTTATCTATTTTATATACATTAGCTATTAAATTGATTAGATGGAAAAAGTATAATATCTCTTTCTTATTGTATTGCGAAATTCGCGCATTGATTATTCAGCTATTTAAATCGTGAGATACAATCATAGATACGACGTCCATAAATAAGGTTATCAGTATAATCTTTATTAATTACCAATTAATGTATATCAGTTTTATATGTATGAAGTCACCATTCGTTTGCTAAATAAATATTAGTAATTCATTAACTATACGATCTTTTTTTAAACAAATTGAAAGAGTCTGTAGCACAAAATATTTATAATGACAATCATTTTAGTCTGTGATTACACATTTAATGAAATGGTCCGTATAGCTTGGAGAACTAAATATATAAATTACTAATTGTTTTATATACACATTCATTATCATACGGATAGAACGTCAGAAGAGGCCAATGCCGTTCAATTAATGGATTCGAATATCACCCCTAATAAAATAAATATTGTATACTTAGCAATGCACGCACTGTTTGCTTGATGATTAATTATATTGACAAAAATTATATAGGCTTCGAGAGTAATTTATTTATCTTTTTATTATTTTTTATTGATAAATACAGCTTCCCGTTTTTAAAGCTATATGGTTAAAAACCTTATCATTTGGGTGGAGAATAAAAAGAATATCGTGTCAATTAAGTATATATATCATGACTTATTATAAGTTATATATAATGAAAATTATATTTTAAAAAATGAGTAGAAAAAAATCACTGACATTTTTCGCAAGAAGGAAATAGCTTTTTATAAACTATACTTCATATACAGACTAAACAAAATCAACCATCAACGACTTGGTATGTATACGCATACATATAAAAAAATTCGCTAAAAGAAAACTTTTTTTGAGCTGTACATAATCACATTTTATTCTTTTTATCATTTATTTATCATTTTTATTACTTATTAATTTATTTTTGTTTTTTTCTATTTTATCCTTTTTAGTGAAAACAAATAAAAAACATTTACCATCAATATTATTCGATTTACATCTATGTGAATAGTCTATGGCATTTTTATAGCACGTGCATGAAAAATGAATAGAAGATCGAGATTTGCATAGCACAGACAAAGAGGGGTTTTCAAAAATTTCGAATTAAAAAAAATGTTATTTAATAAAAAGTCATTCAAATGCTGCATCGTAATAATTTCGCACGAAACAGTGCTTTATTTTCTATTGCTTTCTCATCCTACACTATAAATAGCTTATACCCATGCGCCCTTATATTAAAAAGCACGGTAAACATTTAAGAGGCGAATTGACATTTTTTCAATTTTGGATAACTTTTAGCACTTTATAGTCTTGCTTGGAAAAGCTAATTTTCGTCTATAGTTATTATTTAGTGTAATATCATAATATTGCATGATTAGACTTTTTTGAGTGATAGTAACTATGATGTGCTCGTTTGTAAACTTAAACAAATTAGATAGATTCACCGAAAAGAAATAGGAATTTTTGTTCTTTTTTCATTTACTTTTTTATGAAATTAAGAGATTTTTACGAAATTAATTTGTTTAAATAATACATATAAAACAATGGTATATTGAGAACAATGTAAAAAAATAAAATAATTTTTGTATCATGCACTAACCCCGTTTAGGCAGTCTTCAAAGATCCAACTCTATAATTTCCATTTTTGCTAGTATATAATATATATCTATAGTTTGCTTTTACTAGACTCTCATAGAATTATGAACATTAGAAATCAAAAGTACTCTAAACTATAGATCTATTTATAGTTTGAAAATAATTAAAATTTTAAAAAGTTAAATACAATTAAATTAAACATTGTTTTTGTACGAATTTCCATACTAAATATCGTTTACTTTCTTGGTAGCTTCATCTTTTTATAATACAGATGTAACTTATAATTGACTCCAAGACGGAAATAATCTTGTCTACAAAGATCTAAAAAAAGCTAAAAAACATTTATAAATATTATCAAATGCTACCAATTATTAAATAGTGTCCAAAATCTACACTTTATAAACTGTTATTAAAATCTAGTAAGAGCCAATAAGTTTTATTAACAATTTATAACTTTTATAACGTGAGTTTATTTACGTTTGGGCTGCACTTTGATGATCAGATTCAATGGAAATATACACTACTTGCAAAAATGAAACGAAGGGCATCTATAAAAATTATTCTATGCTGTTTACATTGCTTCTTAATATTTTAAGAATGTAGTAAAAATATAGCATTAGGTTTCAGTATAAAAACTTACCCATTGTTTAAAATAAAATCTTTTTTTTATAAATTCATGTAATCTCAATATTATAATTATTCATTTACTGTAAGTCAAGGCTCAAAATTAAACGCATCTTAATTTGATGATCGATTAATTTTTGTACTCTAATGTTTAATATATCCACTGCATTAAACTCTACGATATTGAGTTATATTTTTCAGATTATATTAAACTATTGGAATGAATGAATAACGTATTACCGTGCACTGAATTCGCATATCCCTTCGTATCTTGTCAGTAGTAGCATTTCTGCGATTCGACACTCCGAGCGAGCGAAAATTCGACTAGGTCACCTCTTCACTGTTTTTTATGTCGAGAAACCGGTATTGCTGTAAGCGCATACGGTGAAAAGAAGACTAACAAGTCATGTCTCTCAGGTGAACGTCCCTTGAGCCTTGATGGAGATTTTACGATGCAGAATTCCACGGAAAATTTTGTATTAATATAACTATTTTAAATATATTTCTATTTTGTTAATATTTCAATTCTAATCGCTAGTTTTAGAACAGATTATTACAATTAGTACAAAGGAAATCTTGAATATTGTCTTCAGTTTAATTTCATTACAGAAAAAAAAAAAATAATTTTTTAAATAAAAAAGTTAAAATATATTGCATGTTGTGATTTGAGAAATATATTCTTATCGTATGCGTTTTTCCGTTTATTATCCGTATTATATATGATAATTACATACAGTCAAATTAAGATAATTGTCATATGCATGTGTATACAACAGCAAATTTACATAACAGAAAGTTGTTAACACTATAATTGCATTGAAATAATAAAGCAGAGTTAATCTAAAATAAAACTAAAATTGGTATATTTTTTTTACTTGCATTCATTTATTATAATTATTAATCAGTTAGATATTAGACAAGTCTACATTTGTATCGTGAAAATTACATTGGGCGCAAAACACTGACGGTTCCCTATGCGCTTATGTAGTAGAATATGTCTAATGACATTATTATTGGTGGTCAATGTAAATCTTCACACGATCTTCCAAGAGTCATCTCAAACAACGAGTAAGTGTAATGTCTTTGCGTGCTATTGCGCGATCGAAAAAATCTCTCGCTCGATCAAAATGACCTTGGAGTCGTATAAAATCCCGCCCATCTACTTTATTTTCTCTTCGCTCATCATTTCGACGAAACAAAAAATATATATATGTATATGTATGGTTCGAGGTACACATGTGTATATTTATAATCGTACAACCGACTCGGTTTTTTTTATTTTCCCATTAATCTATAAATTTTTTATACTTTTAAAATCTTTGACGCCGTTTTTTTCACAGCTTGTTAAAAGTTACAAATACTGAAATCAAATAAAATGATACAATACTCTGCATTATTTGTATGTTGCTGATTTTCTAAAAGTTTATGTGTCTGCATGTAAGTGTGCGCCTTTACGAATCATCTGCTTCTGTCTTATTTATGGCAGGCCATATTTTGTCATTCCTTCTTTCACCAAAGCTATGAGTTTTTAAATCAACTCTCGCGTATTTATATGTATATGCAGTCGAAAACGTGTTAGGTACTTGTATTATTGCTACTGGGTGGTCTCAACACCAGGTCGAAGCGCATGAACAAAATGTAAGACAAAACATTTTTGTGTTCTTTGACTACTTGGTCGTTATGCCATTTAAATGGGCCCTACTTATGTTCTATATTATGCTTAAAAACTACGACAAATCGTAGTACTCTTATTTTACTTGTCTCCTCATTCAATTAGTCGGCGACAATCAATTTTCGTGCTTTGCGAAGTAATAAATTACTTAGTGACTACTAGTTTTCTGTTTTTTTTTTACTTTTCCCATACAAAACATTCATATAGATACATGTTAATTCTAAGAATGCTGTACTAATAAATGGACGTATTCGAGGCAGTACACATCGGCGAATGAGGGGGTAAATTGATATGAATAATAGAACGTGTGAACTCTGTTAAAATTCAGAAAATGTTGTATATAGATGTTTGTAAATTATTAATGACAAAGATTAAATTGCAATATGTGCTTCTTCACTTGCTAATAAATAACTAATGATAACTTTTCCTTACGTTCAAGTAAACATTTATTCGCTAATGGTTAAAGGTTTATATAAATATCGTATTTATCAAAAAGCATTGCTGCTTCTACCTATATTAAGCGATTAAAATTGCAGAAAAAGCAAAGTAGTGCGAGTCCTCATTCAAATACAAACTTGCCTTCTCGTTTACCAATAAATATACCGACAATTTTTCAGGGCTATTCTTCGTAAGTAATGTCGATGATTTTTTGATTATTAAAGAAGCACGTATGCCTGAATTATTTAAAGTATACTTGAAAGCAAAATGCTGTTTTAAATATGATTTATAATTATTGTAAAAAACTATATTTCATAAGGTAAAAACACTTCTTTTTTGGTATCCATGTTAAAATTATCTAAAAAAAAGATTTGCCAATCACATGTGTTTGAATATTTATTCGAAAAAGAAAAAGTGAAAAAAGATGATTTTATGAAAATTATGATACAAGATGCCTAGATTATTTATTATAATTTCAGACCATAAAATCTCTTTTTTTCATTGCGCCCGTCATGAGTCGCTCACAGTAGTCATAAAAAGCTTTCATTTTATAAAAGATTTTGTTTTTCATTCTAAACCTTAATACACATTGGTCTATTGCTGCATCTTAATAACTATGAGATACTAAGCAATCAAATAAACTTTACCAAATTCCAATTGGTAAAATCATTTTGCAATTCGAAAAACAATAAAATAATCATTTCAGTAACAATTTGGCAACAGCTATGAATAATTTTTGCTACTTAATTTAATTTCTTTTTTTTTAATCATTATGTAGCTTTCAGCACTGAAAGCTCCAAATGCTCTAATTACTGATTAGATTTCACTAAAAATATCATTTATAAAATGCCAATGGTTTGCATACGTCAACCAATTCTAATGACCCTTATATACAATTTCTCATACAAGGACGTCTCATGAACTTGTGCAACATACAAACACAGCGAAATACTGAAGAATGAGCATTGGAAGCACAATAATAATTTGTGATCGGTAATGTGTTTCGATGTGCAGGATACATATGTGTAATATGTACAGTACCTATGAACAAAATTAATCTCGTTGCCTTTCTCAAAAGCACAGTTACAAAAAAGTATTTGTCAAATACAAAGAATTAAATATTTTAAAAACAGCAATGTTTTGCTGATTTACTAATCATTAATAAGAAGTTCAGCAAAATATTCTTGGATTGTATAATAATAAGCATAATACAATAAATCCAAGAAACTAAAACGTCTCTTTAAGACAATCAATGATAAAAACATAATATTTTTTTGAAATAAGAAATATAAAAGAAGAGCCAAAACATTACTCTTTTCAATGGCAGTACAAACATTGCACGAAAATTCAACACTTAAAACCATGATTATAATCACTAATATTTCCAATAATACTAATATTGTAGTATTGTAATTGTTAATATTATCATAATACCAGTCATGTCTACTTTTGTATACGTATTCATGGCAGTATGTATTTTTTTTCTACATTTAACGTCATCTGACGAAGCTCGCAGCAAGTATAATTAACTATAAACTGTGCGGGTATCACATTGCACTGTATGTAAGCATCTGTTTTTCTTGCTTCTATTTCTACCTCGTTATTTTGTCCTCAATCATTGCAGTATAAAAAAAATTCGAGTATAGTTCTGTTAGCCTACTTTCAAGTGATTCTCATACAGTCATAAGTCGATTCACAGGACATTGGGCACCGCCATAATTATCACCCTACACGCGAGCCTATCTGAGCTTAATCGATGGAATACAATTTTAACTTTACTGGTGAATACATTCAATAAGAAAACAATAAGAACACATTTAAAAAAATAAAATAAAATAAAGTAATTTATACAATCTCATAAATATTCAATACTCATAATATGTGTTAAATATTCGAAATGAAGCTTATGGTGCCTTGTCCTCCATTTATCAATTATATTAAAACTCACAATCAAAAAAATTGTTTCCCAAAAACCAGAATTCGATTTCCAGTATGATTTGTAAAAGGAATCAAAATAAAGCTATGCTAGAAATCCTCTTAGGGCAAATGATTTCGTCTCACAAATGGCAAGACACTTATTTTCTCTAAATACAATTCCACGAGTACGTTTGAATAGAATATGGCGTCTCCTCTAATATTCAAAATTATATACAGGTCTCGAGGAGTACGGTGGGCTTGCTCGGATCTCAGAAAGCCTCGACGAAACTTGCTGGAAAAAGACCAGTGCGTCCAGTGCGTTGCTGCGTACCCTTGTACCAGCCATCGTCGCGTTTCTTGTGTACGTAGATTATGTCACCAACGCGCAATTCTAGTTCGAATTCACTGTTGGGCGGGTAGGGCACAATGCAACGAAATCTGTACATGCGTTCCCTGAAAAATACGATGCAAAGAGTTCATAATTTAGCGTGTTTATCTCCCAAAATACTATGAAAAATCACTATAATATAGTGAGCATCAATTTCATTGACTCGAATTTAAAAATAGCTAATTAACTTACCGATCCCTCGATGAAAGCTGCTGCTTCACTTGCTTACCAGTGCCTGCATCCAATGAATTGCTTTTACGGTGATGATTGCTCATTGTGCTTGTGATAATGCCACCCGACTCGCCAGACCTACTCAGTTGAATTTATTACCGTTAATAAAATAATAATTACTAAATTAAATAAACAACGAATTTTCTATAAAACGTATCTTTTGTTAATGTATTTAATACAAATATTTTAATGTGCATTAAAAATGATAAATTATTATGACATATGCATATAAGTCCAAAAATTGAATTGATAATAAATCAAAATTATAAGTGATAATTAAATGAAAGAAAGGAATTAGAATAAGATTCCGATGTACTCACCAGCAAATATTTGTTTGTTAAGAATTTTAAAGTATATTAAAGACATTTATTAAGAACACATGCCAGTGTGCAGCAAAAAATCTGATCTACTAATCTAAAGTTCGGGTGAAAATTTATATGTTTCAAAATATGAATTGTGCAAAACTTAAATTCAACATCAAAAAATTTTTGGAAAATTATAAAATTAAATTAAATATAATGCAAAAAAATTACTAAAGCAATACAACATTTTTTATATTTAACATCGCACGAAAAGCTCTAAGTATTTATTAGCTTACAAGCAAAATCGTAATAATGAGATTGTGATATATGTATTACAAAATCGAGACATAGAAAAAATATATTTGCGATATGTACTACCTCATTCAGCAGTACATTATAAAAATGAATGAATGTCAGGCACTTTGTCTGTACTAATTAAATGCAAAGCATGCAGCGAACGCATTGAATTTTTATATCCAATGCTTAACAATTCGTCCATAATTGTGAGAATTTTTTCTCAAAATTCTAATAGGTTGACACTGTATTGTATGCAAACGTAAAACATGTGTATTCAATAATGTTCGACTTAATTGACTTCCCAGATGGCGAAAAGAGATTAAAATTTGGATGGGCGGTTGCAGAACTAACCTCTGGAGGAAGGTCGCGGGCAAGGAGGGTCTCTCCTTGTGCTTGACTCGCTGTGAGGTTGTGACGTGACCCTGGCTGGGAAACATGCGGTGGTGGCTGTTCGTGGAAGCATTTATGTCCTGCGGGGATCCCACCTGGAGCAATTGACTCGGGCACGACCCTGATCTAATTTGCCATTAGCACCGAACAGCCCCACGGAAATTTATTAGCGTAGTTTCATAAATGATTTTGTTACGTTTTGGCATTTCACTATTTTATGATGATTCAGGCGTCTTCAATAATTAATCGTAAGTTTTTAGATTTGAATGGTTCTTTAACTTTTGCTGTATAAATATTTAACTACTGGACAGTATGGAAACATTCATTGATGGCTTTATAATGAATGTCTAAAATTTTGACATTGGTAGTTTTCTAGCGTTTCGGTTATAATCGGAATGCACGATTTTCGCACTTTATCTCTCAACGCAGATAAGTCTTGTGATGATGGGTAAATTTTGTTAAAACAAAGAAAAAAAATATGTAGCACAAAGCACACATAACACATATGGCCGGTATGATAAAGCACGTGGCGAGCAATTTTTAAAACTTTGCCAAAGCATGCACGTTAATCAATTACGCACTTGTGATTAACACACGATTTCATTGACTTAATCGGAAAAAATATTTAAACAAAAATATCATGTGTCAAAATTCAAGCAATATAAAACAAAACAGTGATTATGCAGTTAATTACATAAGTAATGCAAGACAGAAGTTACACTCACCGAACGTGAATCGGGTTAATTGATAAAGATTGGCTCGCGTTGCCGTCATCAAAAACTGGATTGTCCATTGAATAAGTTGATGGAGGAGGAGATTTCGACTTTTTAATATTGGTCAAACGTCTCATCAATGAGACTCCCTTTTCCTTCTTTTCTTTTACCTGCGAATATTTTAATACAGAAAAATAAATAAACTTAAAAAATTCGCAAGAAAAATAAAAACGGTATTTTTCTTACTTTTTCCGTCGACTTTGGTGTTACAGTCAATGCAGAAGCACCTGCAGAAGCAGCAGCCGCGTGTGCCGTATTGATAGGACTTTTACTGGCATCACTAACAGCAGTTGTGGTTACAAGCGACGCTGTAGTAGTTGCAGTCGTTGTAACAAGTGGTAGTTTACCTGGTGAAGCTAATTTAAATGAAGTTACGCTTAGTGCTTTACTGAAAATGATTTTACCTCGTCAGTTTTATATGAATTGACAAATATGCTTACCAAAAATCGAGGACATGCCAACGCTATGACTTCTACCAATTGAAGCAGTAGCAACCGGAACAGTCTGGTCAGGTAGTCTTGGTGGACTTTGTGTCTGATTGGGTTGTTGTCTGGGGCTGTGCCAGGCTGAGGCGGTACCAGATGGTCCGGGACTCAAAGCACGGGGTGGAAGCTCAGGCGGAGGCAATTTAAATGGCTGTGGAGCCGCACCTTTAACTTTAGTGTAAGTTACAGTCATGCGAGTTTCACCACTGGCATTGCTTGTCTGAGAAGATGGTAAAATATTGTTTGCATTGCTACTGGTAGCACTGGCACTATTTTGAAGAGGTACAGTACTAGGCGATCTGCATACTCCCCGTTGACACCTATTGATTAAAAATAAATTTAATTTATTTTTATCGTAATGCGGAAAACAGAATCTGTGTAATAATTTTAAAGATTACTTACTTAGCTGGTGCCACGTAATTTCCCGGAAAGACTCCACACTTTTGAGTGCGATTTGATGTACCTTTAAACCAACCATCCTGACACCTTTCAGTAACCATGTAAATTCCGCCTTTTCGAAGTTCCAATTCGTCGGCTTTTTGTGGTTTGTATGGATATAACGCGATATAGGCCGCCGGTAGGTTACTACCTGAAGCCGCAGCAGCTCCTGATGACGACGCGCTTGAAGAACCTGCAGGTGCACTACTGGTCATCGATGACGCTTGTGAAAGCACTAAGTCGCTACTACCGCTACGCTTGTGACGTGGATTTTGTTCACCAGCGCTGCCACTTGTCTAAAATAATATAAAATTATAAAAATAAGATGAAACGATAACTACTGCTCTTTCATCTGTAACTGATTTTATTACTGCTTATACCTGGCTTGAAGTAAAAGCGGGATCATTAGTAGCAGCTTCAGCACCGGCAAGTGCAGCATCAACCGCTAGACTTAAAATCTCGGCACTGTGTCTATGCTGAGGTTGAGGCTGATGAGCGTTGTTGACAGCTGTGAAACTATGTCTCTTTGTACTGTGACGGTTGGCCACCGTCGGAGGCGATATGGCTGGACTACTGGGACTGCTTGGCGTCGTACTCGAACTACTTGAGCTCGGGCTCGTTATCACGGGTGACGAAGTTGTCGTTGACGAACCGCCTGATGACACGTTTGAGCTTGAGTCTGATACTGGCAGCGCAGGATTCTGCAATAGTTTATTTATATTTAGACGTCTATGATGTAAAGATAAATTAAATAATAACAAGTAGAGAAACGAACTGCTATGGCCTGTTGTCTAGGTTGGTTAGATGCTTGAATGGTCCGCGAGTGATCAGTAGGTATGAGAGGAGTAGTTTCTTCGTTTGTTGGAGTTGGCGGTGCCACTCTGGAAGGTCCCGGTTGTACGCTAATAAACAGGATTCTTTAATATTTATATCTTTTCGAGAAGCTAATTACAAATTTGTTACACTGCTTACTTTGTGGAAAGTTTCATTAAGGCTCTGGCAACGCTATTCAACTCTACAAAAGCCAGAGGGAAAATACCTATTCGATCTAAAAGTTTACCTTCGGCCCAATTTTCATCCACTCTTCTAATCACACTAATAACTTCTCCCTGAAAATCATTTTAAATCTTATTTGTTTGATACCATAGTCATAGAATTATTAGAGAATTTCCTTACATCACTATTAATTAAAATTGATAATTGAAATCAAATTCATAATTTTTACGCTACTATAATTGTTGAGTTATTTATAAACTAAAGGAGTTTCACATAACTTATGAATTTTTGTATTTTTTTACCTTATTAAAAGTAAGACAACCATCTTCTTCGTCATTTGACATTCTAAAGTCATAAAGAGCTTTACATTGAGGAACATGTGGTGGTAACGGAGTCATCACCTGAAATAGTAATATGAATTTTAAGATGTTTAATAATCTAGTGTTTTTAAATTCTTAATCAAGTAATAAAATCTTTTAGTTACTTGAACATAAGATAAAGGAAAAACTCCATGGTTCGCCCCACATTCTCCGTGATACCAATTGTTATCAATTTTTTTTCTCAAAATGACGATATCTCCCTTTCTGAAGCTCAAATCTCTGTCATAAAAGTATTATTTGTTAAAGATTTTCCACAATTACAACAAAACTAGTAACAGAGTAAAGGATAACTTACCCTGGTACTTTGGAAATGTAATCATAAATGGCACGACCATAAGGTCGATTATGAAAATGGACTTGCTTAGCAGCAACATTGATTTGTTGAGCAGATTCTGGCGTTACAATTGAAACTGGTGGGTTGGGCGTGATAGAAGGACTGCTTGGAATAATTTGATGGCCACCTAACAATCTCTGGGGTGCGTGATTTCTCTGTGGTGTTTTGTTTCCTTTTGGAGTGGCATTTCTCATGCCCTCTAGAATCCTCATGAGGAGTACATTGGGTGGAAGGTCTTCTACTTTAGAATTGACAAGAACTCGACATTCAGGACATCGAAGCTCCCTGTGAGTGCTAACTATCTCCTCAAGGCATTTTTTGCAGAAAGTATGTTGGCAGGGTAATACTTTGCTAGAAGTGTCCAAGCGCTCCAGACACACTGAGCACTCTAGGAGGTCATTTAGCATACATTCATCCATGACTGTGATGGTACCTGATAATTAAAATAGTATAATGGTTCACTTATATTCAACAAAGAACTAATTATAAAACGTTTTGTAAAAATGAATAAATTATTTCAAATGCTTTTAAAGCCAAAAACTTTTATAACTAAAACATTGTTCAAGCAATTAACACCTGCTATAAGGAACATGAACCAAAGGTTTTAGACAAAGCAGCTAATCAACTGATGCGCATGTTCACACACTTTTACTACATGCTCGTTGAATGGGTGTCAAAAAAATTCAGTCCACAATTTTGAATTCTTGGACTTTATTGGATAGTATTTTCTTTGAGTAAAGCCATTAATTAAAAAGGCAATATCAACAACTCAGCAATGGCACACGATAGCAAGCAACGCAAGCTCACCTTGCTCGAACCAGCGACGCTTGAAACCTTCTATTCACTGTCGCAGACCAGCCCTTGACCCAGAGGTGCCATCGTCTTTATCTCCCAGTTACAGTGCGTGCACAAGGACTCCAGACAGAAGCTGCGACTTCCCAGAGGACTCGCCTTTTCCGAGAAGTCCGCTGACGGGGTATCGCTGGTAGACACAATAGAACACAAGCGCTCAGGCAATTACGTACACAACTATTAGTTAGTAGCCGCGTGAGTCAGCCCCGCTGCACTGCTCCGTTTCGCCAGATCAATGGAAAGCGTCCTGGACAGTACGCGTGCACTCGGTCCGAGAATAAGCGAGCGAGGTGTCTCGGAGCTGCGCTGTTGGGACGGTGCCGAGCAATGCAAGCGCGCGCGCGCGCGACTCCACGACGTATAAAGTATAAGACCGCGCGCGGAGGCGAGACTCGCGGAGAAGACGCGATTTGGCTGCGGGGAGCGTCTCTCGGCGCACGCGGTCCGCTAAGAGGCCTGCACAGCCGACCCGTGAGGAGCTGCTCCGCTGTTACGGCTGCTCGTCCGTTGAATGCACTCGCTGCTGCTCCGCCATTTCTTCATTTCCGGCTCTCTCTCGCTCTAGCGGCTGGTCCTCCTCGATGTTTTCCTCTCGCTCTTGCACATTCCCTCCTCTACTGTGGAATCTCTCGGGCTCGGGGTAGGGTATATCTATGTAGCGGGCGCTGCACTCTCTGCCAGCAGTGGCAGCCAGAGCCAGCCCAATGCCCATATACACGATACACACTCTAGCCTGGTCTGGTGGTAGTGCACGCGCACGCGTGTTGTATTTGTATCTATATACTGATCAGCCTCTCTCTCTCTCTCTCTCTCTCTCCTTCGGTTCGGCCGTTCGGGGAATCGGGGACTTGGGGGTTCTCGGGCGGTTCGGCGTGTCTCCGTGGAATACTTGTATTTTTTGCAAGTTTTTAGAATCGAGGCGGCTTATCAGTCTCCTGATTCTATGTCAACTGTCGACTGGCTTCGAGGAAAACAATGCGCAATGCTTCTCTATTGATTTATCGATTCGATGATATTTTATGCTATACATATATGTATAAATGTATAACGTATGTATATGAACGAATGGGGATTCCGGGATTGGGGCAGCAACTGAAAAAACCGACTATCTTGGGTCTATAATAATAATATATAATATAGGCTGCACTATACGGTAAAGGCTGCGCACAGTGCAAATAGATACGGATATATGTATATATATATGTAATTGCACCTCGCACAAGTAAGCGCATGTGAGCAGTATATAACTCTCAAGTGCATAACATAAGAAGTATAGAGAGAGAGAGAGAGAGAGAGAGAGAGAGAGAGAGAGGGAAGTGAGAGGGAGAGTCCCTTATTTTTTCTCGAGCGCTCTCTCGCTCTCGACTCGCTGTCTCGGTGCATAAAGTACACACAGTATATGATACTGCAATTCAGCAACTGCATGGTGCATATGCACTATATATATATATAATATGTGACACAGGACACTCCACGCGCGCGGCACAGAGTTGACTTGGCGCACAGGCGCACAGCGACAAGTGCGCGTGAGCACGCTGTGTATATTTATATATATTTATATACATGCAGTTTTATTACGCGGTTTAATCATAGTCCTTTTTTTCCTTTGCTTCGATCAGGTTTCGATTGTTTTCTCTTTATAGGATATTATAAATGCTTCTGTGCGTTTGTTAGGAGGATAATATAGAATTATGAAGAAATTGTTTGCTAGAGTGTGCATAATGCCATATATAATATTTGTGTATATTTATAAGCGGCTATTTTTATTTTAGATTGCAAAGATCGTATTATTATGGGTAATAATAGGTTTTATAATAATGCTCCGATATTGGGTTAATTCATATGTTGATGAATTTTAATTTTTAATTAAAATGCTTTTTATCATTTCTAATATACCTCATCATTTCAACTCTTTTACTTATATGCGTGTACTAACAATCAATAGTAATGTATTTAAGCATCGTGTTTTGTAGAGTTTAAATAAATTTTTCTTGTGAATATAATAATATTTTGCTAAAAACATTGTTTTTTGTTTTCCACTCAAAATTGGCGATTTCAATAAGAACATAAACATTTTTACAATGTATTTTACTTACGTGAGAAAGGATAATAATTATTTCTTTTCATTATTAAATATATTAATTCAACTTTATACAATTATATACTTTTATGTAAAATCAAAATATTCTCGTCAAAAAGCTAACTATAATATAGAAGGTGACAGGACAGTAAAATATAAGATAATAATTTTAAAAGTGGCTAACTACGACAACTTTGGACAACTACGACTCTGGAGAGCTTTACATAGTTTTTTTATTCAAAAAAATTGTGAAAAATACTAAATATACTACTCAATATTTGTATTTTTGTCGAGAATTGGAGTTTAGAAAGCCCCGATAGTATAAATATACCTACATATATATGCGCAATGACATTAATATCGCCATATTCCCGACAAAGAATATAGCATAGTTCATACCTCTTGGTAGTGAGAACTAGCGCAATTTACATTATCTATTATCCCGAAAAACGAATTTTTTAAAAATAAAATTTTTTTAATAGTGTATCGTATACACAATAATGTAGAAGTAGAAAGAATTAATATATGATCGTGATTATTATACTAAGCAAATGCGAAGCCTTTTACATTGCGCGCTATATCGTTTATTATTTATTACAATTCTGACAACAATACTAATCTAAATAATGTTTCTTTTAAAATTATTTAAATGTCATAAAAACATCGTGTATATACGTCATCGATTATAAGGAAGACTAATCTTAAAAGACTGTATAATAGCAATAAAAGAATCACTTTAAACGCTTTATTGAAAAAGTTAGATTTATTTAAATCCGATCATTTTTATAATTTTCTTTTTATATAAATAAAATTAAAAAATTGTAATAATTAATAAAAACAGTTCATCAATGATTATATAAATACGTATGAATACATATTATACACGCTTATAAGTATATACATAAAATTCATGTTTAGCTTTCTAGGAAGATTTGATAATCTTATAACTTTTAATTATTTATACATATGAATGAAATCTATATCGAATCGTGGGTATCCGTACAAAATTTTACATAGACAAAACAATTACATTTTTTAGCTTAACAGATTTTTTACAATTTGTTATAATTTCATTTATGTATAAATACGAATAATGCACTTTACAATATATAGGATAGAATTTATCATTACAAAAGTGTACATAATTATATTATGCAAATAATATTTTGCCGGCCTTCCAGCTTAACATTTAAATGAAGACATGCTTTAATTATGTTTATGTAATAGTTATGCAATTGGTATATGTATAAAATATATACATTATTAATTAATTATTATTTTCCGATTCTTCTAATTTACAAACAAAATATTTAGAAAAAAGACTTTCGTTATCTTCTTTAATGTACAGTATTCCTTGCTGTTCAAATTCTAAAATTAATATAAATTTCATTATATATGTTATAATAGTATGAAATGCATTTACAAAATAGATGACCACAATTCTAGTACTTACCAAATAAATATTTTAAATATCTTGGAACTTCAATTTTTGTTATTAATGTTTTTAAAAATATTTCGTCCAAATATACTTTAGGTGGTTCTCCAAACTCATCTATACTAATAGTCCATAATTTTTCCAAAAGTTCACGAATTTCTTCTTTCGTGAATACAAATGAAGGTTGCAAATAAATATACCTATTTTAAAAGGTAGTCTTGTTAACAAATAAGTTTACGAAAGAATATGAGCAACTTTAAAATCATACTTTACAAATCAAATATATATATAGCGTTCTATAAATCATAAAATTGAATACTCTATTTTTTAATTTAATTTCACGTGATAGTTATTAACAAAAAATTTACTCACTGTATCATTTCATCATTTCCCATCGACTCAGTTTGTCTTTCAAAAAGCATTTTAGGAAGGAAGCTTCCTTCTGAATCTGAATATTGTTTTTCTCTTGGAACTGCGTCTTCTGAGTGCAGTGGTTCAAGTTGTATTTCATTTATTTCCGGAGGTTGCCATTCGCGTATCGGCATTGCTGCACCTGTATGATTTAAATTAATTTTCATTTTTATTTTATTTTAGTTAACTTTAGAAGTATTTGCATTTTAGAGCAGATATTACGAATTGAATCATTACCTTCGTGTACTGTATCTAGTGCTTCATCTATAGGTATTGCCACTTCCGGATGTGCTTCGGGCTCATTAATTGATGGCTGTCTTTGTTGAGTAACTAATTGTCTTGGAGATGCTGCAAATTCTGAATTGGTTGCTTGAACGGATTCTCTATTCCGGGAAAAATATTAGAATTAAAATTAAAATCAATAATTGCGAAAAATAAAAATTAAAATTAAAGAAAAACAAGAAACTATTCATGTGAATAATTGTATTACAAATTTCTTATCACTATGGACAGAGCTGCTATTTCAATTTCTATGCTATCTTTCAATCTTGTTTGCATAACAAATTTGACCAATTGTTTTTTTACAATTTATTTCACAATCAATTTTTTTTGCCATATTGTTACGATAATTTCAATTTAGGACGTTTTGAAATCATAATCATCGAGATAGAATGTTTTTTGAATATTGCCGAGATAATGAATGTTCTTTTCAAACAACAATATAATTCTTGCAATATAGAATTAAACATTATAATAAGTCATCTTTATAACTAATCAATGTTACCGACTTATTTAAGTATAAGACTAGGCAATGATAAGAACCTTGCTCCTTGTGGAGAAGATAGTTGTTCACAACTGTGTAGTAATGAAACAGGTGCCGATGGTGGTGGCATAAGTTGTCGGTCAATTTGCCGCTGCGAAAGCACCTCATTTTCTTCGACTATTTGGGATCTTGATTTTGGTTCTGCAATGCTATCATTGGGCTGCATTCTAGATTTTCGTTTCTTCTTGTTAACAAATTCGTCTTTACGATGAGGTGATTTTTCTAAAAAAGATCTGTCGTATATTAACAGACGGTCTACATAAATAATCATGAAGTGAGTATATAAATTTACTAACCAGGTTGCTTGGTACCAGGTGTTTTTATATTATTCAAAAAGAGGTCACATAAATTTTTTGACGAGGTGTAAGTAGTTTTATTTCCTTTCAATCCAACTTTTAATCCAATAACAGATGGTAATGATAACAACGAGTGGGCATCAAAATTACCGCGAACGTTCGGTAGATATGTTTCCCATGCCTAAGAAATATAAATTATAAAGTTTAAAGTGTATGCGAAAACTTTGTTACGACGAACAAACTATTAATTTATTCGTGTTTTTATTATTTTTTAAAATTTACCATAGTACAAATTGTATCTAAAGCATTGGAGTTAGATTTATATTTTATTTTGATTTGTTTATTTTTGTCTAGAAAGACCCGGCGTTTTTTACTGCTTACTACTTTAGTGTTATCCAATACTAATAAAGCAAATTCAGACTCTTCATCTGTCATTGACTGTTGGAGAGGAGGTTCAACTCTAAATTGTAAGTTCGTCAATGAGTAAAATTTTAAGTGTTAATATTGTAAACTATTCAGCATACTTAACATAAAAAAAAAAAGTTGTTAAAATGTTTTTAATTATTTACATTGATTGTTGGTTATCTTCTCTGCGATCTTCAGAAGCCAAATTTCCGGTTTCCACAGATTTTGATAAATTCATCTGCTTATATATTTGATTTGGTCTTAATAATCCGCTCTCAGAATGAACAGATCTATTACTCGTAGATGTGGTTGCGACGTTCGATATTTCAAGAATTGGGAGTGCCGTGTCTTGGATTATGTTTTCTAAGTTTACTGCTTGTGTAGGTTGTTCTCCAGTACTTTCTGTAGGGGGTGTAAATGCCTGACGAACATTTTCATTGACTAAAGATGAAAAACAATGTATATATATATTATATATATATATATATATATCACTCTCTAGGTGAGGTTTTTTCTTGAAACAACGGACGGCTGCAGTTTTTTTTATAATATAAAAAAGTATACCTTGGTTTTCGCGAATTTCAGTAATGTCATTGGTTGGAATAGATTCGAAATCCATTATGTTGTCATTTATAACGGATTGATGCATTGAATCATTTGCAAAGTCTGCCGAAAGGACCTGTCAAAAAAAGTAATGATTGCATTTACTAAAATTAATAAATGAAAAATATAATAAACTTTAAAAGCTTTACCCGTTTTCTTTTAGTTGGCGTTTCATTATTTCGCATTCGAGATTTCCTTTTTGGTGTAACTGGAAGTTGGGGATCTTCATAAGATATCAAAGACGGTCTCTGTTCTATGCTATCTCTTGTTTCATTAGATTTTCTTTTTGGGGTAGATACATTCGATTCTTCTACTAAAGATTCTACTGGATCTCTTTGCTCTATATTATTTTTTGAAATTTGAGAGTTATTTCCAAGTAATGTAGGTAGAGCTTCATTATTTTCTGTTACAAAGTCTACTGGTGCAGTTGGTTCTATGTTATCTTCTATTTAAGTATTGTTAAATATTTAGCAAGGTATAAAAGTTAAAATATTATAAATTTTTGTGGTATCTTTACCAGGATATAATTGTTGTTCATTGTCTGCTATATTGTTACAATCATCTAATGCCACTTCAAAGGAACGCAGCGTCGAAAAACTAAAAAATAATATTCAGAATAATAAAATGATAATATGATATATTTATTACTATAGAAAAATACATCATAATACTTACTCATCTAATTCAAAGACAGATGGGAATCTTAATGGACCGTTCGCCTAATTTAAAATATTTTTGTACATAAATATGTATTTATAAATAATTAATTTTTATTATTCTTTTACCTCATATGGATCTACTTCAAGAATCTGATGTCTATCCGTATGATCTAAGTCTCCAAATAATTTTTCAATATCCAAATCTGGATATTCTGGTAATTCTTGATCCAGAGTAAATGTTTCATCTTTGCTTAATGCAGGTTTCTCAATTGTTTTTACTGTTTTGCGACTATAAGTATTTAGAACATTTAAAAGCAGAAAATTTAAAGAATTTATTTAAAACAGCATTATTAGTATATTCATTTTTGTGATTTTACTAGCATGATTACAAACCTTTTTTTCTTCGAAGAATTTTTCTGTGATTGCATAAGGAATTTCTCACACTGCTCTGATAATAAAAGATAATAAAATTACTTTACTACAAAGTTTAATATTAGTTAGAAAAAATAATTTATAGAAAAAAATTCAAATACCTGTTAAGTCATTAACTTGAGTTTGAAATATTCTTATAGCTCCATATGACAATAATGACGCAAGGCGGAGACTCAAGCGTGGTATGTCCTCATTTGCTGTTAATCCATCTATAATATCATTGCTGCAACATATTTACAAATAGTATTTTAAGTAAAATAAAATTTACTATCTAAGTACTTTAAATGAGAATTTTTCAAAAACAGGCCAAATATTTAGCATGCCTGCTGATTACGAACTGCAAAGAACTACTTCGCAGTATATATATAAAGGGATATATATCAAGAGTATAAAATACATGAATTTAATTCTTGAAACTTTCTTGTCTTACCAACCAAATATCTGTCGATTTTCAAATATTTTTTAGCAATACACATTGTGTTCATCATATGTGTATACTAGTGAAATTATATTTTATCAAATTTGGTGGAAATTGGTGGAAATGAAAAATTCTGCAATAATTTTAAACTCTGCTTAAATAAATCTCACCATGCCTGCAAAATGTCAATGCTATCGATATCTCGCTGGGAAATTTTCCCTTTGAAGTTCTTAGTTGTAGCTGCAATCCAGCATCGAGGGAGTCTACCTTTTCTGTTTTTCTTAAGGATCAATAGATCCACTGAAAAAAACATCTGTAAACAAATTTTAATGTTATTTTCTAGAAAATTTTATCAAAAGTAAATATTTCATGCTCTCTTTCTTTAATATTTTGAGTAAAAGTTACTGAATAACAATTTATAATTTTCTTTGACACTTAAGTCTCGTAGTTCTTGTACAGCGATGTACACATAAAAAATGCGACTCTCCGAGTCGATTCCGAGAATTGAGTCGCGACGATTAAGAAACACGATCGAGCATATACGTATTATTGCTGTTGTCCCGAATTTTCAAATTTTGCGCAAAGGCGAATAAAGAATGAACGACGCGAGTTAGTACTTACGTTGATACTTAATCCTCCAAAAGTCCAACGAGACGCCAACTCTTCGCAAAGAAGATCTGCAGATCTGCACCGGCACCACCGGCGCTACGCCGATTTTCTCCAGACTGACGGGTAAGTATTTGCCGAGTGCACTGTGCAGCTCATTGGAGGGGTGGGTTGGCGCTCAAGGAACTTTTAACATTGTACCCTTACGGTTACGTTTGCCGTTTCGCCAACGGCGACCGCTCGTACTATTTTCGTTCCATAAGATTTGACGTGAAATTCACCTGCTAAATGAGGGCGCCACCGTATGGCGTTACTTGCGCCGCACGGACAGCGAAAACGAAATGTGCAGCTTCGATTCCAAGAATCGCGCGGTTCTCGGAACTACCGGTTGCTCGCTTTTTTTTTGTTGTATCGCGAGTATTCGGGTGGAATTTAACTTTAATACGATATGAATCCCGCCAATCAATATATCTCAGCTCACGCGAATAATAATTTAATATCTTTATTGGATTTTTTATGCTCGTGGCGCGGTAAGTGCAATAAGTCACGTACTGAGAGGCAATAATTTTTTTTGCAGATACATACGCGTATAAGCACGTAGATAAATTTTGTATTCTGTAAGGAAATATGGATTTATGAACGCGCGCGCGAAGCTAAAAAGCTTGTAAAGCAAATTAATGAATTATTTGAAAATTAACCGATAATTATAAAAACTCTGCAGGGTAAATACTTATGTAAAATCATTTTCAAAAATCTAGAAAATATATTAGATTACCATCAATATTTTCTGCTCGTTTCCTTGTTCAATTGCCAGGAAATTTTAGTCCTTCTGTAATTCTGCGTATAGAACGCCTGCAACACAATCGGGGTTGTTGGCTGTGCAGCGCGCGCGTCCGATGCTCATAGATAAATTATTATTTTATTGTCTTTCGCGTTGCTTTTATTCACTTATTATTTGCACTACTTTCGCCCAAAGAATTGTATGTAATATAATGCTTACACCTGCTAGTTAGCTCTGTAAGTAAAATATCTGTAAAATACGAGCTAAATTTGCATTTTAGTGAATACAGCACGTGTGTTTACATAAATTTTGATAGTAATCAACGTTACAAACGAAAATCTTGCAATACAAGAATAAGTATACACCAATAGTTTAAGGTATAATAATAGCGGATTACGAGAACAGAGAAAATTTTGGCGCATTCGTAAATTTTATTTCATTTTAATAAAAACATATTTTTTTACCACATAAATGCTCAATTCTTACTTAAAAAGATTAATTATAATTATAGTACTAGTGTGGAAACGTTATTTTAAAATGTTTGTTTCGAGGACAGCAAATTTATTGAAAATGTATGAAAAATAGCTCAATATTGTAGGCTATATAGAGACCGTTACAGTGTTCCGACTGGTTCAAAACCGCTATATGTGGTATTGCTTTATAATAGTGCTCCGATAAAACTCTGATATTATGTATATCTATAGTTTATATATAGATAATTAAGGTTTATCCATAATTCGTATTAATTAAGGCTCCGGATTCATGTACATATACGTACAATTGTACATACATACTTTACTCGCATGAGCACTAACCTAAAAAGATTATAACGTCATAAAAGATCGTCGTATATAAAAAGTTGAGATAGCGTAAAATATTTGTGTGCATTAAAAATTGGCTCTAAACTGGGCGGCGGCGAGTCGGCCGAGTCGGCGTCGACAGAGAGCAATAGAATAGACATACGGGCGTCAAATGAAAGAGGGGGGGGGGGCAATACCGAAAAACACGAAACTCGCGACTCGCCTTAAGGGGAAGCTGTTGATTACACGTTTAAGGGGGGAGGGGAGACTCCCCGCGCGGTTCGCTCTCTTTATGATGAAAACGGCGGAGGAGGGGGTGTTATGTATAAAATTCTTCTCATCTATGTGTCACGTGATCAATTTATGGATGGTCACTTTGTACGCAGATGCTGTCACAGAGACGCGCTTCGTTTTTGGCGCCGAAATTCAAATTCGCTTGTGCATGCTGCAACAGTGCAACCCATGATTGTGCATAATTAGGAGTTTTTTCTTTAGATGAACTAGCAAGTTTGATTTGAAATATTATGTATGAAAAAATCGTTTCGTTTTTGTTTTTGCACTGTATTTACTGGTGAAGAAAGAGAATATCGGTTTCTTTTATTTGTCAATAACTAATTTCATTTTCGTGTCTTAATTATTGCATTACAAGACACGTTTGCTTTCCTTCACATCGTTTGTCAATTTTGTCAATAATACTCGGCATTATAATTACAAATAAATAACTCCAGTTCAAAGTTACGATAATTTTCGTCACGACTTGATGAGTAGATTGATTCTGATGGTATTATAAAGTATATACGCCAGACATATTGGTTCTCTTGCGTTCGACCTCATCTACTAAAAAACAAGTATTTACCCGCAATAATACAGCAAAAGAATAAATCGTTTCTTTATCGCATACACCGTTCTTCAGCAATAATTACTCTTGACCAATTAAAACGTCGCCATCTCGCGTTAATCGAAAATTTCGCAACGATCGCTGACCGCGTAAGTATAGAGTGTGGACGGTCATTCGCGCCCGTCCGAATCTGACCAGCGAATACGCACCGAAATCTCGCGACACCGCGACACGCATATTGACGGTGGTGGGGGGGGGGGAGAGAGGGGAGCCCCTCTCCAAAAACGGCGAGAGCATCGTCGCTTTATAGCCGCCGGCGGGGGAGGGGGGCACGAGCAGCAGAGCCACTACAGCCAGAACCAGGGGCCGAGGGGCGCCGCCGCGCGAACAGCGAGTCGGCCGCCATGACACTGCCGTAGTCGGTCGCCTCTGCGCCTTCGTTTTCTCGCTCTCAGCGTCCGGAGCATCGTCGTCGGCTTCCTCGAGGCGGTCGCAGCAGCTGCGGTGCGAGCAAGTGCGCCGAGAAGAGGCCGGGAGGCCATAAGGTGAGCCGCGCAGTCGAGTCCTCTGCTCGAGGGGCGGCCGGCGTCTCCGCGAGGCACACACGCGCGCGCGTGCTGCCGCCTCCACGTGTGCGTGTTTCCGTGAAGTTGTATGCTATACATGTATATACTGCGTGGACTGCTTATATATACGAAATAGCGGAGCTGTTATATAGACTGGAGCGCGACGTGGATCGAGGCGAGGGACAAGAAGACGCGCGGCGCGGGGCCTCTCCCTTGAGGAGGAGGAGGAGGAGTAGGTACAACACACAGCGAGAACGCGAGAACAAACATGGCACCGGACACCACGTGAGTCTGCTTTTTCCCTTCCTCTCTCTCTCTCTCTCTCGCTCTCGCTCGCTCGCTCTTGTGCGTGTTTTGTTTTTCCTCTCCTTCACATCACTCGAGATTTTTCGGAGCAGGTATATACTTAAGTGCCTATAGCTGGCGATGTATAATCACTCTTACATATAGGTGCACCCGATAGTCGCGAGCGCCTATAAGCATCGCTATTCGATACATGGATATTACAAGTAGAGTCGTGCAATTTTCGGCGCACACATGTGCGGCTGCGACGGAACATTCCCGCGTGTACATGTATATTGCGTGGATGTGCACTATAGCTATGCACGTGTGACATGCAGCAGCAGCAGCAGCAGGAGGCTATCATCATCAGTCAGCCGCCGCTAAACGGGCGACCATCTTGCCCATTCTACAGATATATAGAGAGAGAGTGCATGTTTTGTGTATATACGCAGTGCACCTATTACAATATCCGACGGCGAGCGCGCCTGAGTTTATTTCAGGCGCGGCGAGAAGAAAGGAGAGAAGCTCCCCTGCCGTATAAGTAGTCGTATGTACCTGCTCCTGGTGCTTGAATTCTTGTCTTGTCGAGAGCAGCAGCAGCAGTTACGATGTAATCTCTCTCTCTGTTTAGCTCTGTTGCTTTTTTGGCGCCGCGAGTGCGTGCAATGTGCACGCGGTACAAGTTCTGCATACCCAAGCTTTCCTTCCTTTTTTCATGCATTTGTTTCGACTCCAAACGCAGGAATAGGTTAGGATGCGCTCTCTCTTTCTGCTCTCTCTCTCTCTCTCTCTCTCTCTCTCTCTCTCTCTCTCTCTCTTCTCTCTCTCTCTCTCTCTCTGCACAATAGAACGCGAATAGGTGTTTGTTTGTACGGCTGTTACTTATATATGCGCGAGGCTTTGTTGCCTGCGACTCGACGATGAGTCACCTATGTGCCTCTTGGACGATGTTTATTGTTTTTTTTCTCTCTCCTCTCCTTGCCTTGGGCAAAAAAGTTTGCGACTCCACGGGCAGACGTGTTTCCCCACTGTGAGTCGACAAAATTTCATTTTTGAAGAAGTTGGCTCTATAATTTCTGAATACATTTTCTTCGATGAGAATCATCGAATTCCCTCTATACAGATGGGAGTGTTTTATTGGATTTGGTCCAAACTTGATGTACGCACAGTTTGGTAGACTACGTGAAATTCCATACTATATGAATATAGACTGGATACAAAATTTAGTTCCAAAATTTAACCTTAGCGCTGCTTTCATATATATTTTTACTTGTTTCTTAAACTTAAACATGATTTTTTAAAACTGAGTTAGTAACAAAACTTATGGCTTCATTTGTTTTTCAGAATCAAATATGAAGAATATGGGAAGTACTTGATTGATGGTTTTAATTGAACAAAATGAATAGTGAGCAGCATGCTCTGCCAGCTACGACGCAGGCACAACAAGAGGTAAGATTGAAGAACATTCTTTCCTTAGGCAAATAATTTGCCAAACTACAAATGCGCATTTGCATTTTCCAATTTTTGTATGTGCTATCGTTTTGTTCATTTTTTACACTGTTAACTTCTATCTTGTTACTCAATAATAAACTTACATAATAGATCTGCATATACAAATTTTTCCATTATTATAAATTTTATTCTAGTTTTTTTGAACTCTTGGACGTTCACTGTATTAGGTTATGATTGTGATTATGTAGATTTGTTAAGCTTTGCTTGAAAATTTAAAGAATAGCTTGTTAGTATAAGACATTTTAGTAAGTAGTTAAGTAGAAAGCATGCCTTATTTAGTATTTATGTAATCTGCAATGTAACATAAAAAAAAGTTTAGATTTTTAATATGGGAAAGGTACTGTAGTCATGGATTAACTTAATTTTTTCAGTTTTTTTATTAAAATATAAAAGATTTATTCACAAATCTTGAATTCTAGTCGCAAATTGAAGCCACACTTAATCATCCTCTGACCTAAGATAAGATTTTTAGCGCATTTGTTGATTGGTCAAAATCTTGCTGCATGTAGCTGCATGTCTAATTGATGTTGTAAATATGTTTGAATGTGTATTGGTAGGAAGTAAGTGCGGGTCAAAGTGGTCGTTCTTCATATCAAGGTGGTCTGGCAACTTCGACAAGCCATGGCACTGTAGGAAGCAATCCAAATTCATCTGCTGACCTGCGTGTAGGTACAGCTGTAGCCTTAGCATCTTCAGTAGCTAAATACTGGGTACTCACCAATCTGTTTCAAGGGCCGATACCTCAAGTATCGGTCTATCACCACCCTCATCACAGAGCTGGTGCAGGGGGTGGTGAAGTCCAGACCACCAAAGACTCAGCAGTATTGTTGAATCAAGATATGACATTGACCTCTGGTGCTCATCATCAGACATCGACTACACAACCCCATCAGGCGACAGTCAGTAGAAGTAGCCATCAAGGCTCTCTACAGACACCTACACAGGTTTGTGAATATAGTTTGCATGACAGGGTTTGGGATATTAGCAGTGAATTTACTGGTTTTTTTGTAAATGTTTCCTCAAATTCAAGGTTAAAATTATTTGGGTCCATGTGAACAAAAAAGCATATATATTGCAATGTCTGTATGGTTGTTTTCTTTCTTGTAATTTATCCTGAAAAATTACATACTAGTCAATAATGCATTCACTTTATTAATCTGTGATAATTAATGTTAATTCTCTAAAAGTAGTAAAATTATGGTTTTTAATGCATGAGTAAGAAAAAACTACTGCATAAGTTTGTAATAAATTGAAGAAATTGATTATTGAATTTCATTTTATAAAATATTAAAAGATAAAATCAAATTAAAAATTCAAATGTTCTTTCAGATTCCTGTTTCTTTACCTGGACTCAGTCTTGACAGCAGTCACCTTCAAGCAAGTGTAAGTCATTTACAAGCAGCTCATGCACAGATGCAACAGCAAATGCAAACACAGCAAGTCCAATTACATCAGCAACAACAGCAAGCCCAGGCTCACCATCAAATACAGAGTCATCAGAATGCTCAAAATGCAGGACAAACTAATCAGAACTCATCAAGAGATAATAAAAATAAAGAGGAATCATCTGAGCGCTGTAGTGATAATCAGGTACAATCCCATGCTCAGCATCAGCAAGCACAGGAATTGCAGCAGACTTTAATGCATCAGCAGCAACATCAACAGCAAATTGGCGTCAATATCGGCACTGCTACTAATACAGAAAATGCTAACCATGGCGGAGTGGAAAAGATTGAGAAAAAGGAAGAGATACGCCATTTGAATATGACCCAGTAAGAAATTGCTTTAGTTTTTAATGCATTAAGTCTTAATGTAAAATTTTACTAATATCTACATAATTATAGATTTCAAGTTCCAGATTTAAAAACTGGTAGTCATATGATGGATGTTCGAACCGCAGATGGATCTATTGTTAAAATTAGCGCCGCGAGTGATCAGGATCTTGCAAAGACTTTAGGTGTTGATATATCACAGTATATTAATAAGGTAATAATCTATTTAAAAGTCAAATGTTGTTTCCTAAAGTATTTTTAATAAAAATTTGTAAATCTTTGTTAAATAGGGAGCTGTCAATGTTGAAGAGCTGAATCAGATAAATCAACTACTAGCGTATCATGAGGTATTCGGTAAGCTACAAAGTGAGATTGCAGCAGGTACTACGTTGATTGGTAGCACGGTTCCGACTCAAACGGTGACAACTATACAAAACGGTACACCGATTGTGCAGCAAGTGCAGCTTAATAAATTTGACATAAAGACAAGCGACGGTGAAGCGACACCCGGACCTAGTGCCTCTCCGGTATCGGTTGGTAGTCACTCCTGTGAGGTTTGTGGCAAAATCTTCCAATTCCGATATCAGCTTATTGTTCATCGCAGATATCATACGGAACGAAAACCCTTTACCTGCCAGGTACATTACTTCATTGCAATCTTATTACTTTTTTTATTTTGATTTCTTAATTTATTTACTCAACTAAATTTTTTAATATTTAGGTTTGTGGCAAGGCATTTACTACAGCTACTGACTTAACACGCCACGGGAAATGCCACTTAGGTGGTTCTATGTACACGTGTGCAGTTTGTTTTCATGTTTTCGCTAATGCTCCTTCATTAGAACGTCACATGAAGCGCCACGCAACTGATAAGCCGTACAATTGTACGGTATGCAATAAAAGTTTCGCAAGGAAAGAACATCTTGATAATCACACAAGGTGTCACACAGGAGAGACTCCATACAGGTTAGTTATAAACTTTTAAAAATTTTGTATTAAAACATTTATCTAAGTAGATACATTTAATTATTTGTTTTTACAGATGTCAGTACTGCGCAAAAACTTTCACGCGTAAAGAACACATGGTAAACCACGAACGCAAACACACGGGAGAAACGCCACATCGGTGTGATATTTGCAAAAAGTCTTTTACGCGTAAAGAACACTTCATGAATCACGTGATGTGGCACACTGGTGAAACGCCTCATCACTGTCAGGTTTGCGGAAAGAAGTACACTCGTAAGGAACACCTGGCCAATCACATGCGCTCACATACCAACGATACTCCTTTCCGTTGTGAAATTTGCGGTAAGTAGATTAATTTTAATTTCCTTTGCAAACCTCAGAAAACTAACTCTTTAAAAATATTAAAGAATAACATTAATGTACTTATTTTATTAAACTGACTTTCTATCAAATTTTTTTTTGTAAAAATTCAAATAATATAGGTTTTATCATCCTATAGTCCTACTCTGTTCTGTTTTTACATTCTGAGGAACAACAGTAAACTGATACAGTGCTCCCACGCATCTCAGCCCCATACCCCTTTCTCAAATTTCTCCTATTCTCATCTGTATTAGATATTTGATAATACGTTTTAATGAGTATTTTTTAGCATTTTTTGCTAAGATTTATTAATAGTCTTGAAGTTTGTCTACTACATAAAAAGGTTTTATCTAACATATAAATCCTTGCCTTCTTAAACATCAACTACTTGCATACACGCATCGTCTATGTGTTTTTAATTTATTTTATATGTATACCGAATATATAACATATTTTGATGTTTGATACTTATTATAAGAGTATTGTGTACCCTAGCAGCGACCTGTAATGTACACTTGCTTATTTTTAATAATTTTTCAATATTTGAAGTTCTTAAAAATGTAAATACAAAATTTTCCGACGCGTAAGAATCTTTAAAGTTTCTCTATTACAAAAAAGAGATAACGACTAGTATCGAAAGGAGCCAGTTCAAAGAGTAATATGCAAAAATTTCATTGGTGGAGAATAGTTGATAATTCTAGAGCGTCTAGGTACACTAACTGCAAACAACTACACACGCTAATTGAATTTTTAGTATACTTTATAAGAAATGGTTTCCCTCACATTTTCGCAAAAATAAGAGTATGCAGAGAAGAATTGTAAGTTTTGGTGGTGGATAAAAAAAAATACTGCTACTAAATTTACAATTTTTCTCCACATCTTATAATTTTACATTTTTGAGCATTACAAATATTAGAATTTATGAAAATAGGCAAAATTGTAGACTAAAGGTCGCTTTTAGGGAATAAAACACAATTTAATTTGTAGAAAATGTTAATTAGAAAGGTTACCATATGATATTTTGCGAGATGCATAAATATCTGTATACATCTGTATCATATTAAACAGGCTATTGATTAATATGATGAAATCTGAAATAACTATATAATTTTGCACATCATTCCACAAGCTAAACAAAACATTAACCAAATTGTCATTTTAATTAATACATATTTTTATGTTTTTGCTCTACTAAACTTTAATTCTAAAATTATTTAGCTTATTTAGTTGTAATACTTTCAGGTGATTTGATAATTTGCTTTATAATATAACTGTTCTTATATTACTTATCGTTTTATATTTTAAAGAAGGCTGTACAGACTTAAATTTCGTAATATTTTTAAAATTCATAAATTTATCTTTGGACTCATTGTGGTAGTAAGTAAGGGTTTTATTCCCAAATAATCGCCTTATATTTCGTGGAGTACCATTACCCCATGCGATAATATCGCGATTCAATACTACGAATACTATGAAAAATGGGCAAACTTAACAAATTTAAGATTTATGGTACTCAAAAATTCGCACAATTTGTGAAAAGTAACAACCAGATGTTTAGTTCTACTTGTCACATTATTGCTTACCGTCCAATTTAATCTAATATAGATATTCATTACTTTAAACTACAAATAACAAATGAATTCTTTAATCCCGATTGAATTTCGACTTGTATTAATCTGCGAATTTATTCCAATGGAATAACTCAAAATCGTCGTCCCAATATGTATACTGCGTTTGCGTCGCCGCGCGTGCCTGATGCGCCGAGAGGGGCAAAGGGTCAAGTGGGAGGGATATCCACCCGCGTAGCAGCTCCTCTCTTTCCAGCGCGTTATAATCATATAGAACGAGTCTCGGGTATAGGGAAAAGCCGCGATAATCAGCACACAGTCGGGCATGATGTTTAACGCGGGTCTTCGTTCCTTTAGTCTCGAACAGCAGCAGCAGCTCGCCTACCTCGTCAACTTGAGCGGTGCGTATACGTCTTCGAGCAAACGACGAACGAATTCATCGTCTTGTTTCGCCTTGGTGTTTCAAAGCGTTCTGTGCGGGCTGCGCGTCCTGTATCGCGCTGCACAGTTAATGTTCTCGCATCCAACCGATAAATTGTGCCTTCTCATCCAACTGATAATTTGTGGCGCAATAACTGTGCGCATGAGAGCTTGCTGCGTGCTGGTTGTGAGGGAAATTCGCGAATCGAACGATTTGGCAAGGGCTCGACGCTTCTGCCTCCCGCTTTCTGTATAGATATACACTTGTGTAACTTGAAATGTATTTAACCTAGAATCACTTCTTGCCTTCCACCACTTATATTTTTTATGGAGTCGAAAGTCAGGTCGAGTTATATGCAGAGATCAGTTTCCTTGTTGTTAATTGAGGTTTCCCGTTAATCATAATTGTTATACATAGCATCGTAATTTACGCAAAATAAATCGAAAAGTAGATCGATTAATAGTTATAGCAATAATAATTTTCAGCGTGTTATTCGTTGATGTTTTCAGGCAAATCCTTTACGCGCAAGGAGCACTTTACGAATCACATAATGTGGCATACGGGCGAGACGCCGCATCGCTGCGACTTCTGTTCCAAGACCTTCACCAGAAAGGAGCATCTACTCAATCACGTCCGGCAGCACACGGGTGAGTCACCACACCGATGCGGCTTCTGCTCCAAATCATTCACCAGAAAGGAACACCTTGTTAACCACATCCGCCAACACACAGGTGAGAGCGGTTGGCAGAGATGTTCACTTCGGCTAAACAAATACCAACCACCTTGTCTACTCTTGACACAGCCTTCTCAATTCTTTCTCCCAGTGTCTACCGCTCGCCAATTTCGATTATTTTTCATCATCGACTCGTTTTTCTTTATTGTTATTTTTTTCATTGTTTTTATTTTTGACCTTGTTGCAGTTTTCCACATGCTTATTCATGTTAACCATCGAATTCACATACAGAAAGTTGATTGATTTTTTAATTAAATTTACTTCAATTCAAATTTTATTTTTCATATCATTCTCAGGCTTTGCTAATTTAGCAATAGTATTTATCAAAATTGAAAAAATTTTAAATATATCTCTTTTTGACTATCAGTTATTGTACGTAACACATTTTATTCATTGAGTCATTTATACTTATCAGATAAATCAAATTATAGATTATCTGTTAACATCATTTTTCTTCCAAAGTAAACTTTAAACCTCTAAATTGAACTTCCTTACTTTACAGTCCAATCTTAGAATGTTTTCCTTGAGCATCGCTATTAACATCATAAGCAAATCATGATCTGCCTTATACACCGCTCTCATACATGCTTGGTTATTTATATTTTTTTTTATTTTTGTGCAGTTTTTTAATGTTGCCTTGCTGATTCAGTCCTATTACATTATAAAATAGAATCATATGTTTTCCTATAAATATACACAGACACGCTTCTATTCCTAATTGGATTACTAACAAATGAAACAAAAGTGAACATTTTATATTGAATTTTTTATATTAAATGCTTTTAATGATTGTTAATGATGTAATGATAGTTCTTATGACTGAATAGTCGAACATTAACAAACTGCTCTTTCCTTATTAGATTTAAAATATTATTTTTAGGTCAATTTGTGGCATTCAATTTTATTAATAAATAGTTTTCTATAGTGCATACTAGTTTTTACTCTGCAAATAATGGAAGTTTTTAAATATTTAAATGAATCTGATTGTACCACAAATTGATCGTAGATGCAATACACAAAGATGGCAAACCTTGAGAAGTTTTCAAAAATGCTTATGGATTAGTAGTTATGAAAAAAATGCAAATAAACAGTGCATTTTTTTAATATTAATTAAATAGAAATTATTCACTTTTTTGCAATAATTGAACGATTGTAATACCATGATAGCTGCACAAACTGTTCTTTACCTATATTGTGTGAATACTTATTCTTATAGGTTTACTATTCCTATAATCGTCTTTATTTATAACATATAAAATCAAGTTTACTATTTTTTTTAGGAAAATATTGAAAATATTATTTAAAATCTAAATTGTTTCTCTAAAGGCATTATCTTGCATAACCAATACAAAAAATGTATATTTAAAAAAAAGGAAAGAATGAAGTTCGACGGAATCATTCTGCCACTTGGTGCATTGCATCGGGCAAAACTCGCCTTGTGCAGGTGATGCCCCCATGCCTGTATGACGTAGGAAAAGGAAAACAGATGTTAAAAATTGAACGGAAAGCTCATTTGCTTAATAATTTATGTAGTTGTTGCATTGAAAGTGAAAAAAAAAATAGAATGTCGATTTCAAACAGCAAACGAGTTTTTCAATCGTTCAGTAATGCAAAAGTTCTTGCTTCTCGACATGAACCAAAATAAATATACATAAAATGAAAGAAAGAAAAAAAAAACCGGAATGTAAACGAAAAATGCAGGAGAGACGCCGTTCCGCTGCCAGTACTGTCCGAAAGCGTTCACGCGCAAGGACCACCTGGTGAACCACGTCAGGCAGCACACGGGTGAGTCACCGCACAAGTGCCAGTATTGCACGAAATCATTCACACGGAAGGAACATTTGACAAACCACGTGCGTCAACATACAGGCGAGTCGCCGCACCGCTGCCACTTCTGTTCGAAGTCTTTCACTCGCAAGGAGCATCTGACGAACCACGTGCGCATACATACCGGCGAGTCGCCTCACAGGTGTGAATTTTGTCAGCGAACCTTCACTAGGAAAGAGCATTTGAACAACCATCTCAGACAGCACACCGGTGACTCGTCGCACTGCTGTAACGTCTGCAACAAGCCGTTCACGCGCAAGGTAGGTGTACACAAATAATTACAACTTATTTGATCAATCGTCCAAGCCACTATACTTATGCCCTATCTACTCTAACAATGCCAGTTATTGATTTCACAATAAATCTGAAATTCAATAATCAATGAGCATTTCTATTTCAGGAGCACCTAATAAATCATATGCGCTGCCACACAGGCGAACGCCCATTTGTCTGCACGGAATGTGGCAAGAGTTTCCCATTGAAAGGCAATTTACTTTTCCACATGCGTTCGCACAACAAGGGTAGTCAGGCAGAGCGCCCGTTCCGCTGTGACCTTTGTCCCAAGGACTTCATGTGTAAGGGTCACCTGGTCTCTCACCGACGTTCCCATTCAGACGAGCGGCCTCACAGTTGCCCAGATTGCGGCAAGACTTTTGTCGAGAAGGGTAACATGCTGCGGCATCTTCGAAAGCACGCGGCTGAAGGTCCGCCCACGCAGGTTAGCAGTGCCGCCTCAGCCCTGACAGTAGGAGCTGCTGCAGCGGCAGCAGCAACGAGTAGCCCATCAGCTTTATCAGTGATACCCTCAGCAGCAGCTGCAGCGGCTGCTGCAGTGCTTGTGGGACATCCGCTGGCTCCGCCTCAACAGGCGCCGCCGACCGGCGTTGGCTTACCCCAGCACACTGTAGTCGTACCTACGCCACCCGGAGTACTAACATCGTACTAAGTAGAGACATTAAATTCAGGCTGCAGAATGTTAGGCTATTTTAATAATGGCAGTTTGTTCGTAACAGCTTTTGGATTATTCATTGATTATTTTTTATTATATTTAGGTCAGATGTCAGTTTTATTATTTTTAAAGTTTATTTTTGTTTTTAAACAGAAGTAAACAAAAATAACATTTGAATCAATAATATTAGTTACTTTAAAGTAAGGAGACGCAAAGTAAAGATCTAGCTTTACAAAAGTTGCAATATTTTATTCAATATTATGAGATATTTCATTACAAAGCTAAAAAGCTGTTGCTTATTAGTATTGAGAAATTGCAGAATTTCAGATCAAGTCGTCTTGTATTTACAGAAATATTTAAAATTGAAGATGTTGGGGCTAAAACATTTTTACTACTATCTTAAGTATGCTCCATACCTTAAAAAGAATCCTTAAAAGGAATGTTTGGTATATTTTCGTTAATTTATAATTTTTTTTTTCTTCAGAAGTATAAAATATTAGTTTTGCACTTTGGGAGTGAAAGTAAAGAAAGTCTAAAATCGTACATAACTATCACCTGAGCCTAAAGTGTTTTGAAGACAGCAAATATTAGAAATTTAGCATAATGTATAAAAATGTAAACTACAGGTCGCTACTAGGTATAGAGCATATCTAAACAAAACTTACTAGAATGAATCCTTTGTTGATAAGCAAAGTTTATTAATATTTATCAATTATCAATAATCTACAAATTCCAGTGATACTTCTATTACAATATTTATATTAATATGAGTAGAGCAATAAAGTAATCAATGTAATAACTCGTTTTGTGCAAAATAAAGCTAGTTATACTTTTTGCAAATGTTTAGTTTTGAACGGAAATAGCTCCGGCATCTGTTCAATTAGTTAAGTCATTTTACTTTTATGTTTGTATCTTCACTTCAAAATGCACTTAACAGCATAGGTTTTAATTAAAAAAAATTTATGATATACTTTATTAAACTTACTATGAAAATAAAGAATAATAATTTCTTATGTATTTCTGTGAACTTGGGGGTTGGGTTCAAGCATCATTTTCTCTGAATTCTGTAAAGTAAAAGATCAATCCTTGAACTTAAAAATAACCAAAGTCTGCAGCCTTGTCGTGTTACCTTTTCGCTCGGAAAAGTCAGCAACAATATCCGAATAAAATGAAAAATAATAAAAAATAAAACGAAGATTCTAATAATGACAGTGATTATCTAGCATTCACGTGAATTTGTGTTGAATGCTTTCAGTGATAAAAAAGGTGTGTGCATCAATTTTCTTCTCAACCAAAAGAAAAGTGAATAAAATATAAACTGTGTACGTGTTGCACAATATTCGTATCGACGTGACATATAATGTAAAAAACGTGATCTCTCTTGAAACCCAAAGTCATTTTTATCAGCAAAGCTCTTTAAAACAGATTTGGGCATGACTAAAATTTAAAATTAGGTCATACAAGCGAGCAACGAATGTTTTGATTTCTCAAATTATTAAATTACCGTACTAATATTAACAATTCATATATTTTATTATAAAAATATTTTAAAAAGATTAATCTAAAATTATTTTCTAAAATTTATTTGTATTTATTTTAGGTAATTAAACTTACCTAAACATTTGTTAATATAGTCATTAAAAATTCAATCGTTCATCTGCATAAACATTTATGTAATTAAGAATGGTCCAGGCCTTCTTCAAAGAGCCTTAATGCATGATGAAAGTAAAAAGCTTTTAATTCAACATTCATGTTTGAATACGGGGTGTGTATAAAGTAAAGTGAAAAAAAAAACAGAAATTCGTGAAATATGAATTCAAAATTGAAAAAATGATATGTCGAATGCGTTTCCAGATTAATAGAACGCAATAAAATGAATATGTCATTGATAGAATGGTTCACGATCGAAACTATAGCAAGCTTGTTAGAATTTCTTACGTTATTGAGATCACTTATTCATGTGATTACCACCAAAACCACTAACCAAATTTACAGTTCAGTTTTGCATAATTTACAATAGTTCCACCTATTTATAATAAAATATATTGAATTATATTTTAAAATAGTTTCGCTCGCGCTCCTTTTTTTATGAAGTTAGGTGAGTGGGTCCACGTGCATACCAGGAACAAAGAACAAAATTAAAAATATGACAGCGACATATTTGTTGCCCAGTGAGTCTTTTGAATCGTCATTCGAATCAATCCTTTACAGAATTGATAATTAAAAGAAGAATGAACCTCGAAGCTTGACGATTAACATGCAGTACGACAAATTAGCTTTGCGGCTGTTATATATTAGTTTGTATTTTGCACACATTTATGAATCGGCATTTAGAATGACGAATCTATGTGTGCTTTTTACAAAACAAAAAATAAAAAACTTGTCGAAGAGAAAATTATAAAATAAAAAACAAATTAAATATATTGTATGGTATACGTGTAAAGATATATATGCTAGATGAAAAAAACGATTAAAAGGTTCAAGAGTAAAAATATTTTCCGTTGACCCCGTTTTATACAAACTCAAAGAATAAGAATATAATGAGTCGACGTGTAGATATATTACATATTACCCTTGAGTACCAAATGTTAAAGAAATTTTATTTTAGCAGAACATGTTTTATCTTTTTTTCTAAATTATTTGTCATTAGTCATAATTTAAAGCCATTAGTGATTAATTCTTCCGAGTGCAATATGACTGCGCAAGGTCTCTGCTTTTTTCAGAAGATTAATTGTAGCGTATTAATATGCGTAGTTGTTTTCTTTATTACTACAATGTATCGAGTTGCAGAAGTCATCTGTATGTTCACAACATAATGCTGGATCTTTAAGAGTACCATTTTTCCATTGTATCTAAGTTCATTTATATTTAGATTTATGAATTAATAGTGTGATGTTTAAAAATTAGAGTTCACTGTGATTTTTAACATTAAAATTTTGAACATTTATAATATTTGATCAGTTTCATATAGAAAAGTGCGTTGACTAAAACACAGTTTTTAAATATTGAATTCAATTGATCATGTTTTTAACCCTGTTGCGGGTCGACACCGCGTCTCTATGATGTCATAGGCTGACTTGCTAATCATGATACAAGTTGAAGATCTCAAATTACTTTTTAATAGCAGAAATTAATATTTTACCATTCTTTAGAATCCAGCCCCTTAAACTTTGCTTAATTATTTGCACTTTCGATCTATCAATACAGTATTTAGTGATGAAAGGCCTGAGAAGCAATGTATTAAAGCTTTGAATTGTACACATAAAAACTTGTGTTACATTATAAGAAAATGTTAGAATTTTAATATTTTTGTAATTAAAAATGAAAAGTTATATACATTTTTAAAGTAATTATAATAAAAATGATATAAAATAGGCAAAATTTTGTAGGTAATATAAAAAAAAATTAAAAAAATCACTAAAAAATATGTAGTAATTTTTCGAATTATACAAATCAGATACGAACAATTCGGATGGCTTCTCATTTCGTACAAATATAAATAAAAAGTAATTGCAAGCTCAGCACCATGATTTTAGATATCTTTGTAAGGCCATGTATTTGATATGTAGTTGTAAGAAAGAATATAACGATTATATGCGCGGGCGCTCGACACTGCGGCTAACAATACACTTGTAATATATATATATTCACAGAATGTGCGCAAAAAAGAGATAAATCACATAATTACAGTTGTTTCCCCTTCTATGAATCCAAATATACAAGAAAAAAAAATCACGGGTCTGTGTCGAGCGCACAAATTAAGTATATAATGATATTGTACATTACTAATTGATAATGAAAGAAGAATCATTATTACTATGTCCGAGAAGTATGACCTACTTGCTCCTTTTATTCCCTTCCCCGGCCTAGAAGTCTAGATTCATATATTATACTGAATATTATTAAGTATACATTCGAATGTATGTATATTCGAAACAACCAGTTAGGTATATATAAATATACTATTCGACAAAAAGCATGTAAAATGTTGGTGGGCTCGACTGAGGAACACGTTTTAATAAAATATTAGGTTTATGAGTAATGTGAACGTCATAAAATGCTATATTATTTTTAATTATAAAATTTTCAATGGTTTAGATATTTATATGCTAAGTTGGACAATTTATTGTTTGTTTAAAAAGAGCTAAACAGCCGAATTCACCAACCTGTATGTAAACAAGAATAATGCAAAGTTAACTGATAAACGGGAAGAGTGTGTTTTACGATGCGATTTATTGCTCAGAGCGAATGGCAGCGTATACCTATCTTAAAACTAATTCAAGAAAGAAAGCCATATTACCTTTTACGTACTCTTACTACAGAGAACGCAAACCACACGTAATAAATAGAGAAGAAGAGAGTTGAGGCGCGCACGCTAAAGATGAACATATATGTATAATATATATAGAGCGATATGGCTTATATGCATTATGTGTATATACCGTATATTATACAAAAAAAGCCGCACGATTCGTCAGAAGCCGACAGCAGACTGAAACTTATTATTTTTCCCCTCGATGCAAATTATAGACTTCGAAAAACCAATCATTAAAAAAAAAAATAAATAGTTATAGCATCGTTGACACAATGAACTCTGCATATAGTGAAATTGTCTGGAGTCGAGCTTTCGAGGAGTTGGTGAAATATAATATAAAGAAAACAGATTTAATGATAATATAATAGAGATAATGTTTATATGAATTATTATGATTAAATAATATTATCATACGTTACAAGTGTAAAATTAAGAATTTGTTTATGCTTTAAAGGATTTTAGTTTTCTGCTTATCTTCCTAAGGAAAAAATCTTATAAGTTGTAAAAGGCATGCGAAGTCAGACTAAAATAATCATTTCAACACAGCTTTTTCTTCCGAGTCGTAACAATTTATGAAAACTGCCTTTCACAGACGTAGGCATTATAGGCAGAATCATGATAAACTACGAATGAGAACGCTTAGACTCGGAAAGAAGGTGATGGATAAAATTGGTTTATAATTCACCACTATAGATGGAATGGAAAAAAATATGTATAAAATTTTATTATGCACCAATGTAATATTCTGTATCCCAGTTGTGACACAATATACAGTGGTGTTATGTTAAATGTGAGAATGTCGTGTTTTATTTTTCTTCCGGCGTAATACCTTCCAGCGTCTTTTTGTATAAGAGGAATCATTTTGAAGAGCCATAGATTCAAATGTAATTGAGAATGCATTGTAATTAGCTTATAATACTATTAAAAAGAATAAAAATAATAGAATTGATAATGTATTTGAACTTTTACTTTTTCTTAATTTTAAAATAAGCACAGTATTGGTTCCAACTGAAACGTAACAGAATTATAAATTTAACAAAAAAATATTTTGGAAATTTTTTATTGATATAAATATGTATATACAAAACATTTTTTTTATAATTATAAATATTCAGCCGTAGCAATCGTGTAAACAAATAAGAATATAAAAATATATACAATAATTTTAATTGTTCATGATGACAAAATAATATAATACATGGTCAGAAAAATTGTTAAAAATATAAAGAATTCATATTCACGTGTATTTCAATCGATCAGCCTTATTATGTTTTATCTTTTTGTAAAAGAACAAACAACTAATAGAAGTCTTCTTCTGCTGGTGCTGTAGCAGATGAAGTCTGATTCTTGATTTGTTCTTGGCTCAAATACATATCAGCAATTTGTTGAGCAGACGTCGCGTCTTCAGAATTCTTGTCATCCCGTACACGAATAAATCTTGGAAATCTTAAGGATATACCTTTCTCTGGGTCAACTATACCTTTGGCGGCTCCATGGACGGGAGATAATGATAGATCTGCGCATTTGATTTCCCATACCAACTTCGATTCAAACCAATGATCCGGTTCAAGACTGGAATCGCACCGATAGTACGATTTGGCTTGATCGATGACGCATTCTTTCAAAGCTTCGGTGTGCCTTGCTAAATCTTCTTCACTGAAACCTGTGCCAATTTTACAAATACTTTGGTATTCTTCGTTTTCTTGGTCATAGCAGGCTAGGAGAAAACCACCATAGGTACCAGTACGTTTTCCTTTTCCGATGTAACCACCAATTACCACTAGATCCAAGGTGTCTCCTACTCCTTCTAAATAGTCTTTCTTAAGCTTTAGCCAATTTCGCGATCTTTTGGCTATCTCGTAAGTCGCTTCCTTCTCCAGTGTCTTTATCATCAAACCTTCGCAGTTTCCTTTTATAGATTCATCAAGGAATTCTTGTACTTCGTCCATTGTCTGGACATCCACGCTTTTTGCAAAGCACCACTCACCTTCTACCTCTTTGAAGTGTTCTCTTAATAATTCTCGACGTTTCTGTAAAGGTTCTTCTACCAACGCGGATCCGTTGAAGTAAAGAAGATCAAACATAAATACGCATACTTGTACTTTGATTTCCGCCTCATTTGCGTCTTTGCGTTTTCTAGTACTGAGTACCTGGAATGGTAGAATTTGCTTCTTTTCTTTATCCCAGGCAACAGCTTCACAATCTAAGACGCAAGATTTAACTAACTCATGTCGAGTGTTTGGAACGCGACTTATGATATCTGGATACTTGGTAGTATTATCTTCTTGATTTCTGCTGTATATTTTTACTGATCCATCTTCTTGAATATGAATTTGAGCTCGCTCCCCATCATACTTATATTCGCAAGTGAACTTTAGACCATCGAATCGTGACAGTACTTCTTGAATACCTTTTGTGGGATGAGCAAGCATAGGTTTCAGAGGAATTCCTGGTGTGAGTTTACACTCATTTGGTAATTCTTTAATGCCCTTTTCGAAGATAACTGGAATAATTTTATTATAATTTGGACATTGACAATAAGTAGTTTTAAGAATTAATGCAACTTCATCATATTTTTGCTTGAATGATTCACTAGATTTCCCCTTAGAAGCATTCAACACTTGGAATGGACGGCTCTGTTCAGGAGGAGTCATTGCACAAGCAAGAGCTATTGCCTGTAAGACAGACTGCTCTGCTAATCCTATTCTAAGTTTTCCAGCTAAGGATCTGATTAAATATCGAGCTTCTGTATGACGACATGCTACAAATAATGACTGTATTTTATCAACTTTTTTTACTCCTGATGATGCTCCTGAAGTAGAAGCTATTTCTTTTAATTTAGCATAGACAGTGTTTACTGTAAGCGGTGGAGGTTGAAACATCATTTTCTGATTTGATCGACTTCCTTCAGCAATTACCCCTACAAAAAATGAATTATATTAATTTTGTTACTCGTTATTAATTTTGATAGTGTTTATTAACAAGCAAATTTACCCACCTAAATCACCAACTTTTTGTAATTCAGCTTTAATTTGAGCAAGTGTTCTACCAGTTGAGCTCGCTATGGCTTTCATCAAGCTAGTTTCAGCAATACCCAGTTCAAGTCCTTCATAAGCGGGTGCAAGTTGATTCAAACATAAGTAAATACTAGCAAGAAGATCATCAGGACTTAAAACAATTACAGAACGGAAATAATTTGACAATATTTCTATAATTTTTAATCTGGCACTAATGTCTTCTATCAATTCAAAAGTTCTTGTTAATGCTAAGTAAGGAACTTTTTGACCTTCTTTCCAAAAAGCATCATTAATTGGATGATATGACGATTTAGCTGGATTGTAATCAAGGCTTTCGTTCGTTTGTTTGGTTTTAGCTCCAAATATACTGGCTATTCCATTTGAACTGGGTTTTTTTGATGGTGAAGAATCTTTGCTTTCTTCTTTTCCACTTTCCTTTGCTTTTTCTTTTGTCTTCTCGCTGTCTTTATCACCTTCTTCCTCGGATGATTTGTTTCCATCATTGGATCCATTTTCTTGTTTCTTTTGCGGTGGTGATGCCGACAGTGCACAATTAGACTTTTTGCTTTTCTTTGACACTACTTCCTCATCTTCATCTGATTCTTCTTCTTTTTTAACAACCTTTTCTGATTTATTTGATAAAGGTGTCTTTCTTGATACTGGAGACTTCTTTGTCAAAGGGGATTTTTTCGTTGTTGAAGATCTTTTAGATTTAGGAGTTGTTTTGGTTTCCTTACTGTTAGTAGATTTCTCTTCCGCTTTCTTAGACTTACTTTCTTTCTTAGTTGATTCCTCTTCATCGTTAGATTTTTCATTATCTTCATCTTTATTATCTTCTAATTTACTCAAATCTTTGGATTCATTTTTATTTTTAGCTTCAATATTTTCCTTCACTGACTCCTTTTTCGGTGTATCACCAGTGTAAGCAAAGCCCTTCAACTTTTTGGATACAGAGGAGCCTGTTGGCTTTTCACCCTTTTCTTGAGGATCGTCTTCACTGCAATTCTCTTCTGAAGAACTATCAACTTCCATAACTTCTTTCCTGTCTTTCTTTGCCTTTCCATTACATCGAGCATCGTCTTCTTCCTCCTCTTCCTCCTCACTTGATTCCTTGCTGTTCTTACCTTTCCGTTCAACAACTTGTTCTTCCTCACCCGAAGAAGTGTCAGAATCAACAATATTCCTGAGCCTCTTTGCAGTTTCAGACTCTGCTTTCTTGTTTTTACCTCTGGTATTCCTTTCAACGGGAACATCATCCTCTTCCGATGAAGAATCTTCAGCTTCTTTTGCTGCTGGATCCGACTCACTTTCGGAATTCTCACTTTCCTGTTTTTTCTGCTTCTTCTTCGTCTGGCTATTTACCTTTGCTTTTTTCTGAGACGGAGATTTTTTATTATTAGCCGTAGACTTGCGTCGTTTTACAGTCGGTTCTACCTTTTTGTCAATTCCGTTCGCTGCAGTTGACTTTCGCGACTTGGACGATTTTTTAACTTCGCTGCTCTTTTCCCTTTTCCGCTTTCCATTACTGAGATCCTTATTAAGCACATTCGGCACACTTTTTTCAATGTTTTCTTCCTCATTTTTATCAGATTTTGGATTAACTCTACTAAAAAACGAAGTAATGCTGCGCTGCGACATTTTCGCGCCAATTCATATGTTGGTACAGTTTGAAGGTTATAAAACGTTTGCAATTTCGCGCGCAACCTTGAAGAAATTCGATATTTTCGAATTTTCGATGTTCGATCCGATGCGCGCGCCGCGGGAAAAATGCTCGATATGGCGGGAAGTTTGAAAATATGTGGCCTCGAAGCCTCGATTCCTCGATAGGGGAGAAGATAAAAGTATAGTAATTAGATGAGATTTTAGGTACAGGATTGATAAAGAAAAGAGGAAGATTCTGTTCAAACGGAGAAAACAGATTGAAATTGGAGCGAGAGAGGAGGTAATGGGTCAAGAAAATGCCCCAGGTCTATTTTGATAATTGATTACAGGGGGATATTGTATCGCAATCAACAAAATTCGAAAAATACAGATTAAAACAAATTCGTGGTAATTTAATTTTCGAATGCATGGACTCTTTATTTATTGTTCACATAATCGTAAAAATACTTTTAGAAGCGTACATTAAATAGGATTGACTTGTCAATAAATATAAAAGATAAGATGCGTTAGGTATACATCATGATTATAAAAATGATCGACGTCGGATAAAAAAAAAACTAGAGTCCAGCTCTTAAACTCCACTCTGTCTACCGATTTTATTCAACTCATCACTGTTGCTTCGATTCTTTCGATATCTTTACTCTTTTACGAAGGTTGTGCACAATCTGAAAGAAACGATTATTTTGTAGAACATAAAGCGAACGTTTCGTTTTCGCAAATTTCCGCGATACACTTACACTGGACAAGTGCGAGTCTTGCGTCTTCCTGGACGATCGCCTGAAAAAACAAATCCAAAACAATTACAATCAACACGTGTAACAAGCGTTCGACAAATGAATGCCTCCAAAGCCATGTAAATACGTGCCTCAGCTTGGTACGTTTCAGTTTCGGGACTTCAGCGATTTGATCCTCGGAAGTCGTCGAGCCGACCATGTGATGGTCGATTGTCACAGCTTCATTTTTCGGTGAAGCGACAATGTTGCTAAATGTTGAAACGACTGCGTTGCTCTTCTTGTAGCTAAGAACGTCGGTTATTGAAACGACCTCGAAATCTTCGTTGTTGTAGTTGTGCTTCTCCGGTGAAATAATTTTGTAATGATTGTTATTGTTGTTGTTGTTGTCATTACAGATGTGATCGTCAGTCGATGATTTACGCTCGCTTTGTATTAGCAAAGCGTTCAACGTTCTCTTCTGAAATTACGATGAAAATTTATCATTAATGGGTCGATAAATAAATCATGACAAGTATGAAGTAACGTACTTCATTTTTCAGTTCTTCAAGCTGTTTGTCTCGTTCATAAAGTTGCTTCTCTAGCGCTTTGTTTTCCATTTCCAACAGGGCAATTTTGTCCGTATAATCTTTGACTTCTAAACAATTATATTCATTAATTTTAATAGACTTCAATTTAATAGAATTTCAATTTTTTTTAATTTTAATTATGTTGTCATACCTCTCCTTAGTTTGGATATGGTAATACGTTTTTCCTGGTCGCGAATTGTAGCTCTGATGATAAAAGTAAGCATAATATTTTCTGAAATGGATTGACGTGAATAATTAATTTGAATTAAAATAAAACAAAAAAATAAAATTTTTTTATCAACTGCACCTTTTCTCTCCGCTCTTTTCGCTGCGCTTTTATTTAAATTGTTAATGATCGAGTTAACACTTAACGTATTTGATATTGAGTTTTCTCCCATATTTATATGTAAAGAATAGCTTTATGTATTTACACAGCTTTAAAATAACATTAACTTTTTAATCAAAAATATGAACACTTAAATCCTAATTCATAAATACTTTTGCATATTATAAAAGCGTATTTTTTTAAAATTCAATTAGTACCAGTAAGTATAAATCGATGCTTTCACATCTGTTTCACCGGAGTAAATACGGTTTGCGATGAAATTTGATACAGTAACTACTTAAGTCCCACATAATACGAAGATCCAAACAATAATGGTGTTTATTTGCTCTTGAATTCAAAACATAAATATAGACGGCCGAATTAATGAGACGTCACAATTTACGTAGAAATATATAATATGGTTAAGGTATAAGGATAAAAATTATGCATCCCTTCGAGCAATACTATATAATAACCATGTATACTATATATATGGTTAATCAATGTAGTACACATAGAATTTACTTTTATTATTTTTTACAACTGAATCACAAAATGCAATATAATTATTTAATATATTCTACGAAATGTACGTAGTACATGGATTTTGTGTTACTTTGCTGTAAAGAAATTAATAGCATAAGTTAAATTACTTAAGGAATAGGAAAAAATAACAATTACACTAGAAAATTTTAAATAATTCAGTCAATAAAGAACAATTTATTGAAAATAATCTAAATACATTTCGATATAGGATTGTATTCTTTGTTTTTTGCGGGGAAAATCGTAAGTTAGAAAACAATAATAGAGTGAGGTACAATAGATAGTACGTATATTTTTGTTTGTATAACAAAATCAGCAAATCATTATTGGTACACAATTGTAATTGGTTTCTATAGCATACCCTTATGAAAATTACACGTTAAAAATCCTACAAAAAACAGCAATGCATAAATAAAACACGAGAGAATAAACGAGTCCTTAAAACGCATACGAGCTTTATTTATATAAATAAACGTAACTTTTAGTACTCTACAAGAAAAGAACATGCCAAAGTGATATTCAGTCATTGTATTGGCCTACGATACAAAGCTACTGTAAAGCAGGGCCAAATCGTTATGATTTTCATTTTACTTTTATTTCGTGTGGTTTCAGTGCAGGAGAAAAAAAAACAGAATATAGGTAAATCTCTGATGAAGCTAATTATAAAAAAACTCAAAATTACGTATATAATGGCAGTTGAATTTGCACATTGTGCCGAATCAAATGTTCTATAAAATAAGACTTTTGATAGTATAGCTTACATACAAAAGCAATGCTACAATGTACCAAGTTTAGAAGAATTACAAATTTTGAGTAATTTTCAGTACGATTTAAAAGACAATCTCATTAACATATTAAGCTTATTAACATATTAATATATTAAGCAGTACTTTTCAATGAAATTCAAAAGTATTTTTGAGCATTGCCTTTATAAGCTAAACGTAAACCAAAATACATTCAAGAAAAAATATTTTAGCCACTGTACACGTATATACATAGAAGCTATAATATTTTTACATGAATACATTTAAATTCATAAACTAGATAAAATAGAATTTCTTTATCGGCACTCGCGGGATGTCAAAACAATGACATGTGAAACAGAATAAAAAGTAAGATGTTCTTCCTTTTAATTCATATTCACTGCTTTCACAATCTCCTGTGCATTTACAACTCCTGCGGTTGATCTCATTTACACTTACACTGATCAAATCAAGTATTTTTTGTTTATAATTAGTATATATAAAGTTATATTTGATATACATTTGTTTCGTATTTTAACAATTATAATATCCCCTTTGTCACTTCTCTGTATAAAAAAGATGACTGTCGCTGGAGTCTTACAATTAGAAGAAGCATATAAGGCTGCTATAAATTGGTCTGTTCGTTGGATTACGGAGCAAAAGCATCAATTGATATGACTGTTTTTATGTCACTTTTCGTTTAAAAGGCACTCTTGTTAAAGGCTCTCATCATTATCCAAACACAGACTATAAGTTTTTTTTACAAAAATCAAAAACAAATGGGATAGAGAGAGCCTCATCGTACATTACTTGACGGTGAAATCGCTCGCTTGCACCATATAAACCTTCATATGATCAGATCTTTTCATAATTTATGGCTCATTTTATTTAACAATTTTTTAACGTTGAAAATTTTTTTTACATCTGTATCACAGAATCTCCTAATCGTTTTAATAAACCTGCAAGTTCTCTTAATGCAGAAAATCAAATTTATTTTACATGAGATTATAATCTGACCAAAGAATTATGGATAAATAAACTACATATTTATTAATATACAAATAATTTTAACGTTCAGAATCATCTAGAATGCTTGAATGAAAATACCGATATTTTGTCAAAATTTGATAAACCGATGGTTTAAAACGCACGTTAACTGATATGTCGTATAAGGTAGTTACAATTTCTCAACAATATGATAACGTATTCGTGTAGCAGTGCACTAGTCGACATTATATACAATGCATACAAACACCAAAGAAGCTTAAATTTACGAGCCAGTCACAGTAACGAATTCACATCTTCATGATTTCAACCTTCAAAGCTTAGCACGATGAGTCTTCGAAGTGAAGAACTTTTTTCGTCGACGCAGTAAAAAAGGTATACATATACAATAATACATATTTCGATTAGAATCGAATGTATTCGCTATTTGTTCCTCTCCTCGAATAAAATCTCTCATTTAAATATTTGCAATTTAAATTAAAGCTAATGTACATTGTTAATTCATTTCATTATTTCATTCCTTGTTTCTCTTTATATCTTAAAATTTATTTTCACTACAAGTTTGAATTAATTTGCGCAATTATTTATCGCTAGTCGAACGATTTGGCTAGCGAAGGAACGCACCAAATTTTTGTTCCTTCATTCATACAAACATTACGCCTCACTAAAACTTATGTACAAAAAAATTGTTTAAGAAGATGTGTACAGTAAAAATCATTCATAACGTTAATTTAAAAAAAATGTTTATAAATAATTATGAATTGAATAATTAAGGTATTTTATAATTTTTAAAAATCTATATTCCTCGACTAAATATTGAAAATACATATTTTTGGATAGGCTTCAATCAAATGAATTATTATCTTTTTTGCGTTTAAAACACAAGTATAAAGTTATGAATTATAACTCTTCATCCACGCTAGATATAACTTTTTTTACATTTTTTTGAATTAAATTTATTTAAAATTTTATTTATGAAGCATAAATACCTATTTGGCTTTTTTATTTATTAAGTTTAAAAAAACAAGTTAGTGATTGCTATTTCCTTCTCTATTATACTTCTACAATGATTTTTACAGTTTACTTCTTCTTAAGTCGCACAAATTATCAATAAAGTTGTATACTCACACAATAGACGAACAAACAGTAACTTAGATTTTACACATGTTATTGACATAGGTATAAGTCTTCGACACATATTGCAAAGCTGCAAGACGATGTAATGACAATTATTATTGTCGTTTAGTCATAGACCTAAACCGCTGTTCATATTTGACTCTGCTGTTTGCACGTGATCATACAGTTACAAAGTATAGAACAAAATTAGCCTTTTTTAAAATAGTTCTTTAGTTTGTAATGTAAATCATTTCTCAAGAAAATACGTATACTTATAACTTTGAAATATTTACAAAATTTTGACCTTATATTGCAAATAAATTTTTTTTATAAAAAGTAATAATTATTATAAGCACATTCTATTGCTTTTGATATTTACTACAGACAGCATTTGAATATATAGTAAATCCATTCAAATTAGCAGCTACTATTTCTCAGAGATCTCCAACTAAACTATTTGAAAAACCAACATTCCAAAAGTTTGTTAAATAAACTCTAATGTACATAATTTTTAATATTTTTTATAAAATAAAGTTTAATTTGAATAGAAGTAAAATATTTTTCAGGTGTACTATTAAAATACGCTATATTACGTAAAATAAGACAAATTTAATTTAACTATCAAAACAATTTCTGATCGCTTTTTCTTCGAAGTATTGCAAGATAAAAGAAATGTGCTTTTCAGTATTGACGAGCATACTATTGCTTAAATTCCATCGTTAAAATATTCTTATCTGATAGATTACATTAGTATTAATTGACTGTGCACATTGTTACGCATTTTTACCTAAGCTTTATGAATCCGTTTCATCAAGTAGCAGAATAAATTCGTTATTCTTTTTTAAATAATGGCGAAGCCCATTATAAGCGCTGCGTAAGCAACCACGGAGATATGTTGAATGTGAATTTGATGAGTTTATCTTTTCTTTTGTACACACGAAGGATAAGGCGAGTATCGGGACGCTAAATGTTTTTCTACACTTCTCTTTCTTTTCTATTAGCTTTGTATATTGCTCAGGTTATTTTTGTACATTCGTAAAACATCAAAGAAAGACAATAATAAGTATCGCAATCATTTTGCTGATAATTTTACATCTAAGATAAAAATATGATTAATAAATCGAAATATTTAACTAAACAAAATTAAAATAATTAAAGGATGGTTGCTATTTATAGTTGTAATAATGCCAATGAATTAAAAAAAAACCTTCTTTTATCGTATGAATATTACGCGAAAAATTCAACAGCAAAAATAACGATACTGTTATATTTCCATCAATGATATAAATTAATTTTTTTTTAAATTGACCCTGATTGACTGTAAAAATGATTCTCTAGCTCGACTCACACCATCTTTCAAATTGTATCATAAAAAATATCCTCTAATCCTTTTCTACAACTTGTAAAGCGACATTAGGTAGTGAGGGTATGTCCTTAAGGCGTATGAAACTTCTTTTCTCCTTCATCTTTTCTTTTTCCATGATATTTACAAAAAGAATTTCTTTTGCATCAACGAAATCGATGATCGTTAATCTTACCTACCCAATATCCAGTGCAGTAAAGCGCTGTGAAAAATATTTTCTTCGACGAGATAGATGCGGGTTTGCGTGTTTTAGAATGACGATAAACATACCAGCTGCACTAGACACAGCTACCTACATAACATATAAAATGTACGTCGAATTTAGTTATTACAATATCCAACATTGATCAATAGTAACAGATGATCGAACCTACAAGTTATTCGACGGCAAAACCACATGTTTCTTCCACTGCTTGCGTAAGCTTATCCAGCATTTTCTTATAGTTTGGATAACTTTGTGGAATATCTATTCTATTAAAACAAGTATGCGCTTTTGGCAGATTCTCGCTCGGCGCATCAACGGCATGAATAGTAAAGAGGCGAGGGCCTGCTGCTCCTGTTGATCCTGCAAAGATAAATTACATTAATGTTTTGATTTAAAAATGTTTTTTTACTTTAAACTATTACAATTATATAATTCAGTTTACCTTGCAAAGCTTTAAAGCCTTGAAGAGGAACGCGCGAGCTACCAGTGACGAATTGTAAAAGCCTTGCTCGCATTTCTTCGCCATAAGACTCGACGATTTGCCAGAACCATTTGACGACAGGTGTATCAGGTGTACAGTTTTTCAATCGCGTGTTTTGTTTCCAGTCGCTAATATCGATGGTACCAAGGCCACCTATTACGAGTTCAAGTTCACGTTCATCAAATGGTCGTAGCAGCTGTGACGGTATTAACTCGTGAAAGCCCTTTTGAAGAGCAAGAAATTGTTGCTCAATGCCGCGCATGAAACGATAGTTAACGTAAAGCCGCACGTATTCTTTTTTATTCTCCTCCGTCACTGGAATGTCCTTGCCGCCAGGTTTTAGTTCATGGTTCTTTAGTACACCGAAGCTACTGTGCTCCACCGAAAATGTTGCGTCGAGTACGCCATCAATGCTATTTTCTCTGTTGGAAAGAGACCATAAAAATTATGTTATATATTTAGCGAATTATTAATTATGAACGTTTAATGAAATCTTACAGCATCCATGTAAGGCTTCGATGTAGTTCGGGATCGACGCCTTCAATGTCACTCAGAGTGATAGCCTTGTTTAGCAGCATCTTGTAAAACGGTGTAGTAAAGCCACCATCGATGTGATGCCCATGAAAAACAGCGATACCAATAATTCTACCCGCAAAATGAAAGTACGACAAGTGCTCTGGATTAATGCCAGAGTCAGCATTTATTTGCAGTGTATAGTTGTCGTCCCTAGAATACTGGAATAGGCCATACTGTGGGTTGAGCATTTCGTGCGATAATAGGTATAGCCATTCACGTGCTACACCTCCATAATCCAAACCTTCCTCGCCTCTAAATTTCACCATGAGTCGCTTTCGCATATCTTTTGGTCGCATTTTCATTATCAGTCTATAAGATTCCTATTATTTGCAAAAATACGATTTATCAGTATAAATAAATCATACGATTGTTGAGTATTCATGTAAGTAATGATTTGTACCTCAAATATTTCATTCCTCGATACTTCCAATCTGCAATGCCCCGTCTGCGGTTGAAGCGCATTCAGTTCTGCTCTCAAACACTTTAATTTCGCCACCAAGTCTCGCTTATATTTTGGAAGAAGTTCACTTTCCATCAATTCTTTAGGCAAATCTGATACGGTCTGCCCATTTGGCGTTGGTGGAGTTTCGGCTACAAAGAAAATGTGATCATTCGCAACGAAATTTCTTTGTAGAAAATCTCGATACGTATAAAGTGATGAAAAGTTACGCACTTGTTGGAGTATTGTTGTTAGTAGCACCTTCAGCTCTCGGCCTCTGTTGATTCACGTTTGGCGGAGTCGTTGGTTGTACAGCAGTCGCTGATGTTGCCGATGTCGTGGTCGATCCAGTCGGTTCAGTTCTGGCTGGTACTGCTACATTGTTACTGTTGTTCTGTTGTGTCGTAGATCCATTTTGTCGTCTGTAATATAAATGAAGTTAAAAAAAATTAATAAATTTTCATTATTTTATTTTTAATTTACCGAAACTTTTGGTACCTATTGAAATCTTTTCAAATCAAAGTTACAATAACCCGAACAACAAAAACAACAGAATTTCATGTCAATAGCTACTTTGTATCGATATTCTTACAATTCAAAAAGAGCAATTGTGATAATAATCCTATTCGCAAAGTGATAACAAAACATGAATACGCGAAAAAAATCAAGTGAGACTCACTTGAGTAGATTGTTGATGATTTGCGTGGAGAGCCGTGGATCAGTAAATTGTGTGGTACGGTTATTATGGTCAACGAAATATACACGGCCACTTTGGGTCTGGCGCATCTCCCAGCCGCTGGGCAGTGGGCCCAGCTCAAGCTCGTTAGCTGGCAGGTCGCGCGGAATCCTAGGGTCGTGCCACGTTGACGAGCCCGTTGGCACGTGGTAAAAATACACCTGACCCTGCTGGGTCTTTCGCATCTCTGCAAGCAGAATTTTAAAAACACATTAGTTGTAAAATGTAGCTTAAACATCATTTTTGTACATGCTATTGTCTCGTATTTCTTTTTTTTACGATTTTAATTTCATAATTGACTGAGCAATAAATTAAAAAACTTAGCTTAGCACTTTTGTTACGTTCTACTATTCTAATGAGTCCAATACAATACGTCCAATCAGATACTCTAGAGTATTAGCATTTTTAAAATGGACCTAACTGTACTCGTTTTAACGTTATTCAATATTGAAAGGTAAAGTGACAAGAATTAAAATTGCACGTCTAGATGCATGGTATCGTTTTAAAGTGAAAGAAATATGCTAACATTTTCAAAGAAAATTTAGAAAATTGTTAAGGTTTTTTTTTAATAATTAAAACGAACTTGTTTGAAAACATGGTTTTTAATAAAAAGTTGCTGCACTTAAGTTTTAGTATAAGTTTTAAGGAGTAAAATGAGATATTAACCGTTTCATTTCGTTCACTTTGAGGCTCAAAATTATGCACATCTTAGAGAAACTTCAGTAAAAAATTTGTGAGACGAAGAATCAATATACTGAGCTATAGTTTAAAATGTTGAGTTGCTTACATTGAAGGTCTTAATGAGCAATTTAAAATAAAAAAATAATTCCGTTATGATTGCATAATTAGTGACACTTTTATAGTTTTATAAGGAATACTTCTTTTTTGGCCGTTAACCCTGTGATAACCCCTTAACTTCAACGTTTACGTGTACGAAACTTATAATTTTCACTGGCAGTAGTACGTGTCTGCGACCGGTTTCGTATTACGCGCAAATTTTCGTATTACAAAAACTTTTGACGTATGGCTTTCAAAGACAAATATTTTTATCCCCGCGCATAAACCATCTCGATTATGAATAATGCTTCTGAGAGAGTATCGCGTATCGGCTTTCCATCGCCATTTTTACTAGGTATATCTGACACTGCATATAATATTTAAAGAATAGTCCTTTCTTTACTTTGCTATTTAATTCGTTTCTCGAGTTGTACGGAAAAATTAATCGAGTTACGCACCAAATGTCTTTGTATATCACTGAAAAGTATGTAACGCGTATTCGTTCTTGCTTTTGAAAGAAATACTGAAATCTAACAAAAATAATTAACGTTAAACAGTTGATACTGATAACTGAAATCTTAAATACACATGTCTGGAGGAAAAATTGGAAAAAAATAATTTTTTTAATAAGTGTTTTTGAAACAGCAAATGATACTAAATTTGGTCGAGATTCATGTGCCTTTTGGGAAAGTGAATTTTTTCAGTAAAATGAAATTTAATTATTTATAGAACTATATCTTGCTTTTGTTAACCCGCGTTTATTTTAGATAAAGTTACGCATTTTGGTGGGAAACGTAAATTGGAGTTGGAACGATCTTACCATCTTTAGAATAATTCAGATAAATAAAAAATATATATTTATGCAGAACCGGTAGTCTTAAAAAAAGTTAAACTAATAAATTTATTGCAGCTTCTAGTTTTAATTAATCTTTATAAACAAAAACGATTTTTAGTGGTTCAGTGCCCATTAAGAGTAACGTTCGTCCAATTTTAAGGACAAACCCGTAAATAATACAGCTTTTATTTATAAACTTATGCAATTCGTACGCAAAAAGAGAAATTAAAAATTCTATACTAACCGTATCCTCTAGGCAAATCAAGGGGCTGCGTTTCAGTCCTTCTCTCACTGCCCATGATCCCACTGTTCCTATTTCTGTTTGGCCTGCTAGGCCTCCTCGCTTGACTCCCGTTGATTCCTCTATCCGATCTCGCGTTACCGTTTTGCTCATCGTTGGGTGTCCTCGCGGAACTCCTAGCTGAACGATTGGGCACCGGCGCCGGAGTATTCCGTGCATTTTGGTTGGGCGGCTGGGTTGGCGTGCTACGCGGTGTGTTCTGGGCCGAGCTTTCGCGACTTGGGGTTACACTACCATTACTGGCAGGGGAGGGTGCGTCAGCGCCACTACCACTGTTATTCCATTGCTCAGACGTGCGGCGACTGCCACCAGGACTGCTATCGGTTGGATTTGGTGGGCTACCGGAGCTACTGCTCGGAGACGTCGGTTCCGGGCAGACAGCCGGTGGTGGCTCCGGCGTAGTTGGTATTATGGCGTTGCTGGGCCTATTATCATTAATTGGTTATCTCTTTAAAGTTAACATATGTATTGATTATCACGAAAAATTATTTTAAGGTAAACTACACTGAGAGGAAAAAAAGCGTAGTAGCGTGAACTGCCGTGGTGTTTGATTCACAGCACTGGAAAGTACTTAAGTTGCTTAAGTTACTCGCTTCTCGAGTAAGTCAGCTATTTTTCACTAGTCCTATAGTCGTAACTGTTATTAGCTATCAGATTCTCAAGCATCTTTTTCCTCTTTCTCAGTGTATGACAATTGAAAAAATATTTTTGATTTTTGATCTTTCAATTAGGCATTGTTGCATTTAAATAAAAAAGAAAAAATGTTTTTTTTTTCCGGTTCCATAAATAGCAGAGCACAAATTTACCGTGAATTCGGACGGATCCATTGTGTAGTGCGAGTGTAATGATTAACATAATACAGCCTGCCGCTCTGTGTTCGTCTTTCTTCCCAACCTTCGGGTAAATCGGTAGGGCAACTCAGATCACCTAAGAGGTCAACTACGGCGTTGTGACCAACTGTGTTGCTGACAGCTCCGTTGTGTCCATCGCGCGATAAAAGTGACACAACTATTTGACCCTTAATCACATCTGTGTCGTCCGAATTAGCTTTGCAGAGGTCCAAACGTTGGTCTGTTAACAAATATTTGTTTAAACACATTTTTCTTTAAAAATATTTATTTTATTGAGTAACAGGTGTGAAATTGGCCATAATTGCAATACTTACACCCCGTATCTTTGAGCCTTTGAATAGTGTTTGACAATATTCGCACACATCCGAGGAAACCTCCGCCTTGTTTTTTGTGGATTTTTCGGTGATTCCATACCGTTATAGTAATTCCGTCGTTTTTTCCAATATACCTAGTTAACAACAAAATCGATTATTTAAATTATTTTTTGGTAACATAAATAATAACTGTAATATCTATGTACATATGTATGACATCTTACATATGTGATGCAATCAATTATGAGCTACTTACAAATCATAATGCTGATTCCACTTTGGATCTAGAGTAGCTTTACATGTATCAGTACTGTGGCACTGACCAGAACCATCAACTGTGATTCTGGCAAAAGGATCTGGCAGACCTATGAAATAGAATAGTTAATAATTATTAGTTACTTTTAATTGTTGAAAGTCATAAAAGTTAAAAATCTATAATACTTACGAAACAGATCTTTTCTTGCAAGGTTGCGAGCACACAAGACTGAAAGTAGTATAAACACAAGAGTAAGTATTAACCAAGCCTCATTAAATAAATAATTTATAATACATAAGAAAATGGTGTTGATCCCATGAGAGTTACAACATTAAATAGAGTGAATTCTCAAGTGTCAGAGAGAGAGAGAGAGAGAGAGAGAGAGAGGGGTGGAGAGATAGAGAGAGCGAAAGAGAGAGAAGATTATATGTGTGAACAAGCTTATTAAGTTGAATGTCCCAGAGAGTGAGAGAAAGAAAGACAGGCTGACGTGAAGAAGCTCTTGGTGAAAGAAAAAATTAGCTTGCTACAGAGTAATCAATTAAGAAAAAGCACGCGCGTCTTTTTACACCGTGGGCGACGCGGCATTTTTAGATGACTTCTCTTCTCCCTCTTCAGATGAATTCAATTGGCAACTGCATTAATTAGACTTCATTTAAAGTCAAGTTTAGGGAGTCACACTCAGCTCACAGTACTCAAGTTTACTTTCTTTCACGTGGTACTTGCTTGTAAAAAATATTGTTAGTTTTTTATAACAATATTTTATTTTTAACTATAATACAATTTCTAATATTATTTGTATAAACAAATTTTCTCAATTAACTTTTATGATTTTTTTTAATTATTTAATTATTTTTAAACTGTATATAGTAGCAAAATTGAAGAGAAAACGTTTTGCTATACTAGGTAGGTTCTATCATCCTTCAGTGAGCAATACTTGAATCAGTTTCTAAACTTTCAAATTCCCAGTAACGCATGGAAAGTAAATTAAGTCTAATCCAAGCTTCTGAACATTTTAGTGCATAAGTTGCATCAAATAAACTAGTACTTTGAATTTCTTCAAATATAAAGAAATTTTACAAAAGTATTTTACAACTAAAATTTTCATGGTATTATGGAAATTGTCTTGCTAAATCAACAAACAAATAATTTTTTATGAAAAATATTTGATTCTAGTACTGAAAAGAATCAGTAATCCAAAGCCAAGCATTGACAAAACAAATAATGTTTATAAATCAATGCTCCAAGAATGATTTCTTGGCATGCAATTGATAACAGGCATTAAATCATCTCCTTAAAAAACTGTGGTAAGTAACAGTGGCAATGCTCATCCAACAATCTAGAAGTCAAGAAGAGACTGCCGCAGCTCGAAAAGGATCTTTCGGCCTTCTCGTCCAACCCAACAAATTACAAGATTCTCAAATTATCAGATCTAATCAAGCGTAATTGCAAGTATGCCCCCAATGAATCTGTCACTGGCTTTGCTGTAAATCAATTTGTTGCAATTTGCTTTGGCAGGCACAGCGCATTCGCACTTTGCAAGCTCTCGTGCATGGATTTCACCTCGGCGAAGGCAAGCTGCGCAGAGCAGTCAAGTTGGAAATGAAAAACCAATGAGGTCCAATGAAAGCTGATTAACAATGCTCTGCACCGATGATCCTACTCCCATGCTCACAGTCACACGGAGAGAGGCACACATAGACAGACACATCACCGTGCAGGAAGGAAAAGGGGAAAAAAAACTGCCAGCGAATTGCATCCAAAAAGCACACAGAGGCTGAGAGCTCTCCGTGGGGTCTTGGGATGTCTGCGGGGCGAGTTGCAGCGACGTGCGGGAACGTCGCCGCGTTCCTCGGCCGCATGCACGAGAGAGCTCGCGTGAGAGAGTAAGGTCGTGGCAGAGGACGCCTCCTCGCCGCATTCCTCGTCGGCGACAGAGAAAACGCGCAGTGCATAGTTACTCTCTCTCTCTCTCACTCTCTCGCCCGCTCGCCTCGCTCGCTCTTTCTCACTCGCTCTCCTTTGAGGGCGAAGCCATATTGAATAATGCACAACAAAAACAGGGGGAGCCGAATAGCGTTGAGAGGTCGGTGCGGGGACTTTACGGGGCCGTGTCGACGGGCGCGGAAACTCACTCGTCAGCCGGATCTTGGTCGCCGCGGTCCTCCTGCTACCGCCAGGGTTCGACATCCTCGAGGCACATTTGCTCTTTAGGCTCGCTCACTCTCGCGAGGAGAATCGCCAGGGCAGCACAGCACAGCACACACAGCACACAGTTCTCCTCGCGCTCGACGATCGCACTATATATAACACACTACTCGCTCTCTCTCGCGCACTACACTACATACGCACTCGCTGTGTACTGTATAGCGTACGGAGAGCCCCCCCCCGTCGACTCTATACTCGATAAACCCGAGCTATGCCGTGCGCTGCCTGTGATGCATGTAGATTGTAGATATATACATATAGGTATAGCTCAGGCGCTAAGCGCTTGTACATCTGTACTGCACTGTACGTGCATAGAGAGGTGTACTAATGTACAGTACGTGTCGCGAGCGGGTGTAGTGCTCTCGAGCGGCGAGACGGCTAGACATCCAACTGTCGGTGTGAGTTTTTGCTCGCCTCGCCGTCGTCGTCGTCGTCGCCGTCGTCTCTCTCCGTCTCGCTCTCGCAGCGGCGGCTCGGCTATATACAGTCGGGCTATACCTATATACAGCCTATTCCTTTCTTTCACGAGTGCAGCGCGCGCCCTCAGCTCTCCGATCGTACTGTACTGTACAGTATAGTCTATTTCTGTGTGTGAAATAGTCGCGGGTCGCGATTCAATGGGGTTTCGAGCTTCGAGCGCGCGAGCAGAGCGCAGCGAGAGCTCGATTATTATGATGAAAATGAGCGCGCGCGCGAGTCACGTGACGATACCAGCTGATCGAGAGCCAGAAAGGCGCGAAATTTGAATTCGATTTCTTTCCGCGAATCCGCAGCGCTCGTTGTTTCTGAAGTAGCAATGCTCGTGAACTTTGATTGGTTTGCGCGCAGGAAGGTGAAAGAAAAAAACAATGAATTAAAATGCTCGTAAAATAGTTTATGGTTAAAAGATAAATTTATTCTGCTAGTCTTATAAAAAGTTTTAGAATCTGTTCGAAGATGTGTGAATTAAAAGCTTTTTTCCGAGTTAATTTTCTACTACGTTTTCTCAATGATCATGAATGAAAACCAGCTTAGCGTAACATACTTAAAAATAATTATATCTTCCTTATCGACTGCAGTATTGCAAGCGCCACTTTGCACTCGCTCTTCATAAAATAAGTGTGCAACTATAAACTTGGCGTCGTTCGCTGATTAATAACTATATATACGTATAGCGTGTACGCAATTGAAGATGCGCTTTCTGTCGGCTATACTGTCACAAGCTAAGCGACACGCGGGATCGATTCAGCCTTTTTCAATCGGTTATCGATTAGCGCCGGACGTTCGGAGGAATAATCGCGAGTAACACGGCGCCTAAACTATTTCTTACGTAAGGTGAATTTTTTAAATGTCTTAAACTAATTTTACAATGTCCATTGCCCTCTACGCTTGTTTTTATTTACTTTAATTCTTAGACCCAAACTGAATTTGTTTTGTTCTGACGAGTTTTTGACTGTGACGCGCGCGATGATCAGTGATGAAGATTAATTGCGTTTTGATATTTCTATTTTTTATGTGCGAATAAAAGTGTTAAAATTTAATTGTTTTTAATAAGCGAGAGTGCTTAGATTAGCGACATAGCGTGTAGATAATTATATTGCAAATAATGTAATTAATTGCATACAGGTCATAAATTACACTTAAATGCATGATTCGGTATTTTGTTTTGAAATTTTGTTGTAATATCTTCTAAATAAGTTTCGATTTAATTAAAATAACTAAAATTATTTTCAGTGTTTTTTTACCCTTACGCTTCTATAATACAGTATATATACTCATTCAGTTTTTATATAATGACAATTTAAAAATAGTAAATAATTAGAATTATTATAATTCTATTGTAAACAAAATAGTATACGATACGTTGAATAGAATGCAATGGTAACTTTTAGAGACCGTATACTATTTTTATACTTATTTGATTCATTGTATTTTTATTTGGAACTTGACCTTAGGTATAATTATAAATACAAATGGTTAATGTGTCAGCGGTGCGCTGACCAACATTGATGTCTAAACAACTTTATATCAATGGTTTTTTTTATTTGCAGGTTCTCAGCACTTTTGAGTTGAAGTAAAAATGAAATTACAGTAACAAAGGTACATGTTTATTGTTTATATTTAATAACGCATTTTACTATATTTCAAAATTGATAGGAAAACAAATTATTTTAGTATATGAAGTGTACTTTCCATTTTTATATTAATTAAATTAAATTTCATTTGTGCAAGAGTAAGCCCAAGTGTTTTTGTATTTTTGAACGAGAGGGGTCTTTTCCTTCTAAAAGTTTTTATTATGATCTGTTTATAAAAATTTGACTTGAAAAGGTTGGCAACTGGACCGACGAAACGTTTCACATGGAAGCTGTTGTTTCTTTATTAATGTAATATCTGGACTTAATCTCACACAGTTGGAAATACTTGAGATTTTTTTATTTTTCTGTTATATTCTAACAATAATGTAAAAATTACTTTTGTTTACAGACGTCAAATTGCAATACCAGTTAGTAGGATCTCCGAATGTTGAAGACTCTCTTCAACACCGCGTCAGTATCAATATATCGACAGAATCGTCAGTTCGTTCGATCATGAACGGTAACTCGATCCCTGACACCTACCACTACTTACCCACTACCACCAGTCTACCATCTCACAATAAATTCGCTCATGACACCGACTCAACATTGCGCTACGAATCCCTCAAGGAGGCCATTACTCAAAAAGATAGAGGCACTATTATCTGGTTGCTCAATGAAGGTTGTCCAGTCAACCCATCAACGTCTAGCAATCAGGACACGCCTCTACATGTCGCTGTCTTGGCTAACGATCTCGACGTCGCCAGGATTCTCATTTGTGCTGGAGCGCAAATCAACTTTTCCAATTTCCAGAAGCAAACTCCGTTGCACCTTGCCTTCGAAATGCACCAGAATGAGATGGTGGATCTATTGTTGACTCAGTGTGATGGCAAAATCAACCCATTCACCGTCTACGGCCTATCGCACTTCCACATCGCCTGTGTGCGGAACAACTGGTTGGTTGCGAATTCGTTCCTTCAGCGAGGAGTCAACGCCAATGTTTACCTGGAAAAATGCTTTTACGGAAAGGACTACGTCTACTACCGTCCTTTACATCTGGCTGTGAAGCACGAGAACTTGGAGGTCACCGAGTTGCTATTGAAGTACGGCGCGAACGTCAACGCCAGGGATAGGTACAAACGAACTCCTTTACACCTTGCTTGTAGGTATAATTACAGACGAGTCTGTGAGGCTATCAAAACTGCAGATATTCAGTGCTCACGGGACATCTTGAGGTTGATCAATCAAGAGAACAATCAGGTACACATCGTCAAGCTTCTGGCCAGGTACAAGGCCAGTCTCGAAGCTCTGGATGCCAATGACACACCTCCTCTATTCCACGTATTCAAGTGTGATTATAAGCCAATTAAGGCAGCTATTCGCGAGAAAATAATTATTGACGACGAGGAGTTTTGGGACGAAGTCCTCGAGGTCTTTAAGAACGTTCAGAGGGGAAAGTTCTACGCAATGGTCCAACTAGATAGCAACATTAAGTTCTGCTCCGAATCTAAAGACACGTTGCTACATTTGGTCATCGACGGTCGAAAACTCTTTACTGGATACAATTCCTTGTCTAACAAGGTTCGAGATCTTAGTGACGAAGAGAAAGCCGAATGCGTGGACCTGCTGTGCAAGTACGGTGCTGAAGTTGACGCTAAGAATTCAGCTGGACTGACACCTCTTCAGATGGCAATACAATACTATTACGTAAGGACTGTCAGGAAGCTTTTGAATCACTATGCGACTGTGAGCAACGTCTGCTTCTTCCACTACAAAATCCCGAAGAGAGATGCCGGGGGAAACTTCAATTTAACCGACATGGAGAACTTCCTGGACATCATCGCCATGATGCTGAAGCGCAAGTCCGACCTCAACATCAACAGAAGCAACGAGTTGTTGATGTTGAGGCACATGGCCACGGAATCGAACGTTCAGCACTTCGAGAACTGCAGCACAGCAGACTTGAGACATCTCCTCGACTTTGGCGACATCAACAGCATGAACGTCTCGTCCTACGTCTCTGAAAGATCGTCGCTGTCTAACCGCGAGAAAATCGGTCTGGTGCTCGAGCACATCCAGAAACTCGAGATCGCCGGTCTCCGCGTCGACGAGAGCATCAAGCGCGAATTTCTCAAGTGCGACTGCGGACTGATCGAGAGCGCCTGGAACAAGGCTTTCCTCGACAAGTGCAGGGAAGACATTGCTAAACTGAAGGTGATGATGATCGACAGGTATGCCTCGTTCTACGACTTGCTTTTGCTCAATGTGAACGAGGTAGCGGTGAGGGTGAAGAACGAGGACTTCCGCAAATCTGTCAGGGCGAATTGCAAGCTCAACTTCACGCTCTACAACGACATCATCGTTAAGCAGTTCGTCAAGGGCCTGGTGAGGTCGATATTGCTGGAGTCAGCAAAAGAGTACTTGAGCTTCATCATAGCGGTAGAATTGCCGGATCCGTGCTCGGAGAACATTCTCAGTCATCTGAAGAACGAAGATCTCTGCAATCTTGCACTGGCTTTTGAGAAGTGATTATCGAATTGCATCATTTAGGGGTCGTTCGATTATACACCATTTGACATCATATTGTTCATTAAAGTCATTGCTTCATGTATGCAAAGCTGTAGAAAATTAATCTCGACATTTACGATTACACTCATATTGTGATGGTTGTAACAACTAAGCAGCAAGTAAATTTTGTTGACATTTATTATTGAATATTTGAAGCCTGCTATAGCTTTACAAAATAATGTACATACAATAATAACGTGAATAAATTAAATGAGTATACATTTTGGATTTTCACAATTGGTATTTCTTCTCCTAAGTCACTATATCCTTAAACGAGCGTATGCATAATTCGGCAATTACAAAAAATTGTGCTGTGAAAGTATAAAATATTTACGTCGCGCAAATCCTATACATGTAGATTCCTTTTTATCGAGGCGCAGGCTCCTCGGGCTTTATTTTTTTGTCTGAGCTTAGAATAATTTATAATATAAATGGTATATGCATGGGGTGAAAAGTGGTGACGTATACATATGGCGTTCGACTTAATTTAAATGTACGATAACGATGATAAATTGTTGCTAATATTACTGTTCATTGTAGCTTGGTCGCGAAACGAGATTTAATACTCTTGATAATATAATATGAATATGTTAGACGTTCTTGCAGGCTGCAATATACATTATACTGACGAATATATATATGATTTTCGAAAAGGGACTGCGAAATACGGAATGTTTCGGCCCGTGTTCTGGGAATTTTGGTGTCTTTTATTTTTTCATTTTGAATTTTGTTTACAATTATATTTGTACTGCGGATAGTAAATGTCGCAAAGACACTTAAAAAGAATGTTGTTCATTTATCAGGTACAATGAAAAACGTTATAAACATACAATCAATAACGAATAACTGTATTGAATTACAAACTAGTGGTATTGATTTACTTCAATTGTATAAATTATTTGAAAAATAGTAAACACATCGAGTCTTTTAATCAAAGGCATATATCGTTGCTGTCGCATGTGGAGCAATAATACAATGAAATAAACGATTTGATTACAAATTTGCTTTAGAAATTTCACACATTTTGGTCCGTCTTAATGCAGCTTAAATACTACCATTGTATCTTCTATGGACGTAAGCACAATCAATACGATAAACGAATAATTTTACAAACATACGTATTGTATATACTATAAGCATCATCAATTTCAGAAGAAATGTACTGGCCGTATGTTCCGGTTGAAAACAGCAGCCCCTTGACACTGTGCACGCATATTATATGTAATATAGATATACTCTTTAGTATATTTTACGTAAAAGATGTTCTAGTTGGAGATTCCAGACTAAAAAATAGGTGCAAAATTACAACATAAATTGTTCGAAGACGAGTTCAGAAAAGACAAACGAATGACTCGATCCTCTCGGAATTTCTCTGAAATATACATCTTGGACTAACTTATGCATTATATAGAATTACTCGAGTCGACGCCACGCAAAAGAGCGGGGATCGCGCTCGCAGAATGTTACAAGCTGGCAGTGCTGTTGTAAACGTGTATTGAGTCTGCTGAGAAATGCTGAGAGGAGCACATACGAGCAATACGCACGCAATCGAACTCTTTGCACTCTACATCTCGTCGTGGGTCTTGTTGACGTTGTACTTCTTTTTCAGGAGCGTCGTCATCTTGACCAGGAAGCCGAGAAAGATGGCCTGGCCGATGCAGGATATGACGGTCCCGATGATCGAACGTCCGTTCATGATGTCCGCATATAGAGGCGCATCCGGATTTTCGCACAGTCGAGAGAGACAGAAGCGGAAAGCTCGCTAGAACATCTTTCGCGTGTGATAGACGCGGACGATACAAGAGATTGGTACACGAGGGTACGGTTAAGGGGGGGTGGGGTGGGCTGGTGTTGGTGGAGGCGACGATACGCGCTTATGCCTCGCCGCGGAAGGTGAGGACGGCGTCGAAGAAGAAGAGGACACCCTCGATGATACTGATCGAGCCTTTGGCCATCTGCTTGTCGTAGAACGAGCCGGAGCCACCTTTGTAGTAGTCGATCACGAGGGAGCCAGCGGCGATGAACAGAGCGCAGCCGACCAGGCTGAAGAACAGGTCCTGTGGAAGAGAAAAATCGACTCGTTATCGAGTGTTCGCTTCGTCTGTTCATGTTTGTATACTTATACATCGCTTCACGAAAATTCAACTTTTTTCATAAATGTGATTTTGCGAAACTTATTTGTAATACAACTGAGCTATGGTAGACACAACAATTGTGATTGTATTACAGCAAGAAATGATTGCTTTTTATTTACTGTGTTAAGGCGCGAAATTTGAATTTCAAAACTACTTTTCGATCGCCTTAAGTAAAAGAATGAAAACAGTTACGAGTGTTGATATACAGTCTGCTATTATCGGTATACGCAGTATCGCACCCTTAAACAGACAATAAGTCGAACAACACAAAGCTCGCAAGTGTGAAAGCGCAAAAGTTCGAAAGTGAAATAGTAAACATAAGCAAGACTTACAACTCGTCGGTTAACTGGAGTTCCCATAACACCGCCGGCAAACAGACCGACGAGAATGATGAGATAGCCGCAGAACGTACCCGTCGTCAGCATGTTCTCGTGGGCCGTCGCGCCGAAGCTCGTGTGGTAGAGCAGTCCGATGAGGATGCATACTAGTATCTGAAATTATCAAAATCGCAGTCCCACTTGAAAAATTGCCCGAGTTCGAGAACTCGTTACGTCGCGTTAATACATATATGTAAAAACGACTGCCAAGGCTGCGGCTCGAGTTCGCGCACGCGTCTAAATAAATAAAAAAGAATTCCTCGAAAGTTTTCGCACAATGTACGCAAAAAAAGCGCAATGCTTTGGCGGCGAGCGCGTGGGTAAAACTACGCCGTGACCGCCTGTGTGCTTGCGCGGTGACATTAAGCTCGCGCGTCGATTCGATTCGTGCCTTGTCTTCATTGGCTGCTAAAGAAGGCCAATGAAACTATTGCTCTTTCTCACCCCCCCTGTATACGCGCAATCGAAGCGCGTTAATAAGTAATGCCGCGCGATCTACTTGCCGCTCTGCATATAAGCATATATATATGTATGTATAGTTATGTGCGTATGTAGTTATTGTACGCGTGTGTGAGTAAAGTACGCCTTCGACGATCGTTTTCCCGGGTGATATACGGGAAAGCTCGACGAAACCCATAAACTCGTGTATATATATACGTGCGCGTATCCAGAAAATGTCGGAAACGATTCCCCCGAAAAATTGCAAACATTTTTTTTTTTTTGAAGACACACCTACCAGGCTTGTTTTTTCTTGTTCCTTAAGTAGATCATCTTGGAATTCTCGAAAAACGAGAAATAATTGAAAAACAAGAATTCATAGATTTTTTTCTTTAGAACCTACCCTTTCATTAGAACAAAAATGTCTTAAAATTCATCAAAGAGAATGCTCCGAAATATTCTCAGAATTTTTAAGGACGTTTTCGAAATTTCGATTTTTTTGGATTTCCGAAAAATCAAAAATTGCATCAGATCAATCTGGAAAAATTTCAGAGCATTCTTTCATGAATTTTAAGATATTTTTGCACTAATGAAATTTTTATTAGTTTTCCAGAAAAAAATCTATGAATTCTTTTTTTATTAATTATTTCTCGTATTTTCGAGTCGTTTTTGCTCCGGAAAAAAGTATACCCTACGATCGCAAAAAACAGACCTGGTAGGTGTGCCTTCAAAAAAATTTTTGCAGCTTTTGGGGATAGTTGTTTCCGATATTTTCTGATGGACACACCCATATATATATATAAGACAATAAGGTCATCCTTTTGCGAATCAACTCGCGGACTTTATATACATGTCTGACGCGCCGCAACGACTGCGGAATTTCCTCTCGTTATAATAATATTTTGAATTTCACGCGATATATAATAGGCGGCGCGGACGCGCGTGAGCATGAATTATTTATCGCGTAAAACGAATAGAAACGCAATAAGAAAGCGTATACTTATAAACGCAGCGAATCGATCGTTGTAGACGTATAGAGACGCTTTGTATGACAACAGCACCGTAACATAATAGAGTCGATATATATATTTTGTTTTTCGAGTGCATCATCGGCGCTCATCAAAATCGTCGGCTCCGCAGCAATTCTCGCTGGTCTCCGCGCGTAATCGCGCCGAGATGCTTGTTGTGATTATACAATGATCTTGATGTCATCCTCGGCCGAGACCTGTTTGCGGCTCGACCTTGTTCTGTCGCGATTGTGAGCGTACGCGCGAGGAATCGCGAGTTTCGCCGCTTTATACAGCAGGACTGCGTTGCCGCCTTTTTCCTTCGCGATATATATATATATATATATAAGTATACGCGGTCTTCAACGATTTTCGCGGTTCTGAGTCAGGCGTTTGTTTATATATAGAGAGTCACTTTGCTGCTCGATTGACGTGGGAAAAATAATAAAATTCGCGGTACGGCTCTCGTTGGAAAAAGTTTCACTTGTTAACCTTTGCTAATTTTCAATAAAACCGCGAATGGGGTCAGAGGCGCGAGGATGTGCGTTTATGAAAAGCAGAGCGCAAGTAGATTAGCGTCTTAACTCGCGTTAAATTGCGCTACGCTCTTTTATGCAAGTGTAAACGTAATAGAGAAATAATTTATATAATTTATACCTATAAGTATAGCCAATGACGCGACTCTTGTTTTTCGACGTAGGTTAACGCGAGGATAACCGGTCGATGACTCGTTGGGGTATTATAGTCTGCTGTCGCTGTTGTATAGGTGCATACAGCTTTAGAAAACGTACCCGGCAAAACTACACTTGGCAATAATAATTGAGCCTATTGTGGATTCGTCATCCTTGTTTGTTCACACGCTTGACCCGATTCAAATGTTCGCCGTTAGTTTGCGAACCGACGGCCAATTTTGTAATTGACAACTTTACACTCTGAGGCTACTTTATTGTAATCGAGTATATATAAACAGTCGCGAAGTCTCCTTTGTCGTGGTGCGGATGTTTTAGTGTAAGGGGACAAAACAGCCCTGATAACTTGAAAATTAATTGTTTTTAAAACTGCATTAATATAATTTGTATTTGTTTGAATTTTTTACGTTTAATCAGCATTTTATCTACATTTAAGCATTTCACTAAGAATAAAAGAAAGTCTAAGAATTTTCACTAAGATAAAATGAAAAAAAGTTAAAAAAGATTAAAAAGATGCTAAAATGAAGGTAAATGATGCTATTCAAGTGTTAAAAAATGTAAATAAATAGAAGTCAAGTATAGCTTTAAAAATTATTTCTTTTTTAAGTTAATAGGGCTTTTTTACATCCTTATTTATTTTTTAACTATCATTGTGACTTAGTGTTGAATCGCTTTCATTAAATTTCAATGTAAATCTTCGGTAAAAGAGCTTCCATTTAATTGACACGATCATATAAACTAAGTTGGTCTATTTTCTACCATCAGGGTAACGATGACACAATAGATGGTACAATATATATACGACATCAATGGAATGTGCGTTATTATTTCATACACGTTCACTAGATTTCACTATTGATGCGGACAAATTATAAAAGACGATGAGGCAATAAATGTTTTCTCTCGATGATTCAATGCCTGAAATTGACTCATTACATATGTCATGACTCGGATTTGATTCGCAATTTCGATCGATCAGTTTTGACTATGTGAACGCATATGATTTTTATAGAAAATTATGATGTATGATTGAACGTTCGTACTACGTGTTAAATTGCACAGAGCTTTTTTAGATGCTGCATTGAGATAACTTTGTTAAAATTACTTACAAGTTCGAAAAACTTGATGAGGGTGAGCCTCGTTACGTTGGCCATCTTCATTTATCTGGAAAAAAAGTGATAATGAAACAAGATGTTAATTAATGTGGGCGTTGTGGCTGATTTGTCGTTTTCACTGGAATTCTCGCCTAAAGTATTAATTTACTTTCCACGAGTGTAGCGTCACCTTATCGACGTTTCAACATTGCGGAAATAATTCATATTTTTAAAAAAGTGTTTATATAATAAAGATCGTATATTTATGGTACAAAAATGCTGCTACTTTTTTAATTTTTACTCGATGTAATCAATGTAGTCATTTTATTCTATAATCGTATGTTTAGTCATTACATGTTCTAGATGTTACGTTAGTGTTGAATAAACAGGAGGAATTATAAATAGAGATTATACGGCAACAACAACAACGTATTGAAGTATAATAAATGTCGTAGCAGTGAACGATGACCTATCTAATAAATTGTTGATTTACAATTTTTTGTGCGACAGTATTATATTTTACACTAATTAATTCTTCTTCTTCTTTATACCAAATGACCTTATCTTGTGTAAGATAAAGTAACCCATACGAATTTTGTTTATTTTAAAATAATGATACCATCTGTACTATATAAATAACATGAATTCAAGATATAATGTTCTAGTACAGGCCTCTTAAAATAAAAGTTTATGTGAAATTTAAGTAAATGAATTATCATATTATAGATATACTGAGAAGAAGTGCAATAAAATACATTGATTAAATCAAACTGTTATATCAATTTGGCGCCCTCTACAATAATTTCGTCTCAATTCAATCAACTTTCCAGTCCATACAAAGTTTATTTTTCAAAATTAAATGTTATCTTTGGATGTATGGAAAGAGTGTAGTGTTTTTCTACAAGTTTTCTCACAATGTCTCGACTACATAACAGCTCGCGCTCAGTAGATCCATTTACTTAATAAATTCGATAAAAGTTTTTCCTCGAGTTTTTCTCTCGCCCGCAAAGTCTCGCGATTTCGAACAACACAAGCGTAAAACGCCGGAGTGGTTTTATTTAAATTACCCATACACACTCCGGGCGTTTATATATTGCGCAAACGTATACATCCGAAAAACTCTTCATTTCCCCATAAACCTCGTTTCGCGATTGACGCCACTGGTGCGAGACTAGGTCAACGTCGTCGCGGCTTAAAAGCTCTAGATACTCCCCGCGAATACTTGCGAGACGCGAAAAAAAAACGGAAAAGGATATATATACGTAATGCGTGTATATATATACATACACACACACACACACGTGTGTATGTGTTGCTGCGAGCAGTCGTTAAACAGTAATGAGCCGTAAAGTTGGGCGTAGTATATGTAAGCTCCGCATGATAATTCAAATCGATATCAGAGAGACTCGGAGGTGTATAGCCCGCGACGTTGCGTTGCTACACGAAGTTGACATACAAAGCTCTGGCGAGTCTAGATATATATCCAGACTCGCCAGAGCTTTCTACATACGGTTGTATAGCAACAAAAAAACTGAGGTATGTGGGTTGTAATGTTGCGAGTCTGCGTCGTGCAAATACGGTGTTATTTGAGTTAAAATGAGAAGTGCATATGGGCGATTGCAAGTTTTTAAATATTGCGATTGAAATTTTTCTTTTTTGACCTTGCACGAAAACGAAAATAAATCAAATGTTCCGAGCACGAGCTTTAAGCTATTAAAAGTGATGGATATACTCTGAACATTAAGATTTTCGTTGATAAATTTGATTATAATTTAATGGTTATTAGATGGCGTGAAAGCACTTTCAGAATGTACGTGTGTTTATTTTTGATTGGACGACAAAACATCTGTAGTAATCTGGCTTGTGTGTAGACATTTTTTTTATCTGTGTTTTGAAAATCTGTTTGTATTTTATAATTGGTCTGATTTGCACAACAGATTTTTCTTTTATTTTTTTTCAAATATATTTTGTGAATCTGTATCAGAAATGAGATAATTGAGAAACAAAAACAAGTCTGTCTCCAGCAGTAAACCAGCACGAAAAAAACAATAGATTTACGCGAATAAACTTCTAAGGTTTCTATATAATATCTGAAACCAGAAAAATAGTTCGAATTTTCAAATTCCGCAAAAAGTTTCTCCGCACAGATTGGCATTCGACGTGAAAAAAAAACAATATCTCTTTCGGATTTATTGTTGCATTTGCGTTGATGAATGTAAACACATAGTTTCTAATAACGAGTGATGCACGAGTGTTATTAATAGATGGTGACTTCTGAATAGATAAGTTGATTTGACCGTAAAAAAGAATGAGGTAAGAACTTCCTCTCGTGATGTTTATTCATTGAACTTTGTTAGCACGCGATTGGAATGTCGAGAAAAGTGACGGACGGTTTGCTCAATGCGCGATAAAAAGTTATTTTCAAGTGCGAAATCGAGCTGCATAATCGAAGTCTCTGGATCCGTGATTAAGGCAGGCGTATATACGTATATGTCGTAATTGTGCGAACTTGTTTTCACTTGCAGTGATAACGCGATTCGCGAATCGGCGTTTCGTTCAAGTTTAAAACAACATTAATTTAATTGAAATTTTCCACAATTAGTATTATTATTATTTTATGTATTTAAAACTCGAAAGCTTGCAAAAAAATCTCAACTATATACACTAATTCTTGTAAGTATCTATAATCTATATAGATATCTACATCTACATACAGTAAGTCTCGTTATCAGCGCCTAATTCGTATCTTCCACAATTATTAATCCCTCTACAACAACTGCTCGATCTTCTTTCGTGAGCTCGCGAATTGCCGCGACAAACGACGTCTGAACTGCCCCCCCCCCCCCATTGCACACGTGCGCACGTCCTCGTCGCCGAAATAAGGAAAAACCAGAAGATAAGCAAAATCATACGAATAGCCGCGTACATAATTCGTACATACGAGCGATAAAGTATATCTGTATATCGCCCCTCGCAGCGGCGTGTCAGCTAAGTTAGCCCCATTATCCTTGGGGCTATTTTCGTAATTCGTTCAGGATCTTGATAAAATTGAAAAAAATCCGCGCGCGCGCGCGCGCATAGGCCCGCGACGAATGTAAGTTAAACGAGCGACTGCGAAATACTTATCAAGCACTCTCTTTCGCGCTTTGGTCGATGACGACAATACACAGCCTCGATCTCGATAAGTCAGCCGCACGCGCAGCATATATATATATATATATAAGTATATATGACGAGAAGTCGTGTGCGTCCCCGCACGCAAGGGCGAGTATCTCCTCGCGAATCGCCCTTTTTCTCTCGCGCCCCGTATTATTAAACTCACGGCGCTTTGTATTACGCTCGCGGATCGATGATAATCGGCGACTTTTCTGGAATGCCGATCTCGAGAGCAGGTGTGATTCATTCACGCGCGTCTATACGTCTATTTGGATACGCGCGCGGGTGAATCATGCCGATTACGCTGGTATATTTAGTCGATGATTTTACGCGTCGAGCGTCGAAGAGGAGGAGGAGGTAGTAGGAGAAAAAGAAAATTGATCGCTAACGTCGTGTCTGACGGACGCAGAGTCGCGACAATTTGCATTGGGACACACGCGACGGTGTGAATTTGTCCGGTGGGCTGCGCATTAATTAACGGCTGTTCTCGCCGTTATACGCGTCGAAGACAAAAGCTGTCGAGATCGTTTACGCGCGAGATTTTAAATGCCGCGAGTTCTAGATTTAGCTTCGAAACGCATTTTTTTTTTTTCATTACTCGCCCGCCGAAGTGATTTGCAGCTATTTACTGCGAAAGGCAGTAAGCGTAATTTATATTGCTCTGGAAATTGCGGTGTTCAATGTTTTTGCTCCAATCTCGGCCTGTTTACGAGGTATATACAATACGGCTGCAGTAAACATTGTGTTTATTTTTCTCGATGCGTACAAGTAAACACCGACAAAACGATTTTCTCCCGAGATCGCGAGGAAACACAGCGATTCGCCTGCGTCAAGCCCGGAAAAATTCAGAGCAGACACTCTGGCGAATTCATCGAGATGCTCGTCGTTCCCGCGCAAAAGATCCCTGTATTCCGCGGGTGTGTTTGCGTGTTGTCGTGGACAGACGCGGGAAAAATAAGAAAAAAAATAAAGAATATAAGATAGAGGGACGAGCGACGCGCCGTCAGCGCTATATTCGTCTGTCATTACCGCCGGACTGACTCACGCGAAAAAATGCGTCGTTATACAGAGCAATATCCCGCGGTTTTGACCCAGTTTCCGCGACTCGATTCGAAAATACGAGGTTATTGTCTGCTCCGCGCCTCCGCCGCGTAGGCGATGCGCTGCACGTTTTCATCGAGAAATCACGCTCTATGTGTATGACTTTCGCGAACGTTTGTTTAGTTCGACTCTCCCTCTCTCTCTCTCTCTCTGCCTCTGAATACGAAGCGCTTGGAAATTTCGATCGGCGCTTCGCGAGTATAAATTATTATGTTTGCCGGAAATATTGCAAGACAAGGTGTATGCTGGCGTTCATTACCGAATCGATGAAATTTATGAGGGGTCGCATTGTGTTATTTTATTGACTTGACAGCTGTGTTTACATAAGCATAACTGGGAGATTCGATCTACGCATTAATTTGTTATAGTATAAGTCTATAGGCTGTAATTATCGTTTCTTCCAAGAAAATTGACTTTTTCTTTAAATAATTTTTGAAATGCCAATGTACTTCTAAAATCTAATTTAAAAGAAAACTCGTTACAATTATTCAAATCGGACGCTTAGTATGTTTACTATTTTTCAATTGTACATTTAAATTATAAATAATTATTTTGCGCCTTAACGTAAAGCAGAAAACAACATGTAATACTTGATGAGCTTGTACAAAATTTAAAGTTTATAAAAAGAACGTACATTAAACAATTGTGGAATTTTGTGAGCTTAAACCTTTCGTAATTTAGAGAGTTTGCAACGCGTATCGTTTCTCGTACACCCATTTTATCTCCCGTGATTAGTCCACTCCATATATCCGCAATAATAATACAATTGTACACGCATGAAGTCATAGGGTTAACAAATCGCCAGATCAATTCCCGAGAATTGCGGGCAGCGCGCGAAGGTAATTTTCAACGTCCCACGAAACCTGACTTCATCTCCCGCGAGCCGCACGCGCTCGTCCGATTTGTAAAATCGCTTCGCGCGATCTCTCTCGATGTACCATACTGACCGAGAGCGCCCGCGCCTATAGATATAGGGTCAATGCCGACGAAAATAAGTCGGGGCGAGATCGTTTGTTGTGCTTTGGCCGATGCTCCGATGAAGAATCGAGGTCGTTTACGTGTTGAGGTGCGCGCGAGCGCGAGTTATAACTCCGAAACGCGCAAGACGCGTCGAGACTTTGTTCATTGAGAGAAAAAGAAGAGAGAAAAAATTCTGAGCGCAGCCAAAAAGCCTTGGGAAGATAATCCACTCTCTCTAATTATAACCGTCGCGCCGCAGCTCCAAGTCGAGCGTCGAAAATTCAAAAACAATATATCGTCCGCGCTTTATTTTCGCGGTACTTACACGGACACAGATATACCTATACACACGTGCGCTCGAGCTGCAACGAGCCCAAGACGGACGAGCTCTCGAGGTCAGTCTCTCCGCGGCGAGGAAAAAGAAAAAGTTATATATCGAAGACGCAGGCCGATCACGTACTCGCGCTGGAATTTTCGACGCACCTTTTATAACGCGCGATTTCGTCGAGAGCTTGCTTCTCTCTCTCTCTCTCTCTCTCTCTCCCTCACGCGCGCGACGAATCGGCCGTATTGCATATATAGATTCCAGCCTATACCTATATACGCAGTACGCACACTGCCATAGCCATTCATCTGGAGAATATGGAAGTGCTAATTTTAGTCGCATTCGGGTCTGGATTGTATTTTTATACGCCTACAGCGCGTCGGACTGTTTGAGGAACTTGTATAACAGGAAACGTTGCATTGGAAACGGAAGAAACTTAAGCCGTCGCTGGGAACATCTTCGAAACTTACGTGTCAGCCAAGTGCACTTCATCTTTGACAGCGAGGTTTTGTACTAATTTTAAATTTACCCCACAGTGTAATCTGTGTATGCCTACTCAAAAAAAAATAAGGTATCTCGAAATTCGTGTTTGATTACAAAAGAGCGTTTCCGACGCTAATATACGCTTTTGAATGACAGCGTCTCCGCTACGGTCTATATAGCGAAGTTTTTCTCATTTTTCACGGCGATCCCCTTTGGGCCTCGGAAAACAACGCCGCGGGGAACGCTTCCACAACGTTCTCCACGTATACGCCATTTGAAATAGAAAACAACAATATAGTCATCGTCCGATATAAGTAGAAGGTGTAACGACAGAAATCGCGCGACGGAGAAGCCTCGGGAATCGTACAAACGCATTGTATGTAAACAACCGCGAGAGCACTCCGCACGCAGCCGTTACGTCAGTCAGCGAGTATTCATTCAAGCGTATACACACGACTTCCTCCTCGTATGCATAGTGCACACACAGGTATATATATATAGGTAGCATAACAAGCTAAGTCGCCGCGGAAACGATAAAAAGAGCGCACGGCGTGGGTGTCTTTGGAAGCTGAGTCTCGTCCCGGCTATGCTGCGAGAAGAGAGAGAGAGAGAGAGAGAGAGACGAAACGAATCGCGGCTGCGGAGAGAGAAATAAACTCCAGCTAATGGATTCTGTACGTGTTACTCTTACAATGTCAGTGTCTAATAAGGTGGCATTCGTTCGTTTCCCGAATGTTTTTTTCTCGACTCTCAAATTTCCAATCCGCCCCGTCGCCCCGAATGTTTGCTCAACTGCGCGGCCCATTCGGGAAACGTCCGTGGAGAAAAACAAAAATCAGATCGGCACCTCTCGATGCGAAAATCGCAGCTAAATTTAAGTTTACCGCCCGTTGTATATCGAGCGCAATGCCGAGTATAAGTGTAATAAAGGGCGATTCCTCGGTGATGCAAGTGTATGAAGAGAAACGCGTTGTAGGGCATAGGCGCGTCGAGGTGTGGCCAACTCTCGTATATACAGATACACACAATTATACAGTATACACCCCCGCGCGAAAGATGACGGGTCACGCGCGCGGTGCATGGAAATTGAAAAATCGTGCATCGCAAGTAGGATACGTCGGGTCACTCTCTGATTTAATACTCCGCAGACACGAAACGCTGGGATGGGCCGCTTAGATACGCCTTCGTTATACTTATACACCCGGTGCGCAGCCCAGCTCGAATTTGCGACCTTCGACTCTCGCGACAACAATATACGCGTGCACACTGTCCGCAAACACGCCTATCTCGATTTCAAAGCGTAATTCTTTCCGGGTATAAGCATTACAGAACGCGCGCTCGCGACACTGCTGTGTTTCTCTCCGGCGCGCAATGTTTACATGCGTCGCTCAACAGGTGCAGCGCCGTATTTTCGGGCGGAGGTGCGCAGCGCGTCGCCAGGAACCGGCGCTACATACTCAGTTACGCGTGTAGACTACTTACTTGCTTGTCGGCGACGACGGGAAGAGAGAATCCGCAAATCCGCCTTTACAGAGATCGAAGAGACGCGCCGAAGGCTGGAGAAAAGTATGTGCGTGTGTTTTTGGAGCGATATGCGCGCGAACCGCAAGCTGGAGAATGACTGTAGCGTGTTTGCCTTCGCCGACTAAAGTAGCGTAGCGTCGTTATAGCCGCAGCGTCGTCGTCGTCGCGGCGGCGGCGGCGGTGGCGGCAGCGGCGGCGGCGGCGGCTCTTTCTCTCCCCGCCGCTACTACTACGCGCTTTTTCTCTCTCTCGCTCTGTGTGATGTCCCGCGCGGCGTTGCCTCCGATTCTCGGATGTGGATTATAACGTGTGCCCCTCCTTTTGCAGCCTTTCTTTTTACACCTTTGATATGCCTATACGGGGATATAGAGCTTCGGTGCGTCTTGATTATTTCACGACGATTAATCTGTGACGAATCCAAAGAGCCGCGTGCTTATTGTAGATCGGAAGTGGGAAAGGAGCAGGTTCGTGGGTGAATGAATTTTTTTTTTTTTTTAATGGAATGGAGGTTTCTGTATGCGTGCACCACTGTGTTCCAAAAATAGGCCTGGCTCCAAAAGTGTTTACTGCGTAGTTTTACGGTCGTATAGGTATAAGTATATAGGTGCAGCTGCGGTCTCTCTCTCCTCTCTTTCTCCCCTTTTACATTCTAGTCCTGGACGAGCACTATTCTGAAAGAAGAAGGTTCGGAGAGAAGAGGAGTGATTTCCTGACTGACCTTACAATAACTTTGGAACTTTGATTCAATTTTTGAAGTACAGATCGATGTACTAAGCTTTAAATTATAATTATTTTATTTTTTTCATTAGGTATGCCACTGCGTAAAGCTGTACTAATTTTTCAAGTGGAAAAATTCACACGATTTTTCTTTGCAAGCGCACAACGTTTAAGTATAGCAGGTTCCATTCTCAACCAGGTAATAAAGCTACAAAAAAAAATCGACTCAAATATACCAAGGTCCTTTTCGCCGGTGCCATATTAATAGATTTGCCGTGTTTACGTCTGTCTAAGTATATGCGGCAGCATTTTTTCGTTCAACCCACGGTTTGCCTTCCTTACCTCGGTCAAGATTAAATTTGCGCCGTAAAATGAAGCGGAAGTAGAGTTAATTCGACGAAAGTGCGTCTTCGTTTATGCTATATATATGTTGCAGGTAGTGCACGAAAGTGGTGCGTTCTATATTGGGTAGTATGTAATACAGTGGTGTACGTAAGTATGTGCGTGTGTAGAATAATGTCTCGCCAAGTCACTATATATGTATGTGTTTGACGAAGACTGTGCAAGTAAATATTGCTAGGACAGTTTAAATTCGAACGATATATATAGAACAGAAAACGCTTTTGATAATTATAATGTATTGTATTTTTCGATTCGCATAGGGGACAAAGATTTAAATACAAAAAGATACTATATTTTTTTAGCTATTAAGATATTCATGTAATTTTAAAAACCGAGTTAAAAACACGTAATTTATTATATAGTTTCAGCTATTACGCGGGTCAGCAGAGTTAATCATTTTATATGTTCTCGAAACTTATATAAGCATAATTACTAAAAATATTGTAGGTACTCATAACACAATGGTAACACAAATTGATGATTTCAATAACTCATGACAAGGTTATTCAATAAATTTGCATGATTTTTAAATTTTGAGAATAAATTTTTACTTGATAAAGCCTCTGACATAATATAATTAAATGTTAATTTTGTAATTATAATTTATGAATTCAACATATTTATATAATATTGTGGTAAAGGCCTCTGAAGGGGGTTTTAGTAGTTTCTCACTTTCGAAAAATCGATTTTATTTTTGTGGCTTATTTCGATAGAATATTTTCCATGATTTTTCAAAATGTTTAAAAGTATTTAAAAAATTTTATTTTATAATGTATAATTGAGTAATCAAAACTTTAACTTTTGAAAAAATAGAAAAGTAGTAGAATTTATTATTTAAAAAATCGAGCACTTTTATCATCTTTTTTGAGGACTTTTGCGGCCTATTCTATGCCTTTGCTTTAACTTATAGGGGCTATTTTTATAACCAATTAATGTAAAATATTAGTTAAAAAAATGTTGAATACACTACCAACATTTAAAATCAGTTGATCATTGACATTTGTTTTTATAAGACCCCAAAGTTAGCTGACATTTTTTAAATAAGAAACTAGTATAGCCCCTTAAAAGTAGCTTGTAACTTTTCTAAATCAACTTTTTTCATGAACCGTATGGTTAGTTTGGAATGTTTACTGTAGTATCCTATGTAAGCAGTGTATATTTGGAAAACATCATCACCTCACGCTCAACTAGTCAATTCAATACTTATTAGAGAGACATTATATTTACTGGTACGGATGTGAGGCGCCTGCAATTAAAAAGTTAAATACCTTTAGATTTTAAAAATTTTTAAAAAATAATAAGACGAAAAAATATAGTAGCATTTAAAAAATTATATTATAGAAACGTCGATAATTTATTATTGAAGAACGAATACGTTAAAAAATTATTTAATGACGTTAATAATTTTTGTGAATTTGTGCAATGTTTTTCATATTATGACTATTGTAGCCATGACAATAACATTTTGTAAGAAATTCATGTGCAAAATAATTATGATCCGCAGCTTGCATAGCAAGTAGTTTTAATAGCATCCTGTATATATAGTTATTTCCGAATAAATTATGTTTTATTCTATGTTCTATTTTAAATAAAGAAAATCCATCATGATCATTCTTACAAAATCTCATGTCTGCCATGGACAGGCGACAAAAAAAAACACCATTTGCTTTGCCATCAACTACAAATTCATTGAGAATCTAAAATTTTATGGTTTCGAATAGCCTTGAAAAAAAAATTTTTGTAATTTGATTAGAGCCATATTTCCATTATTTCTATTTATAAAAATGATTTAGGCGTTGAATTTTCAGGTCCAAGGTGGTCGGACGGATTCCATCATCGTAGCGCGCTATGTACTATTCAACACCACAGACGAAAGATGATGTCTCCTCTGCCGCACAGAACCTTGGCTCACCACTATATACGTACTGCGAGAATATTATCTCAGCGGAAGGGAACGTCAGTATTGCTATATACAATATACATATATATATCCATGCGCATACACGCCTCTTTATAGCGAATTTCTGACAAAATGAGTCACAAGAACAGTTTTCCGCTGAGGCTTGAGAATTTTCAGTCTAATAGACAGAAGATCGTGCATAATTGCTTGTATATTATACATTCGCATGACCTCATCATGCGCGTTATAGTTAATGCACGAAACTTGATACACCAGAGAGAGAAAGAGAGAGAGAGAGAGAGAGAGAGAGAGAGAGAGAGAGAGAGAGAGACCGGTACTTAAGGCTATGTTTATGTGTTTTGATGAATAATATATGTTCATTTAAGCTTCCGGTTTTTTTTTAACTTATGTATATTTAGGTGAGTTTTATTGCTTGGCTAAATGCTGAAGTTGTATATAACAGTCTAACAAATTCATCCCATTTTATACAAAACCCGCAAATTATTAATTTGACGTTGTGCTAAAAATTGAATAATAAAATTTTGTTTTTGATCAGCACCAATTGTTATCAAGAATTACAAAACATGATCATTGGTTTTGAAGTTACGCCCTTCTTGAATCAAAGCAAATTCGAGACAGATGTTTGTTTCAATCAGCCGTTGAAGTGTATGGATAAAAAGCAAGCAAGTCAGATCTACATATTTAGATCCAACCGCATGTATACCAACAAAATGCTAATTTGAAACAGGTTTGTTTTCGTCAGAATCCGCAGCAGCGTCGATGCCCCTGACGATATAACACAATGCGTGACATCATACCGCCACGATGTTCGCTGATTAAGTTCGAGAGCTACGCTGCGGACGGTGACGTCAGGCAATGTCATCGTTAAGTATAAAGGCGTGATTGAATCCTTGGCACTTGACTTTTCCTTTTTTTCTTTTTTCTTTACTTTTTTTTAAACTTTGGTTGTCTTTCTGTGGGGCTTTAAACAATGGATATTTGCCTTCTCATTTTCACACGAAATCAAAAGTTCAATTAAGAGTCCTTGGAAATTAATAATCATAATAAAAACCACCATTCATCCCAACTCCTGAATTTTCTATCGAAGGCGTTAAAAACGTTCTATGGCATTGTTGTATATGTTAATAATATGTACTTTTATAGATAATCGAATTGCTTAGTTTCCGTGACCGCCTTACGTGGCCATATGATTTAGAATTAGTGTAGAGAAGAAAACTAAAGTACTCTCTTGGAGGCCCTTAAACTGAAAACTATGTATATAATTATACCTATAATTTTGTTTAATATGTTTATTTGTACGCTAAATGTATTCGAATTCATAGCCAATTAATGTTTTTAATAATTATTTAAAAAATGAGTCAATAACGTGATCGCGCATTAATAAAATAAAAATTGTCTAGTGTATAAAGTTAGGAATATATATATTTGATAATATATCTCTCGACGAAATATCAGTATTCTGAGCAATAAAATGAATTGGAAAGATAGATCATTTCAAATTATTTGAAATAATAGTGATGGATCATTTCAATAGAATTATTCTGCAATGAAGTCCTGGTTTACTGAGTTAAAAAACTTTTATGGATCTATCAGATTTTTAAAAGCTGTTTTCATATATTTTAAAAAATATTTTAATATAATTTCTTGATTTTTACTTTCTTTGACACTGTAAATTTGAGTAAATTTAAAGTATAAATAAACAAATCTGTATTCTACAAAAACAATTCATTGTTCATTTATTGTTTATCACCCTTAACATTGTCATTTTGAATAGGATTACAACTTGACTGCGCCATCATGTAGGAATTTTACATCACTTGAATCACTTGAAATTCATGAAGGAAATTATCCGTATCTTGAGCAGCTTTTAAATATCGATAGAAATCAATACAGCAGCAGTACATTACAACAGGATCATTACTTACATCCTAAAATTTTAAATGAAAAATTATATATATTTATTGGTACGCAGACATAATTTATTTCTCTATATTATAAAGATATATCACCGCTGCCGCTACCGTTTCGAGAGGCACCCCCCCCCCCTCACCACCCCTCATTCCCTCACATATTTTCTTTATAGAATGTTTAATAGTAGCTATATATGCAATGAAACGTAATCACATATTTATTGTAATTATACTTGGTTATTTGATTGAAATGTATTGTTTTGGTATATTGCTTATTTTACCGTGAATAAATAATAGCGACGTAAATTTTTTTGTTTATTACAGGACGATAACTGGAACAACAACTTTTTTTATTAATATTAACAGACGCCCTGCGGTTCATATTTTCAAGGACGGTAATTTTCATATTTACTAATCTTTTAAAATGAAAGGAATAATTTTCTGTTAATTTAAATTTAAAAAATGAAAACGAAATTGGAGGGTTGGCGAGTGAAGCGAGTAGGGGGGCGAAGCCCCATTAGTAATTTATAAAATTGTATATGTATAGTATATAAATCCGTATAATATATTTAATTGTATAATTGAAGTCTCAATATTGATTTAACTATTAAGAAAGCTATTGCAACGAATACTTTAACGTTATTCAAATAATTTAAATATTGAAGTGCTAAGCTAAATTAATATTAGAAAGAGAAACAAAACAGAACAAATTATTAACCATCGATAAACACAGAAACTGTTATAGTTACCCATATATATCATCAGTTAGTTGCAGTCGGTAACTTATCAAGTGTTAGAAATGTGATGCTCGTTTTTTCTGTGGTAATCATATGATAAGAATTTACTACTTATAACTATGAAATGTGAGTATGCAACGATGTGAATTACGTCACTCACATCATAACTATTCTTAATTTGGCTTCTTAATACTCGCTCACCTGATCTGTCTTTGTGCTTTTTACTGGCGATTTACTTGTGTTACTATTCGGATTTATGTAAAATGCATCTATAGTGCTTTCTTTACTACGAGGACTGTGGCGAGGACTATTCGAATTACTTCTTCTAGAATGAGAACATCTGCAGCGACGTATAGCTTCTGATGGTAATCTTTTCTTAACGTTTTCCCTGAACTCAATTCTCGGTCTTACTTGATGTTGCTTTTTATTCTACAATCAAGAAAACATCCATGAAAATGTACAGATTTAGTAAATGACACTTTGATTACTCGAATCTTTTTGTGAAAGGAGAGGGGAAAAGTTGAGATTTACCCATTCGTAAAGGTCGCAAAAGATACATGCGGGCACGAAATAAAAAACCATGCCAAAAATCGAGATTATGCATATAACGAAGCAATGGATAAAGATAGGATGGGTTGACAATTCTTCATCGGATACATCGTTGAGATTTATGTGTTTTTCGGCGTGGTGCATAGCTGAAAGGGCACCGATTATCATTAAGATTCCCCCAGCTCCGTTTCCAAGCATTCTCTAAAATTGAAACGATGAATTTAAATCGAAACTTACTGTTTTGCAATGTATTTTTATCATGTTCAAAATTTATAAGTTCGTGACACCTGAAAATAGTGAATTATCGATTTTTGAAACAGTAAGAGTAATTTAAAAATAATTTGACAGAATTTTTGGAAGTGAAAATTAGGGCTATTGACAAAAATAATTTAAGATTTACAAAGAAAGCCTTTAACGTAAAGTAAAATTTATTGATAAGTCGAGAATGACAAAGTATTACAGATTAAGCCAATCAATATTTGCACATCAAATGCGGACTTGCATCGAAAAAAATATTATAGTATATGATAATGCATAATACTCACAATAATTGGCCTGCGGGATAAGAATTTCGTACTTGTACTTCGTAGCGACAGAATGCCCAAGATAAGGCTGATTCCCATGCAGATGGGATAGACGAAAAAAATTGGATTCCTCTCCTCTGGAATTTCCGGAATTTCGGGATTGGATTCGCGCATTTTTCGGTTGATTGCATGATGGGCATGGTGAAAGACTTCATCCGTTGTCGCGATGATCTGATGAAAGACAATATTTTTTACTTGTAATTATGCATTAAAGCTGATCATTTACAGAGAAAAAAATATAGAGGTCATCTTAAGACGTAAAATTCCACGCGTAGATGTCAAGTTTCAAGTATAAATTTGGGAGTCAATTAAAAACGTATATATAAAATAACTTATGATTCATAGCAGTATAGCAGTAATAAGGTATAAAGTACAGGCATAAACTAAGTTTGATTGGTAATTCATGGACTTTCTTTATACAAGTTTAACACTTAAATATTACCGTATGCCTCTTTCTTATTGCATTATTTATGATTTGCTAACAGTTATCTTATATTTAGTATTAATTTTTCAAAAATAAACCACTTGATGATTCTCTAAATCACTAATTCAGTTGTCGGTCAAACAGTTGATAAGCGTGTGATACTTTTGAGGAACATATCGTACTGGTTTCTAATAAGTTATCATTTGGAATTGTAAAAAATTATTTTTTAATTAGTTATTAATTGTTTGTACAGCTAGAACAAGATTTTGAATGCCTTATAAACGATTAGAGAAGGAAAGGGACAATTTCTAACAATATACGTAATTCTTACACGAATTTGCTGGTAACCAATTGGCCTGGCATTACCTCAGACATTGTGACAAAATTCAAAAAATACAAAATTCCAGATATTTGTATGTTTACAGAAAAACAGAGAAAGTTCTTAACCTACTTCTACTTTTATGTTTATATTTTTAGATATACTCATAACAGTGTATTAGTATTATTTTTAATTACATTTTTAAGTGAAACAATGAAAAACGTTAAAATAGGAAAACAAAATGTTTCTCTGATGAAATAGCAGATGTTTTAATGACAAGAAATTCAGCGCGCGCTTCGGATTATGTTTTGGACTCCATGTATGTCAATCGTAAACTATGAATTATGATAATCATAATAAAATTTAATTAGCATCACTTTTTTAAAGAGGAAGACTTCGCGCGCGATTTGGGTTATGTTTTGTACTCAATATATCAGTCATGAACTATGAATCATAGCAACCATAGTCATGTTTACTTAGCAACCAATCAGAATTTCGAATTAAATGCTTCACAACAAAGGCCATTACTTTTTTTAAAGAGAAATTTATATTGTATATGGAAGTAATCATACAATATAGAGATTTTTCATACAATATAGAGATACATGTATAATTCACTGGATTCGAATGTATAATTGTTATATTTTTGCAGATAGTGGAAGAGACTGATAAAAGAATAAAGGACTTCAATTTAAACTGTCTGCAGAACTTTGTCATATTAACTAGACAAAGGTTCTATTACGTTGATAGCCTACTATAAATGTTTTTCGGTACTGAAACTAACCTCAAATTTTTGCGAATTTTTTTATGCCTTCAGCAAGGCTATGTATAATTTTATTTTTAAGCCTAAGATTAGTAGCTATGTTATTAAAATACATTCTGAGTTAGTTAAAAAGAAAAACAAATGTTTTATAATTAATCTAATGTACTTGCTTCTAATGCTCGATGTTGGTAGAATGAAAAATTGAAAATCTATTCATCTCTTCGAGACAATAAGTTTTTTTATTTTGCCAACGTTTCGAGCCCAGTAAGGCTCCTCTTCGGAGTAATAAAATAAAAATTTCAGATGCAACGTTTACCTGGTATGCAAAACCATACCACAAGGTACTATTATAATGACTTTATATATTACCACGACAAGAGAGGTGCTGGTACAATTTTTCGATGTGCCATCAGAAATGCAGGTTGCTTGGCAAGGATTTATGTAGAGAGTCTTCAAAATCTCGGCAATGATCATATTGTCACTGATGAGTACAATCATGAATCAGCGAGCTATTTTTATTAAAAAATCAATTTGAGAACGAGTTAAAACGGGAAGCTGGAGATCCAGTAGAAACGCTCTCAAGTCTTTTTGCCAGAGTGTTAGCAAAAGAGGAGTAAGATTTTAAAATTATTATTACTTATAATAATGTATAAATATATTCTTAATTGCATTTAAAATAAATCTTGTTACTCTTGAAATCGATCCAGAACCATTGCATTAGAAAGAAAAAATAAGAAATACTATATCAAAAGCTTTTCTTTATTCCACATGTTGCACATATCCATTATTATTTGATGGCTAATGGGGTTTCAATATTAGATAAATATGTAGATATACCGGGTTTCTTGGTAGAGCACAATTCACGTTTCAAATTTGAAATACAAATTTAAAAGAAGTTATTGAAAGGTTATTTAAAATATATACTATCTTTAAATATACACAGAGCACACGTTTTCCACAAAACCATCTTAGAGGATAAGTGTAAAGGACATAGAATAAAGTGAATTTAGGGTTTTTTGAATATAGGGTCTGCACTGCATATTCTCACAATGGAGATCTGTATGCAGGCAGGCCTCAAAAAAATAAAAGAGAGAAATATAAATTTTTCTCTGTTGGCGTTTCGTCCCAGCTGTCAGAATGGACTCCTCAGTAAGGCTCTGACAGCTTCCTTAGACGCCCGCCACTTCGAAGAGAAGCGGCATTTATGTGGTCTCGGTCTGCGTTTTTCTCTTGCAAGAGAGAACTCTAGCATAGAGAAAAAGGCAGGTCGCCACCTAGCGGACACTTATAAGAGCCAGTGTCAAAGTTGAGATGGTATGCGACTCTTATCACTCGAAAGTATAGTATATAGAATAAAATGAATTTATCGCTCTACTCGAGACAAAATTGAGTTTTGAATATAGGCTCTGCACTGCATATTCTCACAATGGAGATCTGTATGCAGGCAAAACAATAAAAGAGAGAAATATAAATTTCTCTCTGTTGGCGTTTGTTTTGACTCGAGTAGAGCGATAGATTAATTTTATTCTATACACTATATTTTCGAGTGATAGAGTCGCATACCATCTAAAGTGTAAAGGACGTTCGAAATAGCAATCCAATGATTCATCAGACTTTATCAAGTTATGGGTTGAGGAACGAAATTTGAAGGATCCTTTTTTGCTTTTCCTTTGAAGTAAAAAAATTTCTTCCCGAAAAGAGATACTGAATTAATGTCAGGACAATAATTACTATTTTGCATATTCATGCAACTGTATCAATTGTTAGAAAACCACAAGGTTTGAATTGTAAAATGATTTACTATTATTGCATTTTAGCCAAACATGATATGAAGCTCAAATTATCAAGTTAATAAGTATGATTACATCAGAGCATAATACAGCATGTATTGATTATTGTCTATATAATTATAAATTGTTTGCTATGAAGACTAAAATGTGATCATCCGCAAGAATCCTTGTCACGGATCAGGCTTGGGTCACAGTGCTAACCATAATAAAAAATGGAAAGAAATGAAATTTAAAGTATATTTAGATGCACATAATATATTATAAGGCAAAAAATGTCCCTGCTGATGCCATCACTGTCAAAGTATGTTTTAGACATTTTTTTCATAGTACAGCAAACACTATCGATAAATTATACGTAGTTAAAACAAAGAATCCTATAAAACTTTCAAGCAAGTCTTGAGAGGCTGAGTTCAACTGTTGTTTGTAGCCAGAAATTTTGAAGAAATGGATGAAATGCCCTAACATATATGTGTTATATTTTTAAACAAATCAGCGACAGAAGATGAAGATAGCATCCGTATAATCAAAGGATTACAAAATGAAAAGGTTTCTCACTTGGAAAGTAATAGTAAAGATGAAAAAGATATAGACTGGAAAAAGATATAGAAGTTGATAAGGAGCTCGAAAATGCATTTGAGGATTCGGTAAAAGTGATAAAAATCTATCGAAATTCATCTTACTATAAAATATCTTTTCATAGTTTTATAGAAAACAAGTGTGGAGAATGCCAATAATAAAGATCTAATAGTTGAAAAACAAAACAAATTTTACACTCATGAAGAAAATAGTAACTAAGTGGATCCATCACTAGGAATATATCGTAACAGATAAATTTTAATAATTTATAAATATTCAAAGCATTATTACCTAGACAATAACCAATATTCTAGATACTGCAGGAATAAGTATGATTATGAATTTTCTTCGGAACTTGTATTACTTGTAAGATGAGATATCGTAAATTATGCAAAAATGGCTATAAAATTCGATAGCAAGTGGCGAATGATTGTAACCTAAAAGGAAAGATAAAATCTATAATATGAATTAGAAAAAGTGAAAATGGAAAATGGCGAGGTGCTGCGGGGAGGATCTCGGGGAGGATGCTAGTGGGCTTCAAGAGTGTACAGAGTACTGTGCGAGTACGCATGGCCCCGGTGGGGGTAAATGTTTTTGCCTTGGTCGAACCCTTATACACTCCGCAAGGCTGGTCCACTGATGGACTGTCGAAACTAAGCCTCGAGCCACCTAGCGATGACGCGCGGAACCCGCGGCGCTGGTACTATGGTCTGGTGTGAGCCGGGTTGCCGAGTTACAGACGCGCAGTGAGAGAGCTATGGATGGACTTAACAAAATAAAACACTTAAACGAAAGGTAGGGATATACCAATTACAAAAATTGGTCATTTTTAGCGAAGTCCAACAATATATACATTTTCAGTAGCCATATTGGATATGCCATTGTGAATTTTTGAAATCTAAGTTCAGATTCGTAAACAGCATCCCTAAAAATCTTTTATATACAATTTTTAGCAATTTCCAACAAAATTTTCTATTTGATTCGCCATCTTGAATACGCCATCTTGAATCTACCATGTTGAATTTTCACAGTATGACTTCAGATTGATAATCAGCATCTCTAAAAACCTTTCATACACAATTTTTAGCAACAATATTATATAATTTTCCACCATCTTGAATCCGCATTTTGAATCCGCCATTTCGAACTTTCAAAATCTGAGTTTAGATTCGTTATTAGCATCTCTAAAAACCTTTTATACACAATTTTTAGCAATATTTAACATTGTTATCTATTTTGTCCGCCATCTTGGATCCGCCATTTTGAATTTATATCTGAGTTCAGATTCGTAATCAGCGACGCCAAAAACCCCAGTACCCTAATTTTCACGAAAATCCGTTCACGTAAAAAATGTATGCCGTAAGGGTTAAGAAAAGCTTGTTGTAAAAATCTATTAATGAAAGTTAACAAAGTTTTATAATAGACTAATATTTTTGGAAGATTTTATTAGCCACAAAGATTGTAATGTTTACAAAACGACCAACAAAAAAGATATTGCAAACTTTGTATGCGATGAGTTGATGGAGCATACGGAAGTAGAGAATGTTACTTCTAAAAATAATGATACTGAAGAAACTCCTCGGTGCAGAATCAGAGAATCTGGAAAGCACTGTTGATCATATATTTCAATATTCTGATGCAGCAGAACTGGCGATTTTGGAATGAACCAATTGTTTTTAACTTTTTGAATAAAACCTGTTTCGATTTTATTTTACTAAAAATTTCAGAATTTCTGACTAACCATGACTATTCTATCTAACAAGTAAAAGAGTATTTTCAATTGATAATTTGTATTCTTAATTTTGCATCAAGTATATTATTGCAGTAAAGTTGTAAATGAAAAAAAATTTATTATGTAAAAAAAGTATTTTGTGTTTCTAATTTTTATTATTAATTTTGCATCAAATATAATATTCCAATAAAGATGTAAATGAAAAAAGTCTGACATGTAAAAGAGTATTTTTTATTATGCTAATTTTTATTATTAATTTTGTATCCAGTATAATATTATAATGCAAAATACTAAGATAATTAAGTATGTCGAATGATTGAATCAAAGAGTGAATGAATTTTCTACATTTTTTCCACGTTTTTCGAAGCTCTATGCTCTTTAACACAAATTAAACGGTCTTTGCAATGAAATTAGTATTCATAGTCTCTTACAACGTTCTTACAATCTCTTATACTCTACGATAGTTCTATTAGAGAATAGCTTCTCTTTCAATGGTTGCTGACCTACAAATTGAGATTGTCGATGGAGCAGCTGAGCTCATCTGATGAACTGGTACATTTAGGAGTTCAATTGTATTTGTTAAATTGATGGACCAGTAAGGAGATCCTGGAGCACATCCTGAAGCAAATATTTCTCTCTTTCAACGCAATGTTTCTTACTACCTAGATTCCCAAGATTCATTATATTTTTGGAATTACCTGAAATAAAATTTTTCATTATTTATAAATAAAAATGAAGTATGAAATTCTAAATGCTAGTCTTTTACGAATAAGTTATTTTTTTATAGTCTGGCCCATTGCCAAGGAACAGAGCCTTCATTCGACATAAAATATTCTGTTAATTGTTGACGTATCTTAAATTCTGGGAAATGATTTCCATAATCATTTACTGCTATCAGATTATTGTAAAAAAATGCATCATTATTTTCATTTCCTTTCTATCTATTGAATACTTCATTCATTTTAATATCAATTGTGGAGACATATTTTGGATTATTTTTTCACTGGTTGCTAATTGACATGCCAAACATGTTTGAATCACTCGCCACCTCTGTAACAGCTCCCCAAATATACACTCAATAATCCTTCTTGCATGGCTCAATTGATAATTGAAAACTTTTTGTGATATGCCATCAACATATGCTATTAAGGTAATGCTATAAAATTTTCTATAGTTGAAGAATAAACTAGTACTATTAGGTGGCTTCTTCACCTCATAGTGCCTTCCATCGATGGCCCATTTACGTATTCCTCAGGGAGAAAAATGTGTTTTTAAAAGGTGTATGTATGTATGTATGTATGAATCCAAATGTATGTAGGTAGTATATGTATGTATAATGTATATGTACGTACGCAAAATTTGTCCGGACCATATCTCTATAAAACAAATCGATAGAACGAACATAAATTTGTGTGCAGACTGATTGAATACCAACTTGGATCCTATAAGAATTTGGAAACAATCGGCTACTATATTTGTCGTATTTTTTAGAATTTATATGAAATTTTGAAAGTTATTTTTTTCAAAAACCTACATTTTTTGTCTATGTATACCGTAGATGTACAAAATCTAATCCCATATTCTGAAAGATCATTGAATTTCCTTTAAAAATATGTTTACTTGTTATCACTTTATCATTACTGTTGGCTTTTAACCCATTAACGGCCACGTGGACATTTCACAGTTGATTTTGCTTTCTGAAAGAGAAAGCTTTGTATCGGTGCAAATTTTGAAATCGAAAAATTCTGATGAATTTCCACGGTTTTTTATTTTTACAACTCGTAAAATTAACTAAATGTTATAAAGAGCAACATATTCTTCCGAATCTGAGGTCAGATTTGAACAATTTGGCATCAAAAAATAAATATGGCCGCCCAAACATATCTAAAATCCAAGCATGGACTGTGCACTTTTTAATTTAACTTTGCTTTAACTTTGCAAAATTTAATTTTGGTTTTAACTGGTCCTCTTAGTTTTTTACACGATAAGGGGAAGTGGTTATAACTTTTGTTCGAATATCATCTTCACTAGAAAAAGTAAATTTTCCCCTTTTGTTGTAAAATGTTTTGTTGTAAAAAAGTATTTATGTTGATGCTCTTAAACTTTTCTGAAGGTATTAGAATTGCAAAGATTACGATGTTTCTTTATTAAAGTAATAAAATTGTGCGCTAAATTATTGACCTAAGTAATTCTGAAATATAATTGGCAACTTTCTCGAATAAGTTGCTGTAAGAATAAGGCATATCTAATTATATTTTTAACGAATGAATGCTAATTTTTATACAAAATATCATATTTTTGCTCGCATTACATTTACAGTTCATACCGCCCTCAAGACCATCTGCGTAATTGGATAAGTACCTATGTGAATGGATTTTTTATTTTTGATAATAGGAACTAGTAAAAAGGAAGGGTTTTATACGTAGATGAAATTGTGGTGTCTGTATATACATTTTACACCGTCTAATATATTTATTTATTTGCAGGATCGAGCGGGTATATTATCATTTTTAATCTTTTATCTATTTCATACGTTTTCTAGAGCGAAATAAAATTCTGCATTCACAATACTTCTTCTAAAAGAAAGCGATAAATAAAATTTAACCATAAAACGGGTATATAATGAAGGGAACGTTAAAGTTGAACCATTTTTCTCAAATATTTTTCTCAATTTATTACTGCCAGCGAGAACAGAACGTTAATGCGAAAAATAACGTCAATAGTTAAAACTTTTTTAAATTATTTAGATTAAAGCTTTGGGTCTCGTCCTTTTGGGCAGCACTTCGATTCTGGTAAGTAAACTATTTCTGTTCAGCAATTTAAAAAAAAGTATACTCGCTGTGTCGAATGAAAACAAGCTACTTCTTGATATAGACTGTGCGAAAAATTCTACTTTACGGCCGCAGATCCGTAACTTCACACTGGAACTTCGTACAGCTGTTTTTTACGGTCACTCTATCGAAAAATATCGCGTGTGGCTCGACAGTAAACTTTTTCGATCTTGCGTATTAATTTGTACAATCTCACGACCGCGACGTCTTTTGCTTTTGCCACTGGCTAAGCCAGTAAGTACAGACTTTCCACTTTTAACGGCCAACTTATCAGCTTGAAACGTACACGTAAACAATGCGATTCCCATGAGGTACTGGCGCATTATGCTCCAGAGTATCGCGCGCCGCCGGTCTACGCTCCGGACCAAAGGCTGCAATCGATCGGAGTGAGGAATTACAAGCAACTGGGCGGCAAGGAATCGTCCCAGAAGGAGCAACAGAGCTCGGAGTCGAGCCACAAGAAGCAAGTCACCAAGGAAATACCAGCCGCCTTCGGACAGTATTCCATAATTCCAATTCCAAAAGAATCAACTTGGCAAAGAGGCGCTGCCCCAAAAATCTTACAAATAGAAAAGATACTGGAGAACAGCTGATGGCGCTTTAGTAAGAGCTACCACTGGATTTGGGATTTCGGAGCATTAGCGATTATCATTTTTGTTTTTGTATTAAAATTATAGATGCCCTTGATAAGGACTGTAATAAACGCTACTAATTACGGCAGACATTATTTTTCGCTGTTATTCTGCATTTTTCTATTATCCCTTTACTGCGAGTCATTTTGAACAGAGATTGTATCAAACGTATTTTCAATTTTTCGTCAGTATTTCAAGTAAATGTTCTAATTGGTAAAAAAGAAAGGTTATTTTGATTTCCTACACACGTCGGCATTATTAAGTTTTTATTCCAGAAACCCTTTTCGTATCAATGCGGTCAATTTTGTTATTAAAAACATCACACCGTGGCTAGTTTATTACCAGCAGATATAAGCAAAATTTTTGACGCCAAATTTATTGTACTACTTTAGCACATCTTCATAATAATCAACTTTCTTGAAAATTAAATATTGATACGTTCAGCAAAAATGCTACCATTGAGTAAAAAGTTCAACTATAATATTTTCCAGCAGGGATATAGATAATTAGGAATGGTGGTTGGAAATGCACATACAATATTAAAATCTGAGTGTTTAAAGTTATGAATTTTCAAACAACAAAAATTTGCTCTTTACGTTAAAATAACTTTGTGCCCTTACTGAACCTTCGCAAAATTACTTATAGCTTACAATAACAACGATAATATTCTCGATCTAAACTACGCAGGCAACGATGTATTTAAGAAAAATAACATACAAACTGCACGAGATTAAAAGCCGCGTGAACCAAGTGCGAGATCTTGTTCTGTCGTGCAAAGCTCCCTCGAGTCGTAAGCTTCTCGTTCGTTAATTGCGCCGCTTCTTGAAGTCTTAACAGCTCCAGCGCAGCCGCCCGATCATTACTTAATGAAAATTTTCCCCCTTGACTTCTCATCCGTGCAAACGAGAGCTTCGCCCGCCGTAAAGCAACACGTCGGCTTTTTTCTTCCCCTTTCTAACCTACATTTTTGTTGGGCTGCGCGAAAAAAGGTAATAGGCTTTTGTCTGATACAGCTGCCGCGTGTCTGGAATAAAGAACGTTTCGTGCGATCGAATATTCGAGACGAGTTTTTTTTTATCGGCCAGCTGAAATTACGCTGCTTTTTACGCGTCGAACGGCGACGAGATGTATTGAAAAAATATTTTTGAAAATTTATTTTTTATTTTCGAAAAAGCCGTATAGAGTCGCGGTAACATTGGCGATAAAAATCGAAATAAAGGACGCGTCCATACCTTCACGAGTTCCGAATCCCATAGCTGTACCACTGTTCCACATTCGAAAACTTACATAGACGAGAGAGGAGAGAGAAAAAAAACGCGTCATTATAACAGGCGGCCTCGCACAACAGTTATAAGTGCGCAGACACAGTTATGTATGAAAATACACGGGCGCGAGGGACGAAAACAAAAAAAGGAATCGTATCGACGCGCCGACACCTTTCCAACTAATCTCGTCATCGTGACATCTGTAAAAGCAATAAGAGCCTTCGCGTCTCTCGAAGTATTATCTAACGCGGAGGGAATAAGCGTCGGTGTACATAGGAAGCGAAGAGAAGGAGTATATATACGAGCTGGAATCTCACGCTACGCCGAGAGGATTATAAAAGTCATCTCTCTCACGGGTTAAAGAGTTTCGCGATATCCTCCGCCTAATTAAGGAGCCGCATTAGTCGCGATAACGATCGCGCGCTCGCTGAGAGAGAGAGAGAGAGATATCTGGGCGAAGAGGAGAACGAGCTGCGTAAGGCAAAAGGTATATAAGTTATACGGAGGAGGCGAGTGGAAGAAAGGCTTAACGGCAGGCTAGACACCGATGCAGATGCTCGGCAGTGCGACCGAAATAACGACTCTAATAAGCCCTCGAGAAGTCGAAATTGCCTTTCTCTCTCTCTCTCGCTCGCTCTTGGCCGGAGGGGCCTTAATTAATTAGACGCTCTCGCGTCGCCAGGAGTAAAGAGTGTATATAGCCGGGCTATATACGCGCTTATCTCTTCGCCGACGAGAGCCCCCCGGAAGATCCTCGTCTATGCTCTCCTTCTTGATTCTTGATGGGCGCGTTTATACGCTCGAGCTGATGCTGATGCGCCGAGTCTCTTCTCAGCTCTCTGCAGCAGCGGCGGCGGCGGCTCTCAGTCTCACGCTGGAAGAAACTTGGGAGGATTGTCGCAAAGGGAGGGACAGAGAGAGTAAACTCCTTTGTAGACGAGACGATCGCGAGTGGAGATGAACTGAATTTTCTCTTACTGGCGAAATGACTGGATGGGGGCAGGGGGGTGGGGGTGGAGAAAATTATTTCCATCCCTTTTGCCGGTTCTCCACACTCTGGGAAAGAGACGTTCGTTTTTTTCGAGGGGAGGAATAAGGAATTCGTCAGTTTGGATATTTTTGTGTAACTTGAGGATCACGGAAAATTTTCTTTTATTTTTACATCGGTCTCTTGGTTATGGTGCTATTTTTCATAGAATTTATCGATTCTCGTACCACGTATTGTTTCACTTCGCTTTCGATCTAAATATGAATGGATATTATGATAGAAACGGTAAAGCTAATATGCAATAATGAAAATAATCATCTCTTCGAAGCAACTCAGTTTTTTGAAGTGATGGTTATTTTCATTATTACATCGAGCGTTAGGAGTATTTTCGCAAAAGAGGTAAAGGTCGTTAGCTGCTGACTTCCAAAAGACGAAAAGAAAATATTGAATAGAATCTCTAAGAACATACTTCAGTTTCTTTGTTCGTACTATAAATTTCAATTGAAAACAAAATTGAATTTTCCGATATTTTTTATCGAGTTATACGTTTAATGAAGGCTTAATTTATTCGAGGACTTGAGATAACTAATTTGTTGCGTGCACAGCTCGTTTCGTGGAATCCTCAACTCAATTAGGTGTATACAATTCAATTGGCCATTCATGCAACCACTTTCAAGTGTAGCCACCCTAACGAAGGGTTCTTATATTCAATCAGTTGCATGCATTACGTTTCTTTTTCATTTTTTCAAGCTCACCCAAGGCTTCGCGCAAGAAAGCAACGATTTCCATTCGAAAAATACTTTTCAAATCGCAATACACTGCATGTCTATAATACACTGAATATTTATAATTTTTTACATTTTTTAATTAATTTTTGTAATAAATTGTATCTAACATTTTTGAATCTTAATTATTTGGAAATCTCCACGTTCATCTGGAAACTACATATTTTTAAAGCAGATCTGGACCTGCCAGAGAGCTTTCCGATGCCCAATTCAACTAAAGTCTGCAGTGAATTAAAAAAATGGAATTCATGGATTTTCGCCTTCGAAGACATATTGTACCTGGAATATGGTATATATAAAAATTGTCTTATTTTGATAATATTATTCATAAGCTAATGCCATTATATAAAACATTATTTAAACAATGTCAAGTTAATAAAAAAATAAAATTCAATTTTTCATTTTTTAACATTTTAAAGGTGTATCAGTCCTCTTAAGTTCGTGTATTGAGTACCTGTGACTTGTAAAGTGACCATTTAAATTATAGGAGTCGAATTACTTCGTTCGTGCGTCATGTAACGCTAAAAATCAACTTGTGTACTCATCAGTATCAAAATACACTATTATTTTATGCTTCTGATGACGGAAATCCCTAATTTTAACTTGTGCAATAAAATGAGAAGTTATATGGTCATTTTAAATATATTATACTCATTCACGCATTTAAAAATATCTAATGATCGTTCTTAAATTGATCGAGAACTTAATAAATTATTTTCAAAAATGTAACTATTAAAGTTTTAAAAATTGCATCGTAGATAATATTTTTTTAAGGACTTTCAAGTAAGTCACTATGACTATAAATGTTTAGAGTTCATAAAAATTTGGTATTCACTGCAGGTCGGTAAATAATAAATTTTATCGTATCTAGATTCTACAAGTATCTTCGACACATGTATCATCTGTGTATACCAGTGAGTTAAATGCCAAATGATATCTATTCGAGGATAATAATGATATGCAAAATTTGATTTTTCATACTAAATTATATTGTATCAGTGTATTATGCAAAAACAGCCACATAATACTACACCCTAATTCTCTATAAATTCAATTTATATAGTAGAACTTATTGTGGATCTAAAAATTTTACTCGGAAACATCTGTTATTCTAATAAAGTGACAAAATGAAATTTCTTCTAATCTCTCGCATTCATTTTCATTATAACTTATAAGAAAATTATGATAAATCGAATTAAACGAAAAATGAAATTAATTTTAAAAAACACTACAGTTGCTCTTTTTATACTAACACCATTGTCTAGTTTTTAGACAGTCTAGCTTTTAGACACTTTCTACCTATTTTAACGAAAATTATTATTTAAAAAAAAAAGTTGTTGGATCTTACCATTGCTTACAAGCAATCGTTACTACTTTCAAAACAATATTGATTTTATTTTCAGTAAGTTCCAATGCATTGGCAGTGGTTTTATTGTAACGATATTCGTCGTAGCTGCGTTGGAACGATGTTCGTCAAGCCCGAAATATTTTTTCTCAATAATATAGTGGAGATCATGGTATGAGTGAGCTTGCGTGAGCTGGAAGGAAGAGAGATAAAAATGCCAGCTTTTACGATGCGTGATGCAACGTAGGGCCTTGGAGTGTAAAAGACTGTCACGAACCTTATTTATAGTTAATGTATTTTTTAATTTTACTGCTCGTACTGCTCTTTTAAATATAATCGACGCTGGATTAATGTTACTGTTATATACAGGGCTTGTTGACTTGTACTTGTAGCGTAAAATTGTATAATATTTTTTTAAATATGGACAACTCTTTATTTTTAAAGTTACATATAGATTTTCATTAATTTATTTTATAATAAAAATAGATTGATTATAAAATATATGTATAATATATGAATGTATAATAATGAATTATATTTTAGAATTATTACTTTATTGGAGAGTCTTTTAGTTTTATCATACAGAAATATGTAATATCTTTCTCAATTTTGGACCGATAGGATTTAAAAAAAAAAAAAAAAAATAACGTGATAGAAAACATTTGGATCTGAGCCTATACATAATACACATACATTAAATATACAATCGTATTATAAGAAATTACTAAACATGACATTCAGGCTTTAATACTTTTAATTCTAAGCATTCTGTAGAAAAAGAAAAAATTTAAAGAAAAATATTGTAGATCTCGATAAAACACAACTTTATTCTATTAACATCAAAGTTAAAGAATGCTTTTAAATCAAGTTCACGACGAACATTAAAAAAATTAGGCGAGCGCGAAGTGTAAGCTTTGTATCGTCATGCCTTATACATGCAAAAATCGAGGCAAAAAACACCTTCCCGAGGCTGTGCATAGGGCACTAGTTATGTTTTCGCCGAGGTTTTCGCATGATTTTTTTGTGAAACAACAAATTTCCTATATTTTCTAAAACAAACATGTATTTAAAGAACAAAATATTGAAGATATTTTAATTCAAACTATTTCATTAGCGAGATTTTGGTACGAAAGCGTTTTAGGTACATACATATTACGAACGTCCGCGCCTGAGTCCGCGACGCAGAAGAGTCTCTCGAGCTTCTGATAACAATTACGTGAATAAAAATATTGCTTTTATGAAATGAAATTATTTTGTATAAAATAAACATTATAAATTATGTTGCAAATTTTCATATTCTCCATTTAATTTTAAAGTAGCTATAGAATAGTATAAGAAACTTGTAAGCATTCGAATTTAAAAAATAATAAATAAATTGTTAAAGCCTTCGTTTGCACTTTCACACACACGTGGAATTAATGAGTGTCACCACCATCACCAACCACAAAGTAACATATATTTAATTGTACTGTTTTAACTGTTTAGTCATCATCAGACGAGTTATAACCCAAATATAAAACGCTGATGGTAGTCGGCATCAAAGGGATATCGCTTCCGACGTATAGCAGTTTTTGCACATATTATGTATACAAATACATACACATCGTACTCCTATATAATATTATACATGAGTATGTTCAGGAAATTTCGGAAACAACTCGGACGGAAAAGTTGCAACAAATTTTCTTGAAGGCATACCTACCAGACCTTTTTTTTCTCGTTCCTTATAGGTCATTCTGAAAGAGAAAAAGCTCGCGTGCATGGCCGATCGTAGGGTATACTTTTTTCCAGAGCAAAAACGATTCGAAAAACGAGAAATAATTAAAGAACAAGAATTCATAGATTTTTTTCTCGAAAATTATGGACTTTTAAAAATATTTCATTAGAACAAAAATGTCTTAAAATTCATCAAACAATGCTCGGAAACTTTTTCAGAAATTTCGATTTTATCGAATTATATCGGATCAATCTGAAAAAATTGCAGAGCATTCTATCATGAATTTCCAGACATTTCCGTTCGGATGAAATTTTTATAAACCTCCGTAATTTTCGAGAAAAAAATCTGTGAATTCCCTTTTTGTTAATTATTTCTCGATGTTTCGAGTCGTTTTTGCGCTCCACAAAAAAAAAAGAAAAAATATACCCTACGATCGGCCATGCACGCGAGCGTTGTCTCTTCCAGAATGATCTGAGTTAATGAGGAACAAGAAAAAACAGGTCTGGTAGGTATGCCTACAAGAACATTTTTTGCAACTTTTCCGTCCGAATTGTTTCCGAAATTTCCTGGACATACTCATACGTCGAATTTCAATGAAAAAATGCACTTTTCTTTCGTCTAGAATTCGCAAAAAAATTTTTTAAGCTAGAGCTTTCGGACCAACGGGATTTTCTTCTGTAAGCCAAAAGATGGCATATGGAGGAAAAGAAAAGATTTTTATTATTTTTTTTCTTTTAAATGGGCATAACTTTTGATGAGAGCATCGATACTTGACATATTTTTTTTTTTAAATTAAAGCTCTTTTGTAATACTTTATTATAGCGTCATTCGAAATTTTATGGGTGCCTCGGGAACATTCGTAGTTGTTATTATTCCAGTGTTTTGACGCATTAATTTTCTGTAAAAAAGCGTAAAATGGCTCAGAAATATGGTTACTAGTAACTTTTCCCATGTTCCTCCGCACTTTTGACTATCTTTCGGCTCACAGAAGAAAGTCTGATGAAAAGTGCATTTTTTCATTGAAATTCGGCATATAAGCTCACGATACAACATCACGGCTCCCCATACAATAACCCATAACCCGCATGCAATACACAGCAGCGAAGAGGACGCCTCGCGCGGTCCTAATCGAGCGCATTTCCTCGGTCGTTAACCCAATTGCGATACTCACTCGATACTTATTATACACATACACATATATTTGGCGCATACATAAAAGATCCCGACAAAGGAGTGCCTATTGGGCGTGTGTGCGCCATACGCAGTAGCATATTTCTATCGGTCGTCCAGGCGCGCGAAAACACTGGGCTCTTTGTCGGTCTATTTGTTACGCGTCGCGCGCGCGCATACTTCGCTGCAGCTCTCGAATCCTATATAGCTCGCGTCGCGTCGTTATAAGCTACGCTGCGATTCGATGAAGTTTAACGTTGTTTCCTCGTTATAACTGCGGCCGTTGGCACATTATACATATAGCTATTCGTACTGGAAAACTCAAGTATGTGTACTGTACATAAATACCAGAGAATACACTCGATGCAGTATACTGCGCTCCAGAAGCTCGCGTCGCGTTTTTTCGCGTCGTTTAATGAAGAGAAGCTCGCGCGAGCCGAGCAGTCAATATAGCGCGAGCGTTGCAGGCGATGAGAGAAGCAGCATATAATGAAAAGTAGGCCGTCGTCCACTGGCAAAACTGCACAATTGACGCGCGCAGCGCGTAAGCGACGTTAAACGGCGAAAAAAAGTGGAAATGCGGCGGAGAGAATGTATTATCTAGTGCGTTATGCTTATGCATAAATGAGGGAACGAGACGAAAAGGATGCGCGATTCGAATTGACGGATGGTTCCGGGTTTGCGTTCGTATTGCAGAGCGAGATGACCTAATTATTCCGAAGCGTAGCAGTGTGTGTTTGTTGGAACTTTCGCGTCTCTGATTGATAAGAAGCCTTGGAATTGTATGTGAATACCCGTTGCATTTCATTTTTCGAAGTATTTTCTGTTGTAAACATTTTTTTGGAAAATACACGAAAAGACAGAAACTATATTTTATAATTTAGTCGTTTCGCTTTAAACAGGTAAATACGCCCATTAATTACTAAAAAAAAACACTAATCTGCGCGCCTTTGAATGTATTAAAGCTTAATGTGAACGTATCATTTACATAATATCAAAAGGATTACTTCGCAGATGTTAGTCATCGAAGTTATGCATCGTGACTCACGTGAGGTATTGTATACGAGATTACGAGGTACACAAAAGAATAAATTCGCAAACATGTGACTCCTGTCCCTTTTTATCCTCACTCGATCAATCTTCCCTTCCGGGTCGACAAATAACTTTCATTTTTCGGCAATATACACATGCACACTCTCAACATCACGAAATCATTTTGGGTTTACCGCCAAAGTATAATCTGATTCTTCAAATATTTCATTTTGAATTTCTGTTCCGGCATCGAAAGGTATCTGGATAGACGCATTTCGACTTCCGGATAAATTTATGCCTGCGGGGCCACAATCGATGTACAGATAAGAAAAATGTTTTTAATGGTTAATATATTTTATTCTATCATCAGATCGTGCGATGTGTTTACGTGTTTTGCAATTTTATACATAATACGGATTACTTAGTCACTCCAAATTAAATTTTTTTAAATATTTTTTTTTTGGCAGTACAAAATACATTATAATGTATAGGAACACGTGCAAATGTGTTCTTCATGAAGTAATTATTTAACAAGATACATAAACCTTTTGCTACGTATTTTTGCATGATTTTAACAATATTTTAAATCTATAAAAAAATGTAATGGGAATCTATTTATTGGCAGAGTGTATATGATTAGAAATAGAAAGCAGTTCCTAAAATTGCTAGGTGTACGCCTGACAAAGTGTATGACTTTTCGCAAAAGATACTATATATCTGTGGCTTACAGGAAGAACCACTTAAGTGACTTTTTCGTGTTTTCGAGAAACAGCGATTTCAGTGTTTGGAGTAATACGTAAGATCGAAATGTCAGAGAAAAGATCTAAGTATTGGATCATTTCATTAGGTATCTAATACGAATACAACCATAGTATTACATTTGTAAATAGTTTCTTTCTCGACGCGCAAGCTAAACAAATTACTCGAGTTAAGTGGTTATGCGGAAACTTTGCAGATAATTTGCGATTTTGCGATTAAAAACATTCGGGCAGGGCATATTTTTAAAGTTTAAATCATGCCCTTTCTAATGGTGTAATTGAAATTTTCGCAAATTGTTATTAAAAATGAGAAAAAACAGTTTAAAAGAAAAAAGCCATTTTTTTTAATTCGAGATTTCGAGAACGTTTTAAATTGCAATGTATCTGGAACCCCTCTAACCAATGGAATAAATGTTCAAACCTAAAAGATACGTGATTTGGGGGTTGATTTTGAACCTCGGTGTGGTCAAACTGGCGCATATTATAATTGACGAGATAAATTGAACATTTTTTACCAAGACTTTTACGAATTTTTTTTTCAGAAACCACGCACTTTTGGAAAAAATTTTCAAGAGTAATAAGTTTTTAGAACCAGCTAAGGAATACGTACGAATTTTATCAGAGCGATTCCAGTAATTTTTTTGTTTTTGTAAATTGACAATTTTTGAAAAATTTAAAAACATTTAAAAAAGTTTAAAAAATTTTAAAAAAACCGACGAATATATCGGTATAAGTAATTAGATATATATTATACAGCTTTAATGTACTCCACACAGTGTATCTCGCAAAAAAATTAAAAAACCAGTGCACTTAAGTGTTCTGCGGTAACATTTTTACGAGAGACGCAGTTAAGTGATTATGCAATCGGCTGGCATTCAAAATATTTGTGCATTTCGGAAATTCTACTATTGTACAATGAAAAAGGGTGCTAAGAGCACCTCGAATTCGACATAAAAAAATTTTTCACAAAATGTCACTTAAGTGGTTCTTCCTGCAAGCCACAGATATATTTACTATATTAGAATATACGACATACAGCGATGTACCGGGTAGACAATTTTCCGAGAGTTTCTCATTCCAAAACGTCGACGAGTTTTTCCCGCATCGCGCAGGCTTTACAAACCTGCAGGGCAAATGCGAGCGGAAGAAGCGCGTCCATATAACGAATTGGCTCGTCGGTCCCCGAGCGAAAGTATATACTCATCCGAAGAAAAGCGGAGAATTTTGCGCGTAAGCCGAAACACGTGGTGTGCGCGGTACAGAGCGAGGTATACTTACGGCGTACGACGAGGCGTCGATTTTATGTTTTTATGACGGTTCGGATTAAGCGTCCACTTATACCTGAAGGACCGTACCTATGCGCTGCTATGCGTACGCAGACGAATCCACGAAGAAAAACAAAACAATTTCGAATTTTCGGCGGCGACGGCTCGGACCGTCGGTTTCGTCCTCGAGAAGGCGGTTGCTGCACTCAGTCGAGTAACAGACTTGGTTCTGCACAGACCTATAGGTATACTCTTTTCCTCGTTGTGCCAAAATCGTGCCGGTTTCCAGTATAGGAAGGAGACTTTGCTAGTTGTTGCACGACTGTGGCGAGCACATCGGATTTTTTGGCGTTGCGGTAGGTTATAATTAATAATAAACGGCGCTTCAGGTTATGTGAATTTTAAGAGCCCACTTTTGCGCAACTAGATTATTCACGAGCGCGTCACTGCGTCCGTCATTCGGCATCAACATTCTGCGTTCGGCGCATCGTTGACGGCGTGCTTTACAGTTTTGAGAAAATATACGGCGAACTTGCGGCGTTCGAAGTGGAAGTCTGTGCTCCTAAAATTGCTGAAGGAATTATTAAGTGGGAAAACGCTCTTTCCTCTGTTTTCGGGCTCCAAGACGAAGAGAGACAATCCCCCCCCCCCGTCAATTTCAGTGAAAAAAAGAAGTAAGAAGTCATTAAGTGTTAAATTTTATATGAATATAACATACATGCACTGCATAATTAAAATAAATAATCACATAAATCGTGCATTTGTAAAGAAACACTTTTACAATTTAGTTAACGAAAGTATCGAAAAGTGAATATTATTCTGTACAAACAACTTTGTGCTTTGGAAAATCTTTAAAATACCTAACATTGATTTTTAGCTAAGAAAATGTATAGATGAAGCTTTTCAATAAACTTAAAAATTAAATTTTTCTCTCCTAATTAAAATCGACACTCGAAGAGTAAAGTATTTTATATAATTTTATTTATTTGATTATGAGGTGTTCTAAGAACAATATATATAATCCATGAACCTTAGAATACGTTCAGCAGATATGTCAATAAAAATCCAAACCTGTTCTTTGCAGGCTTCATTTAAAAGTAATACATTTATTTTCATTGAACAAATTATTGTCTTATGAGACTTTGTTTACAGAAGTAATATTAATTTTTCAATATTAAAAGTGTTTTGTGTCCTTAACACCTATATATTTTTGTAATAATACACGCATACATACACATTCGCACATAAACACAAACACAAATGTATACATTTCCTGCAAAATTAAATTATTCAACAATATAAAAAATATGTTTTCAGATTTTAAATATGAGCGCGAAGAGGACACGTAAATCGTCGCCGATTAAACAATTAGAAAAGAAAATAGAAAGTATCAATGATCTAGACGATGATTGTCTTTTGTACATCATGAAGCACACATCATTTACAGATCGGTTAACACTAGAACTAGGTATTTCAGTTGATTCCTAACGTTAAAACATATAACATTTTCTAACCAAAACTAACTCATACTTCATTCTAGTGTCCAAACGTTGGAGGTCGTTAAGTCAGAAGTCGTGGAGCGACTTCAAAGTCCTTGACTTCCAAAGTTATCGGACCAAACTTGCACCGCTGCGTCAAATCGAGAAAGTCGAGCCAGTTTTGAAAAGAATGATGCAGCGCGGGGGCAAATTTTTAGTGACGATAAAGTTTGACGATTGCATATCGAGCAAACTGGGTCCGAAAATTCTTACCCACGTCGCACAATATTGCCCCAATATTGAGTATCTCGACGCGTACCACCTGAACAACGTATCCGCCAACAGTCTGAACGCTCTGGCGAAAAAGTGCACGAAGCTGACTTCTTTTGCCTTGTCGTGCCGACTCATCGCCTGTCAGTTCGCGCTGCACCTGCTCTTGCAGGAGAATAAAAGTTTGAAGAATCTGCAACTAAATATTTTGGACGATTGGATGTACACCGAAACCATCGGGCGAGTCTTGCACAATTTGAACAAGGAGAAAGCTGAACGTATCAGCATCACGAACGGGGAGGAGAAGTCCTTAGAGGGCCAGTGCCTTATGGTAAAGTAACAACTTTAAAAATACAAATTTTCGCTTTAAGCATAGTCTCCGCGCAGAATCTAATCGTATAGCATAAAATCCACGTGCACAGGACGTGAGCTTCAGAGATTTTTCCAATCTCAAATTGTTGGAGTTGAATGGCTTCTACGAAATGGATCACGACGTATTACATGATATTGGTTCGCGCTGCAAGAGCTTGGACAGCTTAGCACTGGCTTACTCGTCGGTCGAAGAAAACTCCAATTCCATGCACGAGATTGGCAAATTGAAGAATCTGACGTTGCTGGATGTGTCGTGGAACGACTCGGTCGACGATCAACTGCTGACACTGATCGGCGCCAACTGCCAACTTCTTATGATCCTGAAAATCAGCGGTAGGGCAACTTGAGCTTTCATTTTGTGAGACCCATAGTGACCGGTCAGTAACAGCGCGGCAGAAAAATACCTACAATAATATAATAAATAACGCAAAGTCAAGAGATACTTGCCCTATTATCTATCATTGTACAAAGTTTGAAATCAAAATATTCAGGCATTGTAGAGAAAAGCTTGTCCGAAAATCAATAGCTGTCAGCAGAAGTAAGTTACGTCATATTACAACTACTGATTTTCGGACCAGCTTTTCTCTCCAATGCCTGAATATTTTGATTCCAAACTTTGTATAATGATAGATAATGCCAATACGAAGGACAAATATCTCTTGATTTGCGTAATTCGTTATATTATTTGAGACCCAAGTATTTTTCTGCCGGGCCGTTACTGACCGGTCACTATGGGTTTCAGACCCCCTTAATATCAAAATCTACAATTATAGCTCGATCTTATCTCTTTTTCTTTCAGGTTGCAAGAGCGTAACTGACACGGGTATGAAGAACATTGTTACACTTCCAAATCTCAAAGAGCTCGCGATGGCGTATCTGTGCGTTACCGACGAAGGCTTTGAGCAGTCCAATATGCCCAATCTGCTGTACCTCGACTGCAACAGCTGCGGGGAGATAGGCGATGCGGCTCTTACAAGAATCGTCCAGACCTCAGAAAAGTTGTATTTTATTAATTTACAAGAATGCGAGAATGTTACGGACACCTTCCTGAATATGTTTTATAGCACATCAAATAAACGCAAAATTAATTGCGTACTCATACAGTAAGAGGTGTCAATTACGTAACAAGTAAATTGGGCTATACTGAGATCTTTTTGTCCTGATCGCTCTTAGATTTTTATAGTTGTAAGATAACAGTTTTATTGTGAGAGTATTAGTTGATTTACATAAATGACTCGTATGTGCTTTTATCAATAATGTCGATAAATAATGTGATTTTTTAATCTTGTGCATAGCGTCAAATTTGTCTTCTATGTACTATCTTATAGCTTAGGACTTGGCGATACGACTAGATAAAGTAAACAATTTTTAAAGAAATCCGGACAATAAAAGTAAATATGAAGTTACATAAAATCTAGACCATCAATAGATTTTTTACACCTTCAAATCGATGTCCCTTTTCGGTATATACGTCTAAATATATCCGGAAGTCCGAATGCCTCAGTCTAAAGTCATTTTATATGACTACTAAGAGTAGCTCTTTTCGAAGGAGGTTTCGGAGGCAGGAAAAGATAAGTAAAATTAAATATTTGGAGAATCGGATATTCTTAATTGGAATTCAAAATGATTTCGTAATTATGTGAGCAAAGCCGAGAAATGAAAGTTATTTGTCAGCCCGGAAGGGAAGAATGATGGAGCTGAAATAGAAAAGGACATGAGTCACATCTTTATTCTTCTAAGTATTTTTTCAAAACTGTACATTTTATTTTTTTATTTTATACAGGAGAAATTATTCAGAAATTCCGAAAGTTAATTTGTACTTACAATTAAAAATAGAAAAAAACATAAAGTAGGAGAAAATGCAATGAATGGCTTTTTCATGCATTGCAGTAAAATTTACAATTTACAACTCGTAGAAACTGATTACTCGTCACGGCTAATTTTCGTTTATTTACGTGTTCTTTGCTTAAGACTAGCAAGTATAAATGTGGGAATGAGAAGAAATCAAAATCAATATTTGAAATCTTGTGAGCTATTGAAATCGCAAATTAAAACTTATTCTTTACATTTCAATGCCTAATCTGATTCGTTTTACTTTTAAATAACTTGCGCAGTGTAAGGAAAAATGACAAATTTATTTGTTTAGCTCAAACTGTCTTTGAAAATTAGAATCAATATTGACATTTTGACGCCTCAATCACATAAGTTTAGGAACAGAAAATTATAATAAATCATCAACGTAAAATAGAAACGCGTAATTAGCCATACTATAGAAGCCCGACACCACTTTTAAAAATATCAAGCTTTCAGTCGGTTTTGTGAAAAAAGTCACATGTCATCATCGATTTATCGCAAATTCCAACCCATATACACCTTGCGTAAAATGCGAGTCGACATTTTTATTATTACACTGCTACATCAGGAGCAAATGAGCTCTCTTCCCCTTCACCGGGACACTCTCCGGCGCGAAATTTGAATGTTTAATTGACTAGGACACCCCCCTCGGGCGAGAAATGAGCTGCAAATTTCGCGCCATTGTCCGACCGAGAGAGAAATAGGATCGACCGCCGCTGCCACAGTGGGCTATATAGTATATATATATACCCTAAAAGGCGCAGACATAAAATTCCCATAAATCCATGTCACGCGCTGGCACACAAAGTTCTCAGCGCCAAAATCTCCTTCTCGGCCTAACAATAACAATTGTCCGTTTTCCCGGGATCGCGCGCGTGCGCTTGTCCACCCCCGTGTCCCCCCTTTCTCATTGTTGTAGAGAGAGAGAGAGAGTAGAGCGCAGGCCGTCTGGAATCACAGCTGCACGCGTTCATTTCGCTCTCGGTCAGAGAGAGAACGAGAGAGAGGCAGGCTTGCATTATATAGCCCCGCATGAAATCACCCGGTCATGCGCGCGAATCAATTAACTTTTCAGAGCCTCTATCGCAATTAACGCCTGAACGACGATCCGTCGAGCTCTCTTCATACACGTGTGTGCGCGCGCGCCTCTGATGCTCCGCGTGTATTACTTATCCTCGTGTTTTCGTTTCATTCGGATCGAAACGCGCCGAAGGGAGGAATTCGTGGATGAAAACGCCACTGTCTGCCTGTTGCAGTTTAATAATTGTCACACGGTATTGTACAGTTTAATAATTGTTATATGTAAAATGTGCGAGTCTGGAAGTGCTGTGATGGTAAATTCAAGGAGGTCAATGAACATTTAAATTCAGGTGTGTAAGTATCTTGCGGAATGTTATTTGAGTTACGTGCGTTATTTTGATGCAGTTTCCAAATACCATACCACTAAATATTTCTGTGGCTTGCAGGAAGAACAACTTAAGTGACATTCTGTGAAAAACTTTTTTATGTCGAATTCGAGGTGCTCTTAGTACCCTTTTTCATTGTACAATAGTAGGATTTCCAAAATGTACAAACATTTTGAATGCCAGACGATTGCATAATCACTTAACTGCGTCTCTCGTAAAAATGTTACCCCAGAACTACTCAAGTGCACTAGTTTCTTTATTTTTGTGCGAGATACACTGTGTGGAGTACATTAAAGCTGTATAATATATATCTAATTACTTATACCGATATATTCGTCGGTTTTTTAAAATTTTTTAAACTTTTTTTAATGTTTTAAAATTTTTCAAAAATTGTCAATTTGCAAAATGAAGAAAATTACTGGAATCGCTCTGATAAGATTCGTACATATTCCTTAGCTGATTTTAAGAACTTATTACTCTTCAAAATTTTTTCCAAAAGGGCGTGGTTTCTGCATAAAAAATTCGTAAAACTCTTCGTAAAAAATTTTTAATTATAATATGCGCCAGTTTGACTACACCGAGGTTCAAAATCAACCCCAAAATCATGTATCTTTTAGGTTTGTACATTTATTCCATTGGTTAGAGGTATTCCAGATACATTGCAAATGAAAACGTTCTTGAAATCTCGAATTAAAAAAAAAAAATTGTGGAAAAACCATGCTTTGTGGAAAAACCGTGGTTCTTCCTGTAAGCCACAGGTTTAATGCTGTCTCGCGTAATAAATTATAAGCTTTCTTTAAAATGATAGATAATTGCATAAAACGGAAGTGAAACAAAGTTTGTTGAAATAATTTTTGGTTCCTGTAAAAATAAGCCAATTATTAATTGCAATTGAATTAACGGCAAATATTGCACATATATGTATCTGATAAAATTTTCTGCAATATATTCAGGGTTGCAAAGAATCGATTCAATTTTGAATTTAATTCGATGAAATTCACAATTCATTTTTGAATTGTGAATTATATAACAAACAATTCACGATTCATTTTTGAATTTGGAATTATACGACAAACAATTCACAATTCAAAAATGAATCGTGTGAATTGTTTGTTATATAATTCACAATTCAAAAATGAATCGTGAATTGTTTGTCCTATAATTCAAATTTTTGTAACCCTGAATATATTAAGTCAAAAATTTCCGTCGGTATACGAAAATGATGTTTCATTACTCAAGTTCCTCAAAGAATAACACACTAGGGATAAAATCGCGCATACGTCCAATTCGCATAAAACTTATATTTGTTTGCCGAGACTGCGAGTAAGAAGAAGAAGAAGACGACGACGACGAAGCACAGCAGTAGCTAAAGGGATTAAAAAGTGTCAAGGAATTCGAAGCAGCTATTTACATGTTTGACTTTCCAGCCAATTAAAACAAACCTTTGGCGCGAAATTGTACACCTCGGAGCTCGCGGCATGTGCGCCCGTCGTGAAAATAGAAGGCGCGCAAAAATGCGTTGTACCCAGAAAAGCTTTGCGCCGCGCACGTGCACGCATACGAAATGCAACGCGTCTCGCCTCGTCTGGGCTTCTGATCTATGTGCGACTTCGATTGATGACTTGCAGATGACTCGAATAGTTGATTGTAATGCGCGAAATTTTGTATTTTTTTATGTCTATTTTTTTTATTAATATAGGAATCTATCGCTCGAGTATAGTTGTTAATTTAAGAAATAACTCAATGCATCTCTTCGAGACAATTATTTATTTATTTGTTCCCAACGTTTCGAGCCGTTGCGGCTCCTCTTCGGGGCTAAAGCCAAAAAATTTTTTCCAATAAAATAACAATAATTACACAATTCAAAAATATCAAAACATTCATTATAAATTACCATAAAATTAATAATAATTACGCATACAGCGATGTTACTGCCGACTCACACAGACTGGAGCATTGGCTAAATAACTAAAATAATACAAAAAAAATTGACGTTAACTACTTAAATTTCGCAATTCTTTAACAATAAACTTTAATACCCGTACAGTAGTCTATTTTTTTTTGTTTTACTCTGGTAGAAACTTAACGATAAATTAGCTAATTTCGTTATGAATTAGCTAATTTATAACGAAATTAGCGAATTTATCCTTAAGTCTCTGCCAGGGATAGTTGGGTGAACCAATTAAGGAAATTATAAAATTTAAGAAAATGTAATGTAATAAAAGTAAAAGTCGTGTATATTATGAAGCATGAATTTGAAGTATTGACATTTAAATGTGTTTAAGTAAATAATTGCAGATATGATTCTTAATTATTCAGATATGATTCTTAATAAAATAATAAATAAATGCAGTGTGCGTCTCTAAACATAAAGAAAACTATAAAAGTTTCCTAATAGAAATAAAATAAAATAATAATATTAGCACGTGACGTTACGAGCTTCCAACCATCCGTAACACGTCGTTATAAAGTCTCTACGTGCCAAGAAAGCATTTTATTACACTCAACGATTTTCATATTCTACAGTTCCCGATTGTATTTTTTTTTCTGCTCCGCAGAAGAAAACTGTCTCTCCGACAGCCTCGAGAAGAGGACACCCGCAGAGATAAGAAATCTTTCTGCAGCTCCCGCCTTCTTCCCCGTTTTTTCCGCGCGCAACTCGCAAGTCGAATCGCGGAAAGAAGCTCTCGCCGGCAACGTCTCGTTTCCTCCGCTCCGACGGGCGGCGGGCCGCAACATCCTGCAACGGCCTCGTTAACAGTAAAAGTGCAGCTGCACTACTACCGGGACGAGGCGCATATCGAAGAAACTGCGCGCATCGACAGACGTCAGTGCGCAGGAATCGAATCTCGCGCGCTGCATCGCCGAGCCATCCCCCCCCCCTCCCCCGCCCGCGGGTTTTCCCGCATCGCGGCGTTTCGCGCGCAACGTCTATATGCATCGAGTGAGTAGTCTACTCGTATATACGGGGGCACTTACTCTCGGCGCGGGCAGTTTACGCGACCGTTCGCAGGATTTCCTGTTTCCTGCGGCTCTCGATGCTGCTGGCTCTTCGCTCGCCGTCTCTCTCGCTCTCTCTCTCTCTCTTCTGATGCCGATGAAAACCTGAAAATGAAAAGCCGACAGTTACTCCACTGCAAGAGAGAGGAGCTTCGAGATCGACTTTTATGCATTTCTCAACAATTTTTTGCGCAGAGCGTGCCGTGGATTTTCCGAGTCGGTTCTCTGGAAAGCGGCGGGTTTTTGGCTTTCAGGAAGAGAGAAATAGAGCTTTGTGTGAAGGTGGCTGAATTTTTTCTTCGCGAAGTTTTTGATAATATTTTATAATATTGGTGTTTCTTTGCGTTATACCGAATCAAATTAGTAACGACCTTCTGAAAGTGCGCGTAACGGTGAAAATTTTGAACCCCCAAAAATTTTGATGAATTCCGATTATGATTTTTACCTTTTCAGAGTCAAAATAATCTCGTCCAATCAAAATAATCACAATGTACTGAATTTTTTCTCACATTTTTCTCAGGTCTTAACTTACAGCTAATTAGATTACGGAGTCAATCAGTTAATATTTTCATCTTCTTTTTGGCATTATACTAAATTTTTTTATTATTTTGAAGTATTGAAAAAATGTTCAAAAATAAATATAAAAGCGAATAAATAATTACAAATGAGAATAAGTAATTAGGCAAGATATGAGGTTAAAATAATTTATAAGAAGCTGAGAGCATCAAACGCAGAAGCTTAATCCGTAAAGTAAATTAATAAAACTAATTTCGTAAACGGCAATTTGAGAAGCATCAAAGGCAAACTCGAGATTCCTCGCTGTATAGGCGTCGTCATCGAAAAACATTCTTATAACAATTTTCCTGGTCATTCGCCATCAGTATCAAAAGGTGCGTATCTCATCGCTATTCCAATACACTGTATTTCCCTGCAGCGGATACATAATAAGAAGTTAGCTGCGCACTTTGATCGCTCTAAGGAACATCCGCTTACAAAATAAACAGAATGGCTTTGGGAGCTCGTAAAAGCCAAGCTTTTGCGATGTTATCGTCTGCGGGATCGAGGTTTCGTTCATGAAACCGATATTTTTGGGGAAAATATTTTCTCACATTTTTAATGCAAACACTCGTTTTTTCAGATTTTTTTTTAGCAAAACTGGGTCATACTCTAATTTGGGTACTTATTGTCAGCACTAAACGGACTGAATTCGGTATTTAATTTACTTATACACAATTAATTTATAAATAAATTGAATAAACAGCTCTATACGTTGAATTGTATGTGTAAATAATGAGGATTCAAATTGTAATTTGGGTACTTATTGTCAGCACTAAACGGACTGAATTCGGTATTTAATTTACTTATACACAATTAATTTATAAATAAATTGAATAAACAGCTCTATATGTTGAATTGTATGTGTAAATAATGAGGATTCAAATTGTAAATAACTGTGATAGAATACATTTTTATAATAATTTATAATAATTCTAGTTTAGAATAATTCTAACTGCAAGCGTTAAAACGACTGTGCATTTACTGCAAAAATAAAGAAATTCAACTTGAGAATAATACTGTATGTTATACGCTACCTGATTAAAATTGGAATATTCAACTCAAGTGCAAAACTCAAAATTACGCTCCTCTATATAGGTTTAATACTTACTACAATATATAAAACTACAATATTGTCACGCTGGATTAATAATTTTCGTGAAACTCTCATCCTACGCGGTATGATATACGCCTGACAAAAGAATAATTGGTAAACGTAGTAATGAGTTTTGAAAATTAACAGGATAAGCAAGAAAGATTGGAACCGGATCGAAAAGGGTCGAGAGAAGAGAGAGAGAGAGAGAGAGAGAGAGATTTGCGCGACAAGAACAAAAGGGGTTGTCTGGGAAAATGTGCGCGAATAGGGTGACAGTGGAATGAGCCCTCGGGGCGAGTGCGGGCTGAAAAAGACATTTCGAGACTGATGGTGCAAACCTTTTAAGCAAACTAACGCCTCCAACCTCCCTTTCTCTCTCTCTCTCTCTTTCTCTCTTTCCGCCGCGTTGTCGCAACATCGGGGACCTTTCAAATACTAATACCCATTAGCTCGCAAATCTATAGCCTTTGTCTTTTCTAATTTTGTTGTATGGCGACGTCACCGATGCTCAACTATTATTGACCGACTGGTTTTTTGTAATTTTCTGGAGAATTGTAGGTTTAGCCGAAAGATCATGTTGTACTCTACAATTATTTTCAAGGCTGCAATTCTTGTTATCATATATCTCGGTTTTTCGTTTTGTTGGATGATAATACAGGAATTCTTCATCAGAATATTAAATATTCTTTATTTTTTTCAACACGAGACCTTTTAACAATTGAATCAACAAAAACTTTGCCTTCCATTTTACAAAGTATACACATAGTAATAACGAATAATCAATTTTATATTGCAAAGAATACTAATATCGATTATTTATTAAGAATAAAATACGACCCTTCACGTTATATTTGTGTTTCAACCGCAGAGCTTGAACTTTCAACTCAGCGAGCGCGAGTATCCGAAAACGAGCTTGAAACAGCAATTATAATTCACGAAAAGTCGAACACCGTCTAATCACCAGCTCGGCAAACGCAGTAGTAAAGTCAACCCCCGCCCCTCCCCCTCTCCCTCACTCTCCCTTGAAGAGGAGGCAGCTAAAATTTTTTCCAATTAAAAGTTTCAGCAGAGGCAGCTCGTAAAAAGCCAGTAGCGCAGAGCGAGCGAGCGAGCGCGAAAACAGGGGCCTTAAAAAATGCAAGCCACCCGCGCGTCGTTAAGTGCGATTGTAACAAACAACAAGCCGTTAATTACCCCGGTGCACTCTAAAGTTTAGCGCGTAAAGGATCGCGCGCTCTGGCATAAGCCAAGCATAAGAGAGAGAGAGAGAGAAAGGGAGCGACGAGGTAAAGGTGCGCGTATTATACGCGCAGGGGTTCAATTAATAATTCAACGTCAATATTCCCTTTCCTCTTTTCTTCTCTCGTTTCCCTGTATAATAACCTACCCTCCTGTCGCGCTTGCTCTGTTCTTCGCGCGCGCTCATCAATATTTAGGCGATGCTCATCCCGCGCGCGCCTACCCCCGGCTACTCCTCTTCACGGAATACAACTGAGACTCTGGGATTCGCGAGGCTTTTTTTTCATTACTGCGCAGGTGTATAGCAGTAAAAATGTTGTTAAGTGTTAATGTTAAAAAAAATGTCTTTTTAACGTTGGTTAATCACGTCATGAGCTGTCGATTAAACGCAGTTTGGATTCAGTTGTCGGGTACTTTTCGGGTAAACAATTTTGCAATAAGACGCCGTTTTTAGATATCGAGATCGGACTTCAATTTTTGCGTTGTCTGTGCTAAAAGTCATCGTTGAGGGCTAATCCGATTAATAAATACAATTTTTTATAAAAACCATAGCAATATGAAAATTGAAACAAAAAATTTTTTTTATTTCACAATTTAGCCAGGAAAAACATTAATTTTACTTTTAGGAATACATGTATCTTATAGGAAATTCAATTCTGATCAACTTTTGTCTCTACCTTTTTTTGCATAAATCGAGTACCAAAAAAGTTATTCAAAACAAACGAAAAAAAACTGTATTTTTGTAACTTATTTTGCAGTAATAACAATGTTCCCGATCTAGTCCGAAGTCGATACTTTATAGGGTTATTTTCAGTAAGTAGCTACCAACATATTTCAATGATAAAATAAACTCTTGCGCGAACATTTTGAAAAACTCCTAGGACTCCCGGACCTGGTACACTTGTAATGTACGAGAAATCTGAGCGCAAATAAACGTATTTCTATTTTAACTTTTGCAATGAGTGGAAAAAATAAAATTAAAAATAGAGTGAAAATTCCAATTTCGTAATCTAGCGAATGAAAATGAAGCTTAATAATATTTGCCTATATGCAACAAATAATAAAAATAAAATTACTAAAAATTCTTTCCAACACTTCTCCTGACAATCAAGTTTTCACTTTTTATCATAAAATACTGAACTGTAAAATGGAGTTGAAAAATATGATTTTTTAAAATAATTTCAATAATTTCGTAACGGTTACATTCGTTTTCAATCTTGAAAAGCGATTTCTCGGTCAGGGCGAAAAACGCGGCTTTTCGAGCGGCTTTTTCGATTGACAAGCGCAAAATACAATGTTCCGCTTGATGGCCTTTCAAATTATTATTAACTGCACCTATACCAGTAAAACATCAAAGTGAAATACAATCTTTCATTTCCAGCACATCCGCAGTGGTCAATTCCCCTCGACCGTTTCCCCAAAAGACAAGTATACAGAAGAATCGCAAGCAAATTTCAAACGAATCCGCTCACTCGCTCCCCCTATTCTCTGAAGTAATCGCGCAGCTGTATTATAGAATCCCAACGCGAGCAAATCGTAAAGCAGCTTGCAGTCCCCCCCCCCTCCCCCTCCCCCCTAGACCTATGCAAATATTTATCGCGATAAATCGTCGTGCGGGGGCGGCGAGCGAATAGTCCGCAGGCATCGCTGCGGATTCCGACGTGTACAACGCCCGCGGGATCCGCTGCTGCGAACTGCGCGCACGACGCCTGCGAAACAGCAGCCCAAATAGCGCCGCTGCAGAGAGCGCGAAACTTGGCGCGAAGCTCCGGTGTTTACCGGCCGCCTTTACAAATGCGAGGAATCATTGCGACGCTTGCGTGCCGATGTCTGCTGCGATACGACGGACCGCATCGTCGGCGAGCGCGATGTTGATGGAATTGAGCTGGAATCGGGGCGTTCGATCGTTAGATACGAGTTTATCGAAGCTTTTTTTTTATCGGGTTTTCAGTAAATTTTTTAATTTCGTACAATCGGCAGCGATGTTTTGTCAATATTTGGCCGAGGCGCAATTCGGTGAGGAACGAAAGGAGGATTTGGAAATTTATAGTCTTTATTTATAGAGTAGACGACTGAGCAATGGAAAAATCGTTTGGAATTTCTTGTCGAGTGCGAAGTGAAATGAATCTCAAAAGAATACTCCTGAATTAATACACGTGCATTGTTGAACACTGAAATTATTTAAATTTCACAAAATCGATTGATTTTTTTCGAAAAGTATCCCCAATTTTATGCGCGACTATGCATTTTTTTCAGTCAAACAAATAACTCTAGAGCACGTATATAGTTTCAAACAATGCAGAATTTCGAAGGAAGCGCAACGCCCAAATAAACCTGCAAATAAGGCCTTAGAGCCGTGCATTTGACTTTAAAATTTAATCAAATCTAAGTTAAGACACGTAGTCAAGACGCATGCAAAGTTTCAGCTCATTACGCGCATCCGCGTTCCAGACTGCGGAAACGAAATTTTGCTTCGTATACAACACAATAGCTATACGTATTATCACGACGTATGCGAGGACACTTTCAAAAGAATCTATCCTTCCGAAACTGTTTGCCATCGCATGTGTATTACGCAGTTTCGTAACGACTCAACGGTAAAAAGAGCAATTACACATAATCTCCGTATGCAGACGGGGCGGCGGTGCATCGGTATACGTACAAAGCACATCAGCAGCCGCTGCCGCGCGTTAGTTTATGCGCAGCACGCGCCTCGAGCCGCGACCCTTATTGCTTCGTCCCTGAATATTGCATCGGGCTTGATAAGGTTCATAATGAGAAGGGTTGGCTATGGCTATTCGAAATATACGGGCGTGGCGTCGACGCTCGCAAGTGCATCTATATATAGAGCTTTACGGCTCTGTAACTACTACCTATTACAGTATACATGTATCGCGTATGTATGCAGTATATAAGCACTGCACGCTGTGCATATAGGCAGTTGCTCTCGGCGGTACGCGCGTCATGTCAACGAGATGTTATGCTGCACTTCGTGGATTCGATGTAGACGGTGTCGTAGTTGGATTGTGTGCATGTGTTTTTCGTTTGCGTGGGTAGAGTGAAAATTCGTCTCGAGGGGCTTGCGGAAGTCTGGTGAAAATTCAAAGATAGAGCGATTTGATAGTGATTCACGGAAATTAAGTGGCAAAGCGCTTCTTTGTTCAATAATATTCCGTTTAAGCCAATCATTGCTCGAAATTGGGACTGATCGTACGAAACAGATTTATTGAAATTGAATTTACGTTACCATATAGTTGGTCCAAAAGTTGTAAGCCAACATTGAATAATCTTGTGAAAAACAATAGCGATTTGCTTGCGCAACTGACGATGAAAAAAAAATTTTCCAAAAATCATGCTTTGACGCGCATGCACGCCAATTTGCATACTTCAAACGCATTATTCAAATGCCATTTCGCGAGATATATTACAACTTTGCATAGCGCGGCAGATAATGTTGCACAGTGTAAAATTTGAATTTTTAATTGACTTCCGGCCGCGAGCGTCGTTTCCCAATAAAAACTCTATAACGTGCGCACTTATACGCATACATTATACATACGTGTATTCTCGATGAAAATTTTTCCGTTTTAATCGACACTGTTACGAAATTAGCGCAGCTTCAAATTCCAAACGTCAGCCGTGTACAATTGGAGGAAACGATAAAGATAAAGATATTTATTTAAGCGCAGGCGAAGCCGAAACAGTCGAAAGCTCTCTGCAGTGTGTGTGTAGCGCGTCGAACGACCAAAGCCGTGTGTGCCTTGTGAGAATCAAGGCACATACCTACTTGAACTTGATGAATTGATGGACTAGAGGAGGAAATACGCGAGTTGTTAGCAGAAGATGAAAGTGAATTAAGGATTACGGAGGTGCGGATGTGTGACAGTAAGTGTCGGTAAAATATATAGCGAGACACAGAGAGATGTGAGCGATAATGGACTAACGTATGTACATGTACATTGTACAGTACACGAAGCCAAGCGCGCGTATAACGCGAGAAAAGATTAGTACGCTGAGAAACAAATAGCGAAAATTGAAATGCTTCTTGCTTGTATATTCACTCGCGGCTCGCTAAAGTATAGTAGCTATATGGTTAGAAGCGATAATTGATGTGTTATATAGAGTAAAAGTATCGAAAATATTGTACGCATCAGCGCGAATTGTATTGCAAGATAAATCAGGCGGTTGGTCAGCGAGAGCCTTTTTTCCACAAAATTATATTACGCTTTTTTCTACTAGAAAAGTATATTCAATCCGAAGGAATTCTTCCTGGTACTTCAACCGTTTCTTTCTAAAAACCAAGTTAATCATTCTTTTCCCGCAAACAGCGATTCTATTCGCTATACTCCTCTATATGCATATACAAACGCAAAAAACATTCCACCAATAAAATATCTTGCATAACAATAGAAGCGCATGCGATAAGCCGCGTGCGCGCGTGGGATGAGCTCGCCCTCGACAAATGATAAGCAGCAATTTGGCGGTGTATCCGATAAACATATGGAGGGACGCGCCGAGCGACAGATTTCAAATGCTTTCAGCTGCAGCGGCGGTATATACACAGAAGGGAGGGGACAACGAGCGCGTGCTCTCCTATACAGCCCGCTGTGGGAAGCTACGAATTTAATAGAATAATAAATGGACCGTCTGGCTCTCGCTCGCCGAACTCCGGCGGGGTCGCTCCTCTCCTCCCCGCGCAAACTTTGCTTTTCGCATGCGGAGCGCCTCGATTTCATATTCCGCTTGAAGTGCAGTTTTAGCACTTAGCCCATCGGCGCTTTTTACGCGCCACTTTTCCATGTACCTGTACGTGTACGTATGTACCTATTATTACCTGTGTACACTTACTTTTCTCTCTCTACATCTTTCGCTCTCGGCTTTTGAATTTCCCGCGCTCCTTGGCGCGTCCGCGAGATCCGCGCGCGAGTACACACCCCCTGAGCATACGTCGAATTTCGAAAAATGAATGCACTTTTCTTTGGTCATGGAATTCGAAGAAAAATTTTTTAAGCCAGAGCTTCTGTAAGACAAAGGATGATAAAAAACGCTAAGGAATATGGGAACACACAGAATATGAAAATTTAACGTGGGGAGGCATGTGAATAGAAAAAAGAAAAATCGGCTGTTCGGATTTTTATTATTTTTTCTTTTTAAACGGGCACAACTTTGGATCAGAACATCGAATCTTGGTATATATCTTTTTAAATTGAGACTCTATAAAAATACTTTATTTTAGTGTAACTTGAAATTTTATTGGTGCCTCGGAAACATTGGCAATTGTTATTATTCCAGTATTCTGACGCAATAATTTTTTGTAAAAAAAAAAATTTTAAATGGCTCAGAAACGTTGTTACTAGTAACTTTTTTCATGTTCTTCTGCATTCTTGACTATCATTCGGGTTACAGAAGAAAGTCTGATCAGATCCGAAACTTCTCTAGCTTTAAAAAAATTTTTTCGATTTCTAGACCTAAAGGAAAGTGCATTTATTTTTTGAAATTCGACATATACACACTGTATACCTATACTGCCATCGTCTATTGCATATAGGTACAGGCTGTACATACATACATATAAGTTGCATGTGTAATGTGTATACACGGGAGCGGGAGCTTTAATAATTAAATTAATTACGAGAAGAGCCTTGCGCGAGATGCAGCCGCTTCCAGCGAGAGTTTCTGCAGAGCCGCGCAATTTCTAATTTTCGTTGGTCTTTAGCCGCGCTTTCGCACGATTTTCAATTAAAATTGAAGCTGTGTGTGTCTCTGTGTGTGTGTGTGTGTGTGTGCGAAGAGAGATGGGATGAAGTCTGCGTGCATTAGCGGAAATTTTCGAGACGATGATCCGCGCAGAGCTATATTGAGATGAGAAATTATACGAGGCGGAGGAGGAGGTAATTACGGACTGGGATATTTTTCAAACGTATAAAGCTTCTCGAGTGTATAGCGTCTAACGACGATAATAATTTCGCAGGTCTGAGCTGGGAAATTCCAAAAATTGTTTACCGCTGGTTGATTTTCAGTTTTTCTTTTTTCACCAAAAATAGTTAACAACAAAGTCGGACGGCTGCTCGCATACAGTGTTCAAGTGACGAAAATAAAAATTTTAAACAAAAGTATGAAAATTCTCGATGAAAGTCGATAATTCTACAGATCGAAGCCCGATGCGAGAAATCGCGCTCGTCGCCGCGATTCCGCGTAAAGAGATGAGAGCGTCGATCGGTGCGCTCACGCTTGCGCGCGAAAAAATGCAAAACAAACAAACAGCTCGAGGTTGCAAATTCGAAAATATTTACGAGCCGCCGGGTAAAGCGAAAGAAGAAGAACAAAAAAAAAAGAGAAAGAAAAGAGAACCGGCTATACGTATAGCGCAGTGTGTATAGGCGCACACACACACACACTGCGCACTGCGCACACGCATCAAGAGCTCGAGTCAGCAATTTTCTACGGAACAAATAAACTTCCACGGCGGGGCAATGCGAGAGCGTAATAGATACAGTACATACACTATCGAAGCGAAACTATGCAAACTGCGAAGTGTGTATGGAAGGGACGACTCTCCGCGGCGAGAGAGAGAGAGAGAGCGACCCTTAAATGGCTCGGGAGGCTGACTCGGCGATTTTCGCGGTATAATTTATGTGCGAAAATCGCGACTACGGAATGCGCGCGTATATGCATATACATGTATATAGCACACATATTTATATGTGTATCTATATAGTATATACGTGTGTGTATAATGTGTATAGCCGGAGCGACGCGCGCGCGTATAAAAATTGCCGGAAAACTCTGCGTCACGTCAGTCCGCAGTATCGGTCGTGCCGATTTTTCATTGTCAGCGGAAACCGCGTGTGCGGATCGTGTTCAGTGTTGACTTTTCAGCCAGCGCGCGCGCGAGACTCCTTGAATCATATATTCAATTCTCTTCTGGAAATATATACATAAAACAAGTCCCCGTGCGCGTATTATATATATATATATATATATATAAAATATAGTATATACGCTATATATATAAGTGATTTTCAAGCCGCGCCGCAATCGCGGGGGGGGGGGGGAAATATTACGGACGGCTCTCGTATATACGCGCGTAGGCGAAAGGCGCGTGGAAAGTCGCGGAGAAAGAAAGGAAGAAAGAGCGGCGCCGCGCGATGCGCGCACAAAGAAAGAAATATTGCGTATGGAGTCGGCGGCCTTGTGCCGCGATCGCGCGCGCGGTCATTATTACATTCGCGGGATTGCTCTATGTGTCACTGGGACTGCGCCGCCTGCGGTGCGTTGGATTTTCCCGGCGAAACGCGTGCGTTGCTTTTCTCCTTTTCAATTTCATCCTCTCGGCGAAACTTGGGCTGAGGCAACGAGATTTACTCTTCGGCGCGTCGCGAGTCGGGCTAATTGCGTTATCGCCTCGCGACAAACACGACGTCTGCGCTTCCCCCCCTATTATAATGTGCAATGTATATTAGTGTATATCTTGCTGCGTCTGTACCTTCAGCGGCTCAGCAAGAGCGAAACGTTTGCTCCTCGCATCAGCGCTTACGCAGAGTTTCTCGTTATTGCGCAGCGTTCGTTTGTGTATAGTGCAGACATCGCGCGATCGATCGAAAATTCAAATTTCCCGCCGAAACACGCGCCGGATCTAATTATCAATCGTTTCGCAAAGTTTTGGACTTTACATTTTACAGCGCACCTTGATGAGAAAAGTTGGATTAACGGGAGGTGTTTTTTGTTGTTGTTGTTGTTGCAGGCAACTTTCCTCGTTGCGCAGCGTCAACGCGGTGTATAAATGCGAAACTTTGATAAAACACTGGATAATTGCGCGGCAATGGCGAGAGCTGAAAAGTTATAGGGTTTTTCGAAATTTCGTTTTTCCTCGTCCCCTTTTTCATTATATATACAAGCAAATTAGCTCTTATACCCATCTCGCCTCTCCCGCATCGCTGCGCAGTTGTTAAAACCGCACAAAATGATAATGTACTACATATATAGAGCCATCCGGGAAATCCAAGGAAATCAGGTCAATGGCTTCCTCGTTCTATACGCGATAAGAATATATAGGCGTCTTGAAAAGCTCTTAAAGCGGAGCCTCTCGTGAGTTTTATGCAAATATGAAAATGGCTCAGTCGCGAGTAAACTTCCTCGCTCGGCTCTCGCGAGCAGTTTGCAAAGCTCTTAATACACGCGGGGCAAAAGTATACGGACAAATAAGGTTGTTTAAACAACTTACTTACGTTGAATGTATATATCGTTAGCCTTTGCCGCCGAGATTAGTAATCTGATATTCGACCCCTTTGTCGCTGGAATCTCCAGAACGGATCGACGTGTCGTTCTATGCACAAGGCATCAATTAGTTTCGAGCTTAATCCGCAGCGACTCTCTCGCGCCGAACGGCCAAATGGCATCTTTTAGCGTCGATCTCTCGCCTCCGCAGTTGGGGGGCCTAAACGTCTACGCGCGGATAATCGCGCGCGCCCGCCCCCGTTTTCGCCCCTCTCCGGGGCACAAATGTATACTACATAGGTATATATAGCGTAAGTGGCGAGACCGATAAGCATCTGCGATCGGAACCTTCGATACCCCCAAAGATATATATTTTGTATTTATATATATTATATACATTATACACACAGGCACACGCTGTGTATTATAGATTATACAGTCTCGCGGCATCGCGATTGCATATACATATGCATCAACGGCCTCCGCGAGAGGAGCCGAATAAAAATCGATATTACACGCGTTAAATCACGCGCTGTGGCCTCCGAAATTAGCGAGGCGCAATACACATACAGTTAATAGCTATATACAACATATACACAGCGAGAGGAATCACAAGTGGCCATTAGTAGGAGGCGCGAAGACCCGCATGTAGCTGCATACACACAGATGCGTTCTCCCAGCGCGCATTAGCGATCTCTCGCCGCAAGGATTTAATTCATCATTTCGCGGCGGCCGGCGCTCGCTCGACCATTTCCTTGACTTCCCTCGTCCGTCGCTCTCTCTCTCTCTCTGCAGCCGCACACGCGGTGTTCTGCGTCCCTGGGGCAATGGACACGCCGATACGTATACTAAATCCTGGCGCCTCGGGACGAGAGAGAGGGAGGACCTCCGCGCAGTATATACACTATACAGTATATATACACGACACGTCCTGTAATGTTGCGCGCGGGGACGAGAGCTGCGAGATAAGGATGTAGGCTGCGAGTGAGGGGGATACGGGATTCGGTTGTGCTGTGCTGCGGGCTTTTTCTCCGGGTCCATGCTGTATCGGTGTGTTTGCACTGGACTTGTCGTCTTCTGTGCTCGAATTTTCGGTTTCGTTGGAAGCTTATTGCGGGTGGCGCTGATCTGTGGTCTGGAATTAATTCAATCTGTGTGACAATAGAATCGCATATTCAGTTGAAAGAAATTTCTGTCGAAGTTAAAAAATGTATAGAAATGTATATACGGTTTTTAATGACTATATAGGATCAAGAGTCGCATAAAAAGTGACGATCGCACATTCGAAAATTTCGAGCATCATACACCCATACCATCATCGCTCTCATCCCTCACGGCAGAGCGACCCCTTAACGATAACACCTTCCGGCACGACCACACGTTCTCTCCTCGCCTGATTTATTCGCTCACGCGGGGGCAACTTGTCCGTGGACCCTAAAAAGCTTCCACATCTCTCTCTCTCTCTCATCTCTCTTTCCTACACGTGCACACACATGTATACGTAATACCGGGTCCTATCGCGTACACACTATATGGCATAGCGCAGAGCGTCAGGTGCGCGCAGTTTCGCGCAAAGTGTTTCGCCTCCCGCTCCCTCTCTCTCTTCGCTATAAATATAAACTTGCTGCACATGGTATATACACCTCGGGGTACACGTACACACTATACACGCACGACTTTCCAAACCCGTGTGTATACGCGAGCGCGTGTAGTATAACCTATACAGAGTCTACACTGCCTACGGCTAACAGCCTGTATAGAGGTTCTGACGCTGCGTTTTGACTTTGGCGTCGGCTCGACTTGCAGGTCGCGAGACGATTGTTTGGCCTTTTGTTTGGAAATTTGGGAGAAGCTTGGAGCTTTGCAAGCTTCACTAAAGGGGCCTAATAGAAAGTTTCTGCTGGCGAAGTATGGTTGGAATCCTGTCCTGACAACTGCTTCATTTCGACCAGTCAGATCAGTCCTTTGATAATAATAATCCTATTGAAAGTTTACAGATGGCGCCCAAGTCTCAGTACACACATAACCTCTCAAGCGTTTCTGAAGTTTTCTGAAGCTCAGATAGCCAATACCAGCCCTGAGCGTTTCCTACGTCTCTCTTTGTGTAACAGCAAAATAGAGGCGTATATAACATTCCCATTACAACGAGATCGTGGCTCTCGGTGGCTGAACCGCTGAAGTCAAGAGGGAAACGAGCGGTGCAGCGCGCGCAAACCCATGCACACGCATAAAATATGTAAAGGTCTGTCAGAAAGATGAAAGCGCATATGCCATGCGTATACAGGACCTATAATATACTCGGAAAAAGGAAATCAGACGAGTGCATCGCACGGATTCCCGCGAGGGGCTGTGTACTGCGCACACAAGGGCATGCACTTTGCGGCTCCGCCAAGCGGGCTCTCGCTAATGCCATTAAATATTACGGAAAAATGGAGAGCGACGAGAGTATATGCGAGAGAGGGTCGGGACTAACAGCCGTTATGACGCTGTATATATCCCTCGTATTACAGCTGCTGCGGCATGCATGTATTGGTATACAATGTGCATCGTGGGTATACGGATATATTATACTCGTATCTATACGGTGGGACTTGTTGCGATCACGGCGCGGATTTTCGCTGGAAAGCGAAAGTAATTTTGCGCTTTGCTTGATAATGTTCTTCGTTGTTGTTTAATATACATCTTCTCCGGAGCGGATGCTTAATTTTAATTATGTAACGCAGGAAAACGAAGAGCGCCACGCAAATTAAGGTTCGAGAGAGAGAGAGAGAGAGCCGAGGGCACGACAAGTGTATTATATGAGAGCCGAAAAAAGGGTCGACGTAACAATGCTGTGTACACGCCGCGGTCATTAGCATAATTTAATTTCACAAGGCGGAGAATGTATAAATCAATTTCTCTCTCTCTCTCGCTCTGTGGACTCCAATTTCGTTCGGTTGATTACTTATACGTTCTTAAAGCCCGCGTTTACTGCAAATTAAATCAACTAAAGCGTGTGCGCGCGTAGTTTTTCGAACCGTTATACGACTGTGTGTATACAGTGCGTATACTGCTGGCAAAACAATATATTGCGCTCATGAATTATTGATTGGCCGCGAGGCAGAGCTGCATACATGTATAGTATACATCCGATGTATGTATTTGACCGAAATCATAAGTTTCATGATTGCTCGCGTCGACGAAATGTGTAATGAACTTGTCGGAAATGACTATGCACACGTATATATGATATGTTCTTTAATTTATTCGTTATATTGTTATCCATCGATTCGGGCAGCGTTTTCAATCCAGGGAAAATCCACTCCATATGAGTTTATGAATTTAATAGATAATTCGCGTTTCGCGTATGGCGTTATACGTATATGTATTATCAAAAGCCGATCAATATCACATTTTTGAAGGATATATACATATATTTCGAATGCGATACGTATAGATATACATTATACAACGAAACATTTGTCTTGTCCTGATATAGAAGTCCCTCTGTTTTACAAACCCTCTATCTGCTTTTATCTTATCCCTATCGCCTTTTCTGTCTAGTCCGATGTGTACCTGTTCCTTTTCATTGTCCCTTTTTGTTACTTTTTCGTTTACGCTTATATTTATATACACCTGTTCATTCAAACTTCATAAAAACTTTTATGGTAACCTAAATTAAACAACACTGCAAATTTATAGATTGGGGTAATGATCATTACTGTTTTTTTTAATACCCATTTTAAGAGTGTTATGTACCCTAGTAGCGACCTTTAGTCTACGCTTTTGCCCATTTTCATGAATTTCTCCTATTTTTCGTTCTCAAAAACATAAAAACAAAGTACAAACAAACTTTGTTTTTATGTTTTTGAGGACGGCAAATATGAGAAAATGAAAATGGGCAAAAGTGTAGACTAGAGGTCGCTTTTAGGGTATACAGTACCCTTAATTTCAATACCAATTTTTTGGTATACAGACTCGTATACAGAGCGTAATATTCAGGGTTATACTTACAGAGAAGTGTAATTTTAAGTACCACGCTCGAATCGAGTATAAATTCCAATATAAATGACTGGCGAGTGAATATTTAGTTATCGTCTATATAGCTTTAGTACGTAAATCAGAGCATTTTTGATTGATTATATTTACAAAAATACAAAAATTCATTTTTTGGGGCAATTTAGTGAGAGGGTGGTAGCTCAAACTTTTGGTGTATAATATACAAAGAATACAATACTTAAGAATGATATCTCAAACATGTAAGCTTTTAAATACTCTTGTAAAGGAGTGTTAACACTGAACACTTAACGTAGTGTGAAAACGAACAAGATATAATGAGTGCAAATATCCAATTTTCATTGTTTGCTCAGTGTAGATAGATAAAAAGTTTCGGTACAGACGCTAAAAATAAGAGTATTTTCCATAAACTACAATACTTACATGCACTATCCTTTACGAAGTATAAATCAGGATAAAAAATCTTGGCGAATCTCTCTCACACTTCCAGATCACCAGAATCGCACAGCATCCTTCCTCATTACGTATCGCCTTCTCTCTCTCTCTCTCCTCTTGCTTCACTCCGCTTTTTCCTTGCCTGCTCTTTCACTTTTCCCTCTTCTCTCTCGCTCTCTCTCTCTCTCTCTCTCTCTCTCAACCTCACTGCACACCTATTCCTTATTACCTACCGTACCTTCATCTCTCTCTCTCTCTCACGATCTTCGTGTGCGAGCCTCCGAGAAAGACGCATGATTTACAGGCTCTCCGAAAGAGAGGCAGAGAGAGAGAGAGAAGACCGACCGAGAGCGAGAGAGAGAAAGAGAGAGAAGGGAAGGGAGCGCGTAGCGGCGGCGCTGCCAGCAGCAGCAGCAGCAGCAGCAGCAGCGGGCAGCAGCAGAACGGAGCAGCAGCGACGGCGCTCCGACAGTCGGCACTCGACGCCCGCAACGCTCGCGCACATTTCCGTACGAAGCTGTGAAGAGCCGTCGCGCGTGCTCCGATTATTTTTCTCTCTCTCTCCATAGCTCGCAGTCACAGTGCCGCACACGACTCGCTGCGAGGGGCGAGAACTTGCCAATCTCCGCATTCGGAGATCGAGAGAGAGAGAGAAAGGGAGAAAAGAAGGTCTACAGTGTGATATAAAGTGGACGTATGCTTGCTGCACACCTCGCCGGGGCGAATCATACAGGCACTGCTGTCATAATTCCTCGGCCAGCGATCGCCGATCGGCTCGCTCTCCTTTCCTAGATCACGCGGGGAGGGCGAGCGACGCTGCATACATACTCTATATAAACGTATATACTACATATACAACCCGACGATACACTATAACCTCGTCGCGCGCCGCACATCGCGCCCGTGTGCGATTCGCCGCCCCCGTGACAGTCTCCCGACAAACAGACCCGCTGCCGGCGCGAAGCATCGTCGTCTCGCTCCGATCTGTGCTTCGCCCTCTGTCTTTCTCTCTCTCTCTCTGCAGTGTGTGCAGTGCGGTATACACGACGACGGGGTGCGCATCGCGCGAGTATACACGAGTGCGCGATTGCCGGGGCAGGAAAGATTCGCAAGTTTTAACGCACGCGTGCCGAAAATCTGCGCGCGCGATCCCAGAAGTATATACATCGAGGTGAAAGTGCGAGTGCCGCCGAATAGGAATTTTTCGGAAGAAAAGGAGCCAAGGAGAGGAGAGAGAGAGAGAGAAAGTTACGCACGCACGTACGATATTGTATACAGACAGACGCGCGCGCGCCGTATCGTGTGTACACACTATATATGCGTGTACGCCTATGTGTACGCTCGCGCGCACACGTATATACAGATACACCTGCAGACGGGCGTTTCGCGCGCGGGATTTGAAAAGTCGCGCGCCTTCGCGCGCGCGCGCACGTTATACACATAACATATTTCGCCGTCTTTCCCGCTATATATAGATATCGTGTGTACGTGTGATAATATTCGAGGAAGAGCTTGTGAACCAACGTATACATATACTGCGCGTCGTGCGGATTGCCTAGTGTAGTAACCGGTGGTGATAATAATAATAATAATAATAATCAGAATAACAGTCGAGGAGAACTGGATCGGAGTTTGACGTTACTGCAACGCCGCCGGGGTTTCGAGCTTGTGTATCTATGCGTATACTGTACAGCCTGCCTATACAGAGACACATTACACGCTCTCCAACTCTCCACGTACGCGTATACAGCTTGTGAGATATTCGCGAGTCGTACACTGCGCAGAGGGTAAGTTTGGCGATTAATTCATTCTATTGTCTGTCTGCGCGCGCGACTGTCTGGATGTTCTGCGTATTATATGAATGAAATCGGTGTGCGTATTATATATTGTGATACGCGGCGAGCTTGACCCCACGGCCTGCTGTTTTTATATTCCGCGCGGTTTAGCTGAATTTATTTGTTTTTATTGATACAACTCGGCTCTCTCGATTGTGTCAGTTTTATCAGGCGCGGAGCAGAACGAGATGGACGTTTGTTTTGATTTCGAAATAGCGTCTGCGCCTCTCCGCGTCCCTATGTACTATATACGTATATAGTTATATACGTTATACGTATTCAACGCTGGCACTCGCGAGTTACTACACTGTGTGTATACAGTCGAATACATGAATGACGATCCACTATTAATTGCACTTGGAGAGTCTCTGTTATTCACTCCTTGCTTCGCTTTGAAATCTATACTCGAGCTAGTCGTCGTCTTCGGACATTTAAAGAGGACGTGTCCTCTTTAGCTTGTTTACGCAGTGCGTATGCTCTATTGGGAAAATTTGGATAACTTGAGAACTTTAATGGGACGCGTGGAAATTTCATTGACTCGAAAGGCATTGCACGTAGATTTTGTTTATTTTAAAATGATTATTAACGGCTAAATCCTTGCTTGAAACTGAATATTTAAAACGTGTAAGTTGCGTCAACTTTACTATTCTTGTAACGAGTTTTCCTTTTTACTCTGTGTGATATGGTTACAGGTATTATCATTACACAACTTATTCGCCTGGAGGGAAATGCATGTGCGACTCTTGGAAAGAAATGTCAATCTCTGTATGTACGCAAGCGCGTTTTTCATTCAGTAATTAAAACGCGCTATATTTTTAAATTAATCAACGAATGAAATAAACTGCAAGTATATACTACAACATTTAGAAAAGATCGATTTTTAAAGCAAACTTTTTGCAAAAATATGCTATATGTTATCTTGTAGCTGTATTCGTTTTCTTTTTAATGACGAATATACATTTATTTTCAATAAATGGATTACTTACACGATATACATTAAAAGAAAAAGTTTTGCTCACTAATTCAGGGAATTGGATTTTTTTTGCTGAAATGTGGGATTCTGAGATGAATGAGATTTGAACCTGGCCATAAGATGTTGTCCTATAAAGGACTCGAGGGGAGGAAATTTCCAAGAAAAGTTATATCTTCTTGGCAGTAGTGGAAGATTTAGACATTTTTTTATCGCTTCCTATAGACTATATGAACACAAAAACTCAAGCTTATGTAAACTGCACTAAAAAACCGTACACAAAATCGAGTTTTCTAATAAAATATACAATAAAATACATAGAAAACACATACAATACTGACACAAAATTTCGCACAAAGGATTTTAGGTTCACTAAGAAAACTGCTGTTGAAAAATTGACTTACGTTTATATTGTATTGATATAATTATGATACAGGTATATAATACTGTTGATTGATCGTAATAAACTTCTCTGTAATTCATAGATAAATTGATACCTAAAACATCTGTTGTTTTTCTTATTCTCTGATTGTTGGAACCTTTTTATTCAGTCGATTATGATTGAACTTTGCAGTTTCTTTCCTTATACATACTCTTCTGCTGATGGATAAATGACCTTTCAGGCATGCAGACTATCTCACAGTAAGAGAAAATTCTTCGCACAATTCTGATTTCGTTACCGATATTGACAATGAGACGATCAGGCAAAAATATTTCTTGCAGAACATTCTGAAATGCAAAGAGCTTGTCTGGCTGTCAAAGTAGTTATGTGAGTTTGAACTTCTGAACTGTTGCTTTTATAGTCCATATCTATCGATAATTGTTACGTCTGATAATAGATATTCAAATTTTCAATTGTTATATTTTTAATTGTCTATTTTAGAATAATAAATTTGCATAATGATTTCTGGTTTGTTATTAACCTAATCGTTCCTGTCTTTACTGAAATGTTTATTCGAGAAGTTCGGTGAACAATGACAAGAAATGTGCGCAATTGCGATAGATCACTTTTTCTATGCGACATGTCGTAATTATCTGTCAGATCACTTCCGGCATACGTAAATCTACATCTGTCGATCGTTAAAGCTATAATGTAACTCGGATATCGAAAACGTTAATGAAAACTAGAATGTGTCAACCACCTGTTCTTTTATGCATTATCAACGATAACTATTTTTGAACTGAACAAACTTGCGCTATAATAGAAGAAAATGAAAATCTGTTTGTATGAAATGCAAATTTTTCGGTTCGGAAACATTCTTAAATTATTTGCAAACTGCTCTTTACCTATTTGGCTCCGGCCTGTTTAAAAAAAATTAATTAGAATCTTTGAAGACGTCTTTTTACAGATAATTAGCTTAAGAGATAATTGAACTGTGAAAATCTTTAATTCAAAAGAAACTTACTTTAGATTTTATTGAAATTAGATTCCGTAATAAGTACGATCCTCTTACATCTTGAGCAATTCGCTAATTTTCTTTTGTTTCGAGAAAATTGAGGCGATGTTGTTTCTTATTTTGAATATCAATATATATTCTCAGGTAATCTTGACATTGGTCATGAAATTTAAAATATAGTTTTGACCGTTTCATCTTTAATTACACGTATCGTCTCGAAATTTATTCGGCACAATCGCCGAAAGTTAGGCAACAAATATATTGGAAGTTTGTAATAACAATATTAATTTGGCACGCACTGAAAAATAATAATTATAATAATTCCTCGTTTGCAGAGAATCCTCGACCTGATCTGCTGCCACAAGAGCGGATATACCGAAAATAAAATTATCTGAATCATTTTAAAATACTTACTCGAAATGTTTTAAAAATCGTTACTTATTATATGCGGAAAGAATTTTAACCGATAGCAAAAATCATTAAAATTATAACGCTTAATAATAAAACATCTCATGATTTCTGCTTAGTTAGTGTTTTAAGTAATCGTAGACTTTTCACATTGATACTGTAAAAAGTATATAATTCTAATTTACAAGCAAAATCACACAATCATTTTGCGAGTATTTCGTATTTCTATCAGAACTTCTCTCGCGATGACGAAAATTCTGCCTGATGCATAGCCGGAGAAAATTTGAGAATGTGTTGGCGTAATGCAATCATCTCCAAAAAATACTGCTTTTCTTGCGAAAATTTTTCTTCGCCGATTGTTATTATATTTACAAAAGCCGTCTTTTGTTTTATGCTCCAGCAGATGTATTTTTCTTTCAGTCTGCGAACCTGCGTGCCGTTGGATTTGTTTTGATAAGACATCAAGGACGATCTTGTGTACATAATACATATAGATATATAGGTCGAGGAGCTCGGCGATGAGCAAAAATTTCAAGGTTAAATTGCTGGGGAGATAAACGCACACGGGTTTTCCCGTTCATTGCCAATTTTTTGCCAACATTGTCGATTGGCTTGGATAAAGTGGCGATTAGCGTTTGTTGAACCAAAATTGGGAAGTCTGTTTATGATTGGGTGATTTATCGATTGTAAAATCGATGATTTTGTAATTTTGGCCGTTGGTCGTAAGGTAGACTTATTCTCCAAGGTACAATTGCCAGACGAACATTTGATTGAAATATTCGTTTAGTATCAGAGACATACCCGACGAATAGTTAATGTGAATTTGAAATGAGCTTAATCGTAAATCATATACGAAAATTCATGTGAAAATATGTTGAAATACGCCTAAAATCGTTAGTAATGTATTGCCAACGATCCTAATCGTTCTTAACATGCTAGAATAATAATTAATTTTTGGTTTTTCTTGAATTTCGAATTTGTTCACTTTATTCAATCACATTTTTTACACGCCTTAAGAATCACCATTAAAATTCAATAATACAGTGTATTAACTATTTAACTCTCAAATAATGCATTTCACCCAAGCGACATAATGAGATTATTTTATTCATTCGCGGCATCGCGCATACGCTATTCCAATTTCGAGTCTCCGCTCTGATAGGTAGAAATCACGGGCGGTGAGATTAAACATGCTCGGTTCCTTTATAGATACAGCGAGTGGATGTGTACCGTTAAAATTAGAAGCGGAAAACAAAAAAAAAGTCGAGCCTGGCTGTTCCACTGGTCTGACGGTCGACGAGTCTCTTTTTCCCCATAAATCACGGAATACATTGTGAAATGTATTTCATAAATTCAGCCGATTTTTCGACAAACATACATCAGTACCGATCAGATCGGCATACATTTGCATATTACACTTACTCATGTCTAATGTAACAAGCGCGATTTGCGTTTCGTCTATGCAGATTATTGTGTGCGAGAAACAAGAAAAAAAAAAATTTCAAACCGATCGGATCCAGAAACGCGATGGAGAGCGCTAAACGAACCCCGTAATTATAACAATCAATAATGCTGCCGGCTCGAGGGCACGACATAACAGGCGTCTTGGCTCAACTTCATAATTAAAGCGGCGCTCGCTCACGAAGCGCTGCGCAAAGCTGCTGCCGCTGCGGCTGCTGCTTCTTCTCACAGCCGCTAATGTTCCTCCGAGAGATGAAAGTCTAAGTAGCGATAATGAAAACGAAGAGCCACGGCGCGACGTAATCATCGCGTGTGTGCATAAACGTATACGAGGGGTTGCGACGATTAATTGTATAAATTAAAGCGCGCACAACCCTTTTGCGAGCTGTAGACTCTATATACCGAATTTCAGAGTAAATATTTTTAATTGTCGATCTTGTTGGTGTTGTGGTTCGATTGAGTGAGCCACAGTGTAATATTCTATGTCGCGCAGTCTTGATAGATTTGTTTTACAGTTAATTTTTCGTTCACGACACTTTTGACGAATTTTGTATAAGTAACGTGAAACGCGTAAAAACTCGAACTGCCCGAAAGTAAGCGATGTCAACATTGAAATGTACAGTGTCGTCACTCGAACGCAAGCTTAAACCCCAAGAAATTTTAGAAACACGTTTTTTTCTTTACGCAGAATGCATCGGGCTAAAATAACCCAATTTCAAACTAGCCTAACCTCGAGAGTTTGTGCGACACGAGAAAAAAATCAGATTTTAACCGATGCAAACCCTGGACAGTGTTGAAACAGGTGATAGGGCGCTGCAGCCTCGAAAAATTCGGCACAAGTCGCGCGCGCTCGCCGACCCACAAACCCGTACGTACTTGCCGATCGTCGAAAAAAAAAAAAAAAATGTACGGCTCGGTGCACATACAGAAGAGCCGCGTACAGACTCGCTTGTAGCCTGGTGCGCGCGATGCGCGCGCGCAGAGCGGAGAATTACAAGAAAATCGGGGCCGCGGGACAGAGTCTGTCTCGCCCGTCGCTCGATTCGTGTCACACACGAGCCGCCTATTTATAAACGCGACTCTTCGCCTCCTCCGGCCTGATGCGTGTATACATACATACTGTATGTACACACGGCAGTACAGGCCCGTAGAGCCGTCGTCGGGACGAGAGCCGAGATCGGTTGTAGCTATAACCCACGGGCTGTTCTCGCGCGCGCGACGCGATGCCAGAGAGGAGAAGAGAGAGAGAAAGAGAGAGAGAGAGAAGAGACACGACTGCAGCAGCTCACGGGCTGCTGCTGCGCCGCCGCTGCAGCTGAAGAAGGAGGAAAAAGAGGAACAACTGCAGCGGCGGCGGCGTCGTGGTTTTCGAAGCGGCGCAGTCTATAGGAGCATGAACCAGTAGATCCAGTACAGGCAATCCGGTCGCGCGACGATCGCCGCTGCCGCCGCCGCCGCCGCCGCCGCGGGAGATTCCAGGTTAATGGAGGTTAAGATCCGGGCGATCGGGTCGCGCGCGTCGCTTCTTTAAATGGGCCTAGACACTCTCCTTGGGGGATGTGTGGTGAATGCTTCGACGAGAGCCAGTGCCTCTTGTCACAGTGTGTCCCCCCCCCCCCCCTCGCTACCTCCTCCTCTTCTTTTTCTTCCCTCTCGGCTTACCGATTTTTTTACCGATTTTTTTTTCGAGGCGCTGCTGCTGCAGCCGTGACACACTACGTGCGCTGGGGATCGAAATTTTCGTCCCAATTCGACAGAGGCGAGAGCTGCGACCTCCTGTATATAGTATACAATACCACCCAATGCGAAGTGTATCTCTGTTCTTTCGATTCGACGATCCTGAATTTCGCTCACGCTCGCACACTGCAGAGCCCGCAGTGTGTGCGTTGTATACGGCGTCTTAAATCACTCTGATTTACGGGAATTGTAATTAATCCAGAATAATACCCCTCCGCGAGATGTGTATACACAACAGGAGCCCAGAGCGAGCCGAGTTTCGCTATTGTCCCGTCTTCTCGCCCCCCCCCCTCTCTCTCTCCCTCTCGTCGCGTCTCAAGACCGCGTCTTCAAGAGAATATTTGGAAAAAAAAGGCTCGAGAGCGGTCCAAGCGTAAATTGTCGAGAATACGAGTATTTTTTTCTTCGACAGCGACATACCAAAATTCCCGGTATAAGACAAACGAAGACCATAGATTTTGATTGAACACCACATCTCGATGCCCTATATATACAGGAGAAAATGTGACACCGACGCTATCCCAATCCCAAAAGGAAGCCGCGGAGAGAAAAGCCCATATCGCGCAATCAAAGCTCTCTCTCTCTCTCTGTCGCTGCACACTCGATCGTATACACAATTGTTTATTCGTCTTTGTCCGGCTCGACCTGCTGTTGCTGCAGAAAATAAAGAAAAGCCGCCGCGCTTCTCTCTCTCTCTCTCGCGCGCGTGTATATCTCCGACTCTCAGGGACGGTGTGTGCGGATTCAGAACGAAAGGAGCAGCAGCAGCAGTAATTGCAGCTACGACGGCCTCGCGATTTTCAATTAAGTGCGCAGCCGGATCTTTTAGCGCCGCGCGCGCGAGATCCTTTCGAAAGGATTGCGAGCGCGTGCGCGTATACGTATAGGTATACTATATATATATTATATATATGCGCGCGCAAAAATCCCGCGAGATTTTATATGCAAAGAGCGTAGGATGAGTTCGACTCGGGATTTATGGTTATGGGGGAGGTAACGAATTGTAATGATGATGATAATTGCGGGGGTTGCGCGACGCGCGCGGGAGAGTGCGTGCGCGGATCTCGAGCCTTTTTCGACGAGTCAATATATATATATATATTTATATTTATAGAGAGAGGCGCCGAGGATTTATTTTTATGGCTGTGTATTTTGCCGCGCGAGTTGTTGGCTTTTCTTCTAAATTATGGACTTGCCGTGTAATATAGCCTACTAGGCGCTATATATATACAGTCTCCTCCGAGTAGTCGCCGCGTGGCTTTTCTCGTAACTAATAGAGTTCGAGCCTCTCTCTCTCTCTCTCTCTCTCTCTAAAGTCCTTATTGGAGTCGTAATTTTCGCTCTCGGACGGTTCTCGCGGAGACGCTTGTAAAGTTGGAAAAACCAGAGCCACACCGCGGCTGCAGCAGCCCCGGCGAAATTACACGAGGCCATAAGGATTTTAGATGTGTATAGCGCAATACTAAAGTTGGAAGAGGATAATTGATCTTCCTTGCCTCGGCTGCGCAATCCAATCCCTCGCGCTATCTCTTCTCCCGCGCGTTTAACGCCTGCGAAACGATCCCTTCCAACACTGATGTATACATATATATATATATATATAACGAACCAATTAAAAATCCACCACGCGCTGGACGGACGAAAATTGGCAGACGAGTCGGTGTATCGGGTTAAACGAGCGTGGAAAATCTTCATTGTCCCGCGGCGTTTGTGTGTTTACCGAAAACTATATACGTTTGTGTATAAGATGTCATCGCTTTTAAAATGAATCAATTTCTCGGATGACGCACGAGATGCGCTCGCGACGACGCAACGATAAATCTCCGAGCTACAAGGATTGTGTAGCAGTGAAAATGTAACAAACAATGTTTAGTTTAATTTTCCGCTTTAATCTTCCACCTTCATCGGAGTTATTCATCAGTTTTGTCCTGCGCGTTTCGTCGATTTCCACGAAATCACGCGTCGGTGATTTAAATCTTTTCGTTCGCTTTGTCAAACTGCTTTGAACACTGTAACTATGTGATTTTTATTATTTTGTGTAGAAGATTCTTCATTCGTTGTGCTGATTGACAGATTTCGCTACTTTTAAGTTAAGGACTATTATTTTACATTCTCTACGGTTATTCACATTCTTTTGCAATTTCATATTATTTTGTATTTTCATGTGTTTTACAGTTTTAGAATTTTATATCCCACTATATTACTTGCGTAATTTTCGTATAGTATCTATTTTACCCGTCGAATAATCAAATAATTCAATAAATTAATTAAATTGAAGCTTACCTAGGGAGATAAAAAATGGTTAATTTTTAATAATAATCACTGTTTCGCATATTAGGTCCTATGCTACAAGAAAAATTACAGAAACAAAAGAAATCTACTTTGTGACACTGCGTTTTTTGCGTACTTGAAAGCTTTTCACTTCAAGATTATAATTTGAGCAATTTGGGCAAAAAGTAGCCCTTGCTCAGCAGCACGTATGAAACGTTTGGACGCCTAAAAGAGATCCAGAATAAAAGTATGCAAAATAGCATTCAAAAAAATTTGCAAGATACTAATTCATCTGTGAAAGATGACAAATATATTTACGGAAAATTTACACGAGTAATTGATTTTCAAACAAATGTTTTGTTTAACTTTAGTTGCGTTACAAAGCATTTATGTTAAAGATCAAAATAAGAAAAAAAATTGTAAAGCAAAGCACTTTTCATACATTTTTTGTATACTGCTTTTCCTTACGTAGGTCCGTAAACTCAATTGACAATTTTTTCAAACCTTCACTGCTACAGAAATGAGCATCCCTAAGTTTAGCCGTTTATATATATCGATCGAAATCGCGACTGTAATTTCTAACCAGGATGCGCGTCCAAGCGGTAATTTTAAAGCGGTTCGCTCGTACGTATATACGAAGCCCATAACAACGCGCTTTTGTCCGCGTCATTTTTTCCATTATTATCCTCTTTCTCCTGCCGAGTTCCTTGACACGCGCGCGCGCGCGAAATCGGTGGGGAACCGGAGCCAGGAAGTGTGTAACGTGTATATATATACCCTTACGGTATCATATACATACATGTAAGTATAACACGACGTTCCTCACGTTGCCGTACGTGTATACCTATAATACGCGGCAGATGCGAAAATCCGTGGATTTCCGCGAGAGATCGGAGAACAAATTACGCCCGAGGCTGTCGCATAAGTTCGCGCATGCCTCTGCCGCCGCCGCCGCGCGAACAGGATTTAAAAACACCGGGTTTTTCAAAGCATTTAAATTAAGTGCTCAAGTATTTATTTAAGTGTTTTATAGACTACTATATACGTGTGTATGGGCACTCGAGCATGTGCGCGCAGATAAAATTAATTGAGTATTACTTATAAAAAATATGAGCTGATAATATTTCAAGTACCGGCTCGACGCTAAATTCTTTTTAAATATACTCGAGTAACTTACTTTTACTCGAGTAAGTGCATAAACAAGAGCCAAGTATAACGACGACTTTTTCCATACTTTTACAACACTGTTCTTCTAAATACTCGACTTTGCGCGACATGCCCGCACGAGGCAAGAAAAACAATTTAACTGCCTTTATACCGCGAGCACTAAAAAGCGCGCTTATATACACGCACTTGTGCGCGGCTAAAAAGGCGCGCGGTTATTTTCGTGAAAAGCGTATATCCAAATACTCGTTTGGCCGCCGCAAGACGGGACGGGAGCTTTGAATCGTGAATCGCGCGCGCCTTTTTTTTATTTCATACTTTTCTTTGTTATACACGGACTCGCGCCTGTGTCCGCCGGTGCGCGTGCAAGAGTATATAGATACTTACGGCTGATTAAGAAAGTTCGCAGCTCCGCAAACGAGCGTTAATCATTCGCGTCTATATAGCAAAGTTTCATCATGCTCGCCGAGTATATCAATGAAACTGGCCGCGAAGGCCGGCACACTCGGAATTCCTGACAAAGCTCTGGCTCCCCCCCCACCCCTCGTCCGCCGCGCGCAATAAAACGCGCGCCTCGCGAGCATCCGCGCGTAGTCAAAATATTTGGAAACAAAGAGCGATTTTTCAACAATATTTTACATTCCCAATGTTTTGTTGCACACGCACACTGTCGCGTATAGTTACATGTACGATATTGCATGTGTATATGTACACACGTGTATATATATAGACGCAGCGTGTGATTCAAGCCCGGCGCGCAGGTGAGTGACTCACGAGAGCGCAAAGGAGAGAGCTTTATTCTTGTAAAATTTAACAGCGGCGGCGCGGAGTACAATTTATTCGCCGAGTGCTCGCATAAATATTACGCTCGCGATATACATTGTCGCGTTACAATGCGGCGCGCGAACGGCGAGCGGCGCATGCACGCTTACGTGTATATACAATATACATAGGTATATACCTGCATTGTGCATATATACGTGTGGACTGTAGATAGATCGAGCCGGAGAAGAGAGAAAGAGCGCCGCGAGTGGCACGCAAGCGATTTTCCCATCATCGGCGCGTGTATAGTCATCATCGTCGTCGTCGTCGTCGTGCTCGTCATTATCGTGATCATCGGGCATCGTCGTCACGACAATTACACAATGATGCTCTCTCTCTCTCTCGCGGTGCAGTATAGCGCGGCTCTCTCTCTCTCTCTCGCGGACCTTGATCGTGAAATCCACGTTCGCCGCACGGCCAAGACAGCTGACGCGTGACGTCCGTTTCTTTGCGTGCGCTTCTCTCTCTCTCTCTCTCTACTCTCGTGCGTTTTTGCGCTCTTCTCTCTCCTCTCGCTCTATGCACTATACTCAAACTCGTACTCTCTTCTTCTCTCTCTCTCTCTCTCGGCGCTGCATATTATGTGTACCGCCTAGTCCCCTCCCCCCCGCGATAGTCGTAGCCGCAGTCTTTTATGCATTTTCAGCGAGGAGCATAGAAGCGTATATTTAGAATATGCACTAGCGCAAGATAGATTTACATTTATTTCTAGACGCGGCGCAGTGGCGCGGAGGGACCGTATACGGGCCTAGCTCGCGCCGTCTTCTTCCCTTTGCGCGCGCGCTCGCGCGCGCAAGGAGAGCCTCTCGGACGCGAGCTCTATACGCGCGTGTACTTTTAGAGCCTTTCCGTCTCCGACGAAATTGGAGAGGCGGGGAAAATCGACGCGGGAAAGGAAATTCGCGCTCGGTCCCCGGCGATCGACTTTCAAATTTCATCTCGCGCGCACTGGCTTCCGCGCCCGCGAAAATTGCGCTCGGATGCGATTTTTGTTTCATCGATGCTCGTATACGAGTGCGCTCTCCTCCTCCTCCTCCTCCTCGTCCTCCTCCCCCCGCGGAGCCCGGATACGATAAAGAACGACGAGCGCGCGGTTTCGCCCCCCGGCATCCGCGCGCACACCGCATTATATATATACGTGTGCAACAACACAATAATAATATTGAACGAAGCGCGCGCGCGCGCGCGAGAGAGAGAGAGAGAGAGAGAGAGACGAGGAGAGCCGCAGAAGAGACGTATAGTCGAAGAGAGCCTCGCGGTCGTTGTACCCACGCCGCTGCCGCTGCCGCTGCTGTACTGCTGTACTGGCTGCTTGGCGCGCGCGCGATTACGTGCATGAAATTGTCGGTAACGGTCAGTGATTCTCGCGCGTAATGAAGAGATTAGCGGCGCCGGACTTGTAATATACGTGAGCGCGCCGCGCGTGTGCGAGTGCACTCGCCGCGCTCTGCTCTGCTCTCAGCGAGAGCGCCGACGTGTGTGTGTGGTATATATACACTCGTTCTGCCAGACTGCAGATGTGTGTTGTTTTTTCTCCCGCGGCTTACATGTACGCGTACGGCGTACTGCATATAATATATATAGTATATACGTAATGTGCGCTCCTTCTCTCTCCCGCATACACACATATATGCAATATACACATCACACATTCGTTTCGTCTCGCGGGCCTTTTTTTCGCGTTTCTCCTTGCCGAGATTCACGCAAGACTGATCTGAACTGAGTCGCGCGCGGCAGGTGCTACTCTCTCTCTCTCTCTCTCTCTCTCAGGCCCTCTCCCTCCGCTCTCCCGCGTGTCGAAAGGGTTGAGAGGCTTGGATTGATTTCTCTTGCGTAATACGTACACGCGACGTTATGCCGCGCGGCTACGAGAGCTTGGCTCTCGCTCGACAGATCGCAACGAGTCGGTTCGATTTTTCTCTCGGCGTGCACCGTTGAGGAATACGCTCGATACGACCTCTGCAGCGCGGATGACAATGATCGTTGTATACATATAGAGCGCAGTCGCCAATCGCTTTCAATTGCGGGAATCGCGGACACGTGAAAATAAGGGCGATTTATTTCGCTCTTCTTGGAACCTGCCTAACCACATAGTCGGACGACTGTACACGTGTATAAGCGGCAGTGTGGGCTGCAGCGCAGGGAAGGAAACGAGCGGATATCCTGGCGTTACGCAAGCTTGTTCGACTAAAAGCTTATAACCGTCTGCACAAGTATCTCGATTGACTTTCAAAGACAGACTCGCGTTCGCGCGTGTACAATTGCGGTTTTGAAAGAGTTTTCCGAGCTTGTGTGAGGCGAAAAATTAAGCGAGCTTCTTCCAGCTTGGTTTCAATTTTTCAATTTTTTTCTCGAACGTGGATAAACCGCATTGTTTTTTCTTTAATTATTTGGAATGATTGTGTTAGCACATCTCGTTACACAGTGATGAATTATTTAAATGATATATATTATGTATATGAAACTAATCAAGAAAGTAACAGAGCAAATTAATATTTAAGATTGTAAAATGTTCTCTTGTAATTACACAGACATTGGACATTGTTGGACAGGGCCCTTTAGCAGTGTTTTACTATTTCCTAAAAATACAGTAGAACTAAAAAAGCTTGGCAAAATCTCGAAACTTATACTCGAGAACTGCAAAGTCACTTGTGTAATTTAAAAAGATATCGTACGATGTTCTTCTCAAGATTAAAAAGCGGCTCGTCCCCTCTCGGGCAACCATATTTTTATATTATTCGAAAAGGGAAAAAAAGGAAAAGCAAGCATTCGGAAACGCGGATCGTTTTGAAAGCAACGAGTCAACGGTTTTAATAGACGCGCGGACGAGAGGAAAACCAGCCATTAGCCTAGTGGTGGACGGGTCGGAAGTAGTAGGCCGGGATTTTTCCAGAAAACTGGTTCGGTTTAATGCTAGGCTCCTTGGGATGCAATTACCGTCGTCGCCGGAGTATATTTCGCAAAATTAAATACGTCCCTCGCTATTTTTGCATGCACGTCGCTCGCGCGCGCGCAGACGCGCGTAATGTAACCGGCGAATCGTTTCGACTTCGTATTATATATAGATGTAAATCCACCAAATATCGGAAACGACTGACCCGAGTAAGTCGCAAAAATTATTGTTGAACGCACACCTAATAGACCTATTTTTTCTGGTTCCTTACGTCATTCATGAAAAAGAAAAAACCTCGCGTACATGGCCAATAGTAGGGTATACATTTTTCCGGAGCAAAAACGTATTACATGCGCAATTTTCATTAACATATTCCAGAAGGACAGATTTCGACACCAAAGTTTGAGTCGTCACCATTTACTGAATTCGCACAGGAAAAATTCGGGAATCACTGTTTTTGATGTATTAATGGCTACTCTTTTCAATTGTAGTACTATTTTCAGTGGTAATTTAATTTTATCATACAAAAATCGAAAATAATTTTTAAAAATGCAATTTTTTGAAAATTTTCTTTTTGAAATCGATTTTTCGCGACCTCCTTAGATTTTTCTATGCACAATCGACTGATTTGAGAAGTGGCATCGAGGTTTACGCTCAAAGAATCCATGGTACGTTATGCCCGAAACATTTTTTTTAATGAAATGACGGCCTATACGAACAGTGTTTGGTTTTATGTTTACAGATTCTTTTCTCGGAAATTATGGATTTTCATAAAAATTTCATAAGAGAAAAAGTATCTTAAAATTCATCGAAGAATGCTCCAAAATTTTATCAAATTGATTTGGTACAATTTTTGATTTTTCGAAAAGTCAAAAAATAGAAAAAATTTCGAAAAACGTCCTTAAAAAATCTGAAAACATTTAAGATCATTCTCTGATGAATTTCAAGACATTTTTGTTTGTATGAAATTTCTATAAAAATCTATAGTTTTCAAGAAAAAAAATCTGTGACATTTTTTTTAGTTAATTATTTCTCGTTTTTGCTCCAGAAAAAATATATCCTACGATTGGCTACGTGTACGCGAGTTTTTTCTCTTTCAGAATGACCCAAGGAACGAGAAAAAAACAGGTCTAGTATAGGTGTGCCTTCAATCAAAATTTTTACGACTTACTCGGGTGAGTATAGTTTCCGATGTTTGGTGGATTTACACGCATTATATATACCTATATATAATAGTTTAACGCGATTTTCCTAGACAGCCGAGCTTCTTTCTACTTTTCCCGCATCGAATCCGCAGGCACGACCAAAAGAACGAGTCTCTCTTTCTATGTCGCAATAAATCTTCGTGCGCCTCCCCCATCGTGACTCGAGAGACAGAGACACAGAGGGACCGAGAGAAAGAAAGAAATTTAAAGGTCCCGAGCTCTGCACCTGCATCAAGGTCTCGTATAAGCCTGACACCTTTTACCAAACGCGCTTTTGTACATTATTGGCACTTAACAAAAAAAAAAAAAAAAATACGACGCAATAGGGAAGATAACGCGGTTGTTTGTGAGGATCCGAGCGCCGATAATGAGGAGGGGGATGCAGAGGGATTTTCAGGGTAAACCTCTGTATATAAACAACTGTTACCGAACACGTGCGCGCGCATAAAGTCCTCGTGAATGACAGGTTGTATACCTGGAGACACCTTCAGCGGGCTGCTGTCTACGATGTGGCATCGGAGGGTAGGGAGAGAGTATAGCAGTGTATAGAGAGAAGAGGCTTTTCGAGGAGGCTACTGCTCGCTACTTATACAGATTTTCCGCAGTTTCAGACTTACTCTCGCGCTGGTCGGAGTTGTTTACGTGGTGGAAAATTTTTCTTTCGTTTTGCGACGTTTTCTTTGTTTGGTGGTTTTTCGCGAGTGGAAGGCGACGGGAGGGTTGTCAATCTCATGTAGTTTGGACTCAGTGCGCAGTGGCACTTCTATAGGATTGTGTTGCTGGTGTGTAAAACCGTTGAATCTGCGGTTAGAAAGTATAGTTTTGTCAGTGGCATTCGAGAAGTGAGCGAATAATCTCGTTTATTGTGGATATCTATAGATGTATAGTTGTATACGTAAGTTATGATTTCTGATTATTGGATAGAATGCCTTCATAGTGTGCAATTATTAGTGCGTTGTGAAACTTGTGATTGACTGATCGAGCGTTATATGCCGAGACCAACAAAGGCTACTTAACATAAAAATGTGCGACAGTAATGACGACGAAGAAAATCATATTTTCCGTTGCGCGGATTTCACAATGCAATGATAAAAAAAGGTTCATATACTTACGAGTAAACAATAGCGTAATTAGTACACGGATAGTTAATTAACATTGTGCAGTAATAATTAAACGGCAAATTGACTGAACTATTATTGAATTTTAATAGTAATTTATCTTCAATGCGCGTAAAATTATAAATGTAGCTACTATTGTATAACGCATACTTCATGCATACATACAGAAAAGGCTAAAAGCAGCGTTAAAAGCCAATTTCGCTCGAACAGCCTTGAACTTGACACTCATGTATAATAATCAATGGGAATCGAGCATTAACGTTATCGAATTTCCACGTGTACTTTCACGACACATAGGCATAAATACATCGCGAGCCCATTTCCACTGCGCACTCAATTAACCATTAGGTGTCGTCACGAGAGTTCCTACCGTCGGTACGTCACGTCGGTATACAATAATATAGACTCGTTGTCGGTTGTCCACGTGGATGTGTGTATATATACACCGCCCTGAGAGACGTGTCCGTGTGCTCAGCTTACACACATTACCATACTGCCAGCCTCTCCATAAATAAATCTCTGAGCGATAATTCCCTCCAAGACCTTTCGACAGCCTTCGCACTTTCGACCGTGTCGACCCCTTCCTCCACCCACCTCGTGATCATCTGCGCGTATTCTGCGTATGTGTGCGTGTGCGAGAGGCACAGGTATATATATATATATATATAAATATATATATACGTGTATACACGGTGTATCGTCTATAACGTATAGGTATATAGGTATACAGACTCTGTATTACGCTGGTAAGTAAGTGCGCCAATTGAGGCTTCTCGGAATGTGCGGTATACATGTGTAGAGTGTATATATACCGTGTCGAGAGAGTCCGAAGAGAGCAAGAGAGAGAGAGAGAGAGAGAGAGAGACGCCAAGTGTATGGCAGATGGTGCGTGCGGCGCGTGACCGGCGAGCCGCATGCGTGCGTATGCGGTTTTTTTTTGTATGGTGTGTATATATACCTATACCCTATACGAGACACACACGCGCGGCTACCGGGCTTCTTACGGAATGATTGATGGTGTGAGAATTTATTTTTAACGGGAGATGCAGCAGCAGCAGATTTCGTCACTTCGCGCGCGCGCCCTTTTACCGGGAAAACTGTCTGAACTTTTCAGAGAGACTATATATACAAGACATGCCTGCAGTACTGCAGCAGACACCGTGTGTATACAGCTGATATATACACAAGGTATACGTATGTAATAGTTAATTTTTTTTTGCGCGCTCTGGCGCGATATATCGGCTCTCTCTCTTCTCTCTCTCCCGTGAGTAATGCGTATAGAGAGCGAATAACAGACTGCGATATGCTAATGGCGTTTGCGTAGAGCTAACAGCCGTAAACGGAGATTGAGAGATAGTTATTTTCTCATTACCGCAGGCTCTAAGCAATGCTTTTTCTCTCTCTCTCTCTCTTCTCTCCTTCCCCGGCGTGCATTTTTCCTCGAAGCCTCTTATCTTTTTTTTCGCTCGCGCTCTCCAGCGCAGCTCCTCGGTGGTATACGCACACTTTTTCGAATTAGACGGTATTAGCGCGATGCATTAGCGATTCCCGGTAAAAATTCGAACTGCGCGCGCACCGATGGGCTGCTCTCGATAACGCATTAGTCCTACATATATATATAAGTATATGGTGTAAGAGCTCGACGAGAGAGCCGACGCAGCGTTAATGCAAGTTAAGCTAATTTAATGCGAGAGAAAGAGAGAGAGAGAGAGAGAGAGCAGCGACGATTGTAATTGTACACACACGCGGACGTCGATTAAACGCGAGTCCGCATTAGCATGCGCGGCAAGCACTTTTTTTCTTCTACCGCGCGCGCTCTCGCACCCGCCTGCATTCGCGCGCACACACTTTTAATTTATCGATGTGTGAGTATCGAGCGGTCGCGTTAAAATCCTTAAGACTGTCTGTGTGTACACAGGGGCTATTGTGTACGACAAGCCGCGGCTGTATATGCGGATATTCGACGTGTGCGCTATATACTCCCGAGAGTATGACAAGTCATTTAAAGCAGCCGTCGAACGCTTCGAAGAATAATATTTATACGAAAATTCCTTCGTATGAATTAGTCTAATCGCGTTTCGAAACGTTCGCGGCTGTAACGCAACCGCCTCTACGTCGCGCCTTGTCATGTTAATTAATTTCGCACCGAGGGGAAAATATGAAGAAAAAAAAATTGAATCTCCGCTGTAATTAATAGAAAAGCATTTTTATGCCTCGCCAGTGCAGCGGACGCGAGTTGTATTGCGCAACGGTTGCACTGTATACACTGTGAAGAAATCTTTGCGCGTACGATAAAGATTCGCTATACTTATAGAGCTTCGTGTGTGTGCTCGTGTGTAAATCGTGATAAAGCATATCGGGAGATTCCGATTTATGATAAAAATTTTTGAATGAATAAAAATGTTATACACCTTCTGTTTACTGCTCAATTATTTTTATTTTAATTCGATATTTATCGAAAATTTGTGATCAACTATAGACCATCGAGAGCGCGCTTGCGAAGAAATTTCAAACTACTCGAAATGCGCGCGCACTTGAACGAACAGCCAATCACGACCGAGCGAGCTAAGGTATAGCGAATCGAAATTTTTTAATTTCAACATTGCCGCGCCCATACAGTCTTACACTTTTTTTCAAAATCATGTTTTGATTTCTTCAATGAAAAAAACCGTAAATGTAGTTCGGGGCTCAGGTGGCTTTGGTTTATTTTTATAATCCGGTAATTCCGTCAGTCCGAAATTTTCGAAAAGTATCTAACAGCTGAACAATAAAATGTATATTTGTTCTGATGGGTGCTATTTACATAGTAATATGCATAAGACACAAACAAATACATTGACAAATTGTCTTTTCTGAATCTTAAAATTATTACCTGGAAACAAATTATAAATCTTGAACGTGAATTTAAACAAAATTATACGCCAGAAAAGTAAAAAAAATGTCTTCTTATAAATAAAACAGCAAGTGACTTATAAAATTATAAAATGTATTATCTTTTTCATGTTATACATGGGTCTTTATACAAAATACAAATGATATTTAAAATTTTCACATACATTTTTAAACTGTAATTAAGCTTATCCAATAAACGTTCATAACACATGCATGACAAATTTTATATTTGACTTTCTCAATTACGATTATCCAAGTTTTGATCGAAGCATCCGTTTGCAACGTTCAATACGTCAAATTCAAGGTCTTTTTTGTAGTTTTCATTACATGGAGTGTTTTTTTTTCGCTTATGGTGAGCTATACATATAAGTACATGCTTCTCAAATAGCTCGTTTTTTTAAATGATATATATAGCACACTACGTTATGAATTTGAAATTTTGACAACTTAGCACAAAAGTAAAAAAAAGCTTTAATTTAAACTATTAAACTTTATAATCGCACAACTGGATCAAAAGTTAAAAGCAATTGAAGCAAGGGAAAATTCTCTGGATTTTCCAAAATCGAGTGATTGCATGGAAAAAAAGCGAAATTTGCATACTTTCCGATTCAACCGACCGTTTTCAAAGTTTAATAGCTCAAATTAAAGCTCTTTTCTTCTAATTTTGTGCTAATTAGTTTAAATTTTTAATTTATTACTTAGCGTGCTATATATATGTTTTTAGAAACCCGATCTGCTTCAACAGCATACTTATAGCTCATCATAAAGGAAAAGAAAAAACGCTGCAAATAATTAAAAAGTACAAAAAAAGGTCCTTTAATTTGACGTATTAAACGTTGCAAATGGACTCATGGATCAAAAGTTGAAAGGATTTTAAGAAAAAAAGGTAAAATCGACTATTTTCGTGAAAGCCTGAATCCAAGTTCACAGTCTTCAAACATGCGAAACTTTTGAGCAGTGTATCCAATTTAGACAAATTTAGTACATTTAGACAATTTTGGTGCAAATCTTTGAATGAATAAAAATGTTATACCTTGAAAGAATAAGAAATGTATTGCAGTACAGCTGAAGTGTCAAAATCACTCTTCGATGGCCATTTTTATTGAAGAACTGATTTTCACTAAAAATGTTTCATGCACATACATATAATTTTTATTAATTATTAAAACAATTTCACAACAAAATTTATTATATTATTTTCATTTTTAAAAAGTATAAGGCTTGTACAATTATTGATTGAAAATAGTAGGGACCCCCTGCTGATTTGACTACACGCCAATAACATTTTTGAGAGGTCGATAGTGATGCTCACCTATTCATTTTCAACTGCAATAAATTTCAACAAAATCTCACAATTTAGTACAATTTTTCATATACAACAGCCCGCGTTAATTGGCATATTCTTCATGCGGGTGTTTCTAAGATAACATAACAAAACACGATGCATAAATCACGTTTTTTCATTCAGGTATAACATAAATTTTAATTTTTACATCGGCGTAACCTTCTTAACGATCTCAATAATTGAAACACGTGTACAGCGTCCACCTGTACATTATAGCCAAGCAGCAATACGAAGACCAGCCGTAAAGCGCATTCGAACCGACGCTTCGCTGCGGCATCGATTATTTTTCCTGCGTCTATAAAAGAAAAAAAAAACGAATCCCCGCAGCTACATACTCGTTCCGATGAAAAAAGAAGACACACGTCGCGCGGAGTGTCGGTACACTTCCTCTCCGGCCACCCAAGCCGCGCCGAAGTGGGCCAAGCGAGAGATGCGCGTGTGGGTCAGTGCCAAATCTTCTCCCGGCGGCGACTCTCTCGTTCGCTCGTATCTTATGTATACACCTTTTGCTTTACACACATCCTACCTATATACCTCACGGTCAACGAGCCCGTCGATTATCTCACTCCCGTCATCGGCGTATATATGCATTCTACACTCGCGATCTGTATCTCTTTTCTAATGGACATTGATGTTTCCCGCTATTGCGGAAAGTATACTTTCGAAATGGCTCCGGAAAATTTGAGTTCGGAGGGGATCGAGGAAAACAATCGAGGCGGCGTAATACTCAATTTAGTAAATATAGTCTTAACGATAAGAGTCTAATTGAGCGTCGTGATCTTTTGTTAATTTATTGGTATAATTTTAAGAGGAACTTTCTTTATATTTATAGCATAAGAATCTTTTGCTTAGTAATTGCACGGTTACTTGATCGCTAGCGAGTAAAATTTACGGATCGCCCCCTAGCGGCAGTAAAAATGTCCTTATATTTGTCTTCTTTGAAACTGACACACTTTAAAAATAAAAAAATATAATAAGATGTATACATTTTTGCAGTTACTTCACACTCCTAACCAAACGTTGTCATTGAAAGGTTAAAGATTATAGAAACATTAAAATAATGAGCGTAAACAATTTAAACGAATACTTCCGCAAAGGTTTCCCGGATATTGCACAGGCAATCTCGAGACGGAAAAAGGGCTACATATATATACACACCGTTATTATGATATTCTTGCAATTGGTCTCGTATTACGGCGGGTGTAATAGGAGAGTCTTGAGAGTTTAAAGGGGGTCGAGAGCAGGTGTACAGCGAAATCTGGGTCGATTTTCGAATATCGAAATCGAGAAGTTGTCGTGAAAACGCGGCGCGCGCGCTATAGGTACGCTTTGAATTACAAATTTCACGCGCGACGAAGGTGTACAGTTGCCCAACTTTTCTCGGCGCAGACTTGGGTTTTCACTGCTGGTCACGGAATCGTCTCGGCGGCGGGGGAATCCCCGGCCTTCTCCGCTGCATTGCGTGAACTGCCTCGTTGAGTTGCATTTTCTAATCTATTTAAAGCACACACGCGCGCGTGTATACGCGTAATTGAATTTCGCTTCCGAAAAGTCTATGTGCGCATCGAGACTTTCGCAAATTCGCGATAGATGCGAGCCGGAAATAACGATTGAGGGGATGTAGGAATCGATGTGATCGATTTTTTGCTTGCAGTTTGCAAGCCTGGTAGTATCGGTAATTCATTGCTGTGCAGATTTCTTCTTTGAGATTTAGAATTAGTATAAATTATTATCGAAGAAAATTAGATTCAAACATCCAAAATATAGGTCAACATTCCCATACTGCATTTTCTGAAAAAATATCACGCCTGCGCAAATCAGTAATTTTCGTATTAACACGGGGCATACCTAAAATTCATGCAAGTATGTAACCGACGCAATTTATCGCTGTCCCGACTCTGCTGGAGCCTCGAAAAAAAAAAAAAAATAATAATTCATCAAAATATTGAATTCGAAAATTTGTACCGTTACAAAGCTTTCTTCCTGAACAAGCGAAATTCGATCAAAGCCGAGGCCATTGGTAATATACAAAGTATATACCGATCGCTTCGGTTGCATAATGAAGAAGGAGGAGAAGAAGAAGAAGAATAAGAAGAAGAAGAAGAAGAAGAAGAGGAAGATAAGCAAGGAGATGAGGAAAAAGATCAGCTGTAAAGGAGAAAAAGGCGTTTGACGCACTAATGAAAGGCGCGCACGCAGCGTTAAATCGAATCCTCTCGATTTTAATACCGCTCGTAACCCACTTTCAAATCAAAATCTCCCAGGCGTACGTGTGGCTGTGGGCGTATACATGTATAGTGTATACAGCGTATATACACAGGTATACCTATACGTGTACTTATAGAGGTTGGAAGAGCCGAAAGAAGAGAGAGAGAGAGACAGAGAGAGAGAGAGAGAGAGAGAGAGAGAGAGAGAGAGAGAAAAAGTAAAATCCTCCTCCCGCGGCAAACTCGTTTTTGTATATACTTATACATACAGTCGAGCGGACGACGAGAGCGAGGGACTCTTGTTTTTCTTTATTTTTTTACGTCACGCGCGCGAGCTCGCGGTGAGAAGAGAGCCTCTCTCGGACTCTTCTATACACAGAGCCGTGTGGATAGGAGGTGCGGACGTATTACGGTAATCCGAGAGTCGATGCACACATAGCGTTGGAAAGTTCGATTCGTTTATACGATGCACACGTCAACTTGGACTGTAGTCCGTGTATATATATATACTGTACGAATGCGCGTCCGAGTCTTGCAGCGCGTTATGTTGCGAGACGACGATACGAAAGTGTATAGTGCGCAGTATAGAGTAGGATACCTGTGGCTGATGACACTCGCTATCTTGTAGCGCGAGGAAAAAATTTGTTTTTTTATACGAGTTGCGACTGTTTTTTTGTTATTTTACGATTGCGAGGATTAGAGAGTATAAAGAGTGCATAGGAATGGGGAAAGAAGACAGTGACCGATGTGAAGTGCGCTTCTCATTTTTAATGCATTTGAGGATTGCGTGTATACGTCTGCAATTGATAGCATTGCGTAAGTTTTTAAACGGGATTCCAATCTTTTGTTATTATGATCTGCAATTGTTTGCCCCAGGGATGGATTTGTATTTTAAAATTTTTATTTTAATACCAATATTTGCTTCATTGCAATGTATTTGCTGGTATTTATGTATGTAATTGCATTATACATTAACTTGCAATCAACCCGTTGAAATAAAATAGTAAAATATTCTACACGCACAATAAGCACAATTGTACATGTATATTTTACACACATATAATATATATATAATTGACAATAAAACTAAATCTGAAAATAACTTTACATTTTTATTATAATTCTTTGGATTTATAAATTCCATTGTGCATACATCCTGATCAATTTACCTTAAGAATACTTTAAGCGCATAGTCAAACTTTCCCACGATTTATAAGTTGTTCGTCATTACTTCTTTCATGGTTGCTTTTTTTCATCTTTTTCACCCATTTCTGCTGAGTTGTCTGGACAGTCTTCTTTTACATAGTTTTGTGTAGTAGTTAAAATACCGTATCTTTAAAACGTTTCGCATCAGTTTTTCATCATTTTCGGCTTAAGATGAGGGTCACAGTGGTTCACGTTGACGTAAACAAGTCTATGCGATAATGATTCTTAAAGGTTCACCAATTCTAAAACTATACATACATCAAATCTACAACTATTCATTATAAGAATTAAAGATACTTTTAGTCTTCGAATATATATTACCTTCTATATAGTATAGTTGCAGTAACAAGTATTATACGAAACGAAAAGATCTTTCCAAGCAGGATAAAACTTTGCTCTTTCAAACTCACCGATACTTTTATTATCTTCATCGCGTACAAATAAGTTGAGCAAATTATCGTGCTTGCATTCAAACTGAATTTTTCACGAAAGACCGAAACACAATTGACCACACGCACACGTACGATACATCGCAATACAACCGCCCACGTATACGAGGCATCGGGATTTTTCGACTTAATCCCATATACACTCAGAGAGATAGAGAGAGAGCGGCGCATAGACAGCTCGGCTTACAATAGACTGCACAAACTACAGAGGATATCCCTCTGCATCGGAGGGCACACGAGAGTCGATATATCGCGTGCATCTCGAGCTCATTAACCGCTGCACGCCTTGGCCATTATTATACGCGAAAATACACGTGGTGCAGATACATATTGCTCTTCTCGCCCTTTAGCGTTTCGTAAGACAATTTCACGGACCACATCACGGCAGATACATATACCCACACAGTCGCAGACTCACCTGACGGACCTCGGAGTGTGCCTAGCCGAACGGTATAGGCAACAGCAACATCTTCGAGTGATGATGGCCTTAGGCTGTCGGTCACTGACACTGTTTCTCTCCCGATGCTCGTGTATACATACGCTATATATATATATACACACCTATACATGCATGTATATCTCGTATATACATATCGTCGGCTCTTTTTGCGCGATCCTTTACCGTTCAAATTTTAATTTGTGTATGTGGGAACGTTCGTGCCGCCGATCGGACAATAATAATCGCGATCGAAAGAGGAAGACCGAGTGCGCTCGGTTAGAAAAGTCGGGGAAGAGGTTGGCTAGTTGCTTAATTTTCTAGAAAATTCGCTTTTGCATAATTAATCGCGTATTCTGAGACAAGCCGGAGGACATAGTGTGCACAGGGAGATAGTGAAGAATTGTAAGGTAACAGGGATGCGCAGAATGTATGAAGATTTGAGTTATTAAGTATAAGTGTGATTGGCTGATTATATTATTAACCAAAATCTGAATTGGTTTCTATACCAGGATCTAAACACTATTCTGCAAACTATATTGCACAAGAGAAAACCAAGAAAAATTCTTAATTTTCTGTGAAGGGACGATTCAGTTTTACAACTCCCTCCGAGAGCTTTTTCAGGCTCACCTAATCCCCCCCTTGCGTCCTCGAAGCTTCTTCTACATACACCCTCCCGACGTGCGGCCGTACGATTTTTTTAAAGAGTATATACACTCCTCGGATTATTTTTAATCTCCAAAATACCGGCGCGACTGCGGCGTCGGCGCATCAGTCGTGCGCCGCGCATTATATACAAGAATAAAACTTTCCCACACAGCGCCCAAACGTATACATTGAAACCCTTGGCTCTTTTTCTGTTTCAGACATAATCGAGAGTTGCCCAGGCCGGATTGTCAGTAACTCAGATGGTGAGTCAACGCGATAATTCCTTTCCTTATTAAGACAGCCGCGGATCACACGTACACTGCGCACAACAACTTTCGTCGTTTACAATTCTCTCTCTCCGGCCGCGACGCGCTCGTCTCCGCGGCGCGTCTATAACACTCGCTGCGTCGTTGCACAATGCAAAACTTTCCCCGAACGAAGCGGAGCTGCGCCGCGCGCGAGACGCGTCGTCGAGAGGAAAAGTCCCGGAATCCGATGTATATTGCGAGCTCGCGGCGAAAGCTCCCGCCTCGAAATGAAATAGACAGCGAGAGAGAAGGCAAGAGAGAGAGAGAGAGAGAGAGAGAGAGAGGGAGGGAGATGGGGAAAAAGATAGGTGCGCGAGAGACGCGATGGAAAAGGAGATTGAAGAAAGGGTACAAAGAAACGCGTGTGAAATCGAGCGGAAACGCGTTTGATCGGAGGCACATACGACTTCCTCTTTCTCTCTCTCTCTCTCGAGTTCTGGCGTGTCAGGCATTTTTCCTCGGGCTCTCTTTCGAAGGTATCTGCCGATACGCGATATATACGCTTGTAACCGGTATCGGGATTTTCAGGTGATATACCGCAGCGCTTCGGCGGTTCTTATGATTTTCTGAGTGTAATGGCGCTGCCATATGGAAATTAAGATCTTGGGTCGCTTTGGTTGCCATATTGTCAATTCGTATCCAGAAAAATACGTGTAAGATTGTTGCTGTCATTCCGAGTCCTTGTTTTAAAAAGACTCCTTGTTTCTGTAACGTATAGCGTTACAGCAACGTTTCTAAAGCAGATCCTGCTGTACACGTGAGTTGCGCAATTTGGAATACGACACCAAAAAGCTTGATTCGACGAGAATATCGACAATAGCGCGCTGATCTCATTGGCGAACCGCAACGAGTCAATTAGAGACAGGTTATTACACAGAAGAAAATACACGCGAGTAAATTACGATATCTTACTACAGCGCGCCACCAGGTTTTCGAGGTGCGATACACAGGATTTTCGAGCTCGCGGCTTTCCCATTCACCTCATTTATACACACCTCTCTCGCGTCTATACATAGAGCGTCTATACATATATATATACCTATGCAGCCAGTTTTTGCGCTTTTTTCCACCTACTTCTATTCCCTCGGCTCATCATCTCTTTCACCTCGGAGCCGGGGCCAATCACTTTCCTCCCGTCGCTCTTTTCTCTCCTCTTTCTTCCCTTTGGCGCCTCGCGCCCGACGGCGGTGGCGGCGGCCAGAGAGAGAAAGAGAGATCGTTTTTCGCAACCTTCGCTGCTCCTCGTAAATTGCCAGCGGCCACGAGAGATATGCACTGCTGCTGCTACCGCTGCTACTGCTATACTGCCGCTGGTCTCGAAGAAGCGGCTAAATGCGATTTTTTTTCTGACGGACTCTCTAGCGCTTCGCATGTACACATGTACAATTGTATATACATTTCGAAAATAAAAGAAGAATTTTCTCAGGGACAGTACAGGGTTTGCAGTTTATGCCCAGCTCTCGCGTATAATACCGCAGTGTATGTGTCCGACTTAACTTTGTGGTACAAACACACTAACCTCCTCTCGCGGCAATACCTGTTTTTCCCTTTTTTTCTCCCCCCCGCGCTTCTATACACGCACACAGCGCGTACTCCTCTGCGGAAACAACGAGTCTTTGTGTATACGTGAGCAATTCCACGGCCGACTGTGGAATTGAAGCTTCTGAGGGGGTATGAAAGTCGGAAAAATTTTTTCGCGATTATTTCTGGTTTCTACATGAGAAACTGAGAAAGCCATCCCGGCTTTCCGATCGAAAAATATATACGCAAAGATATGTTGATACATTTCTTTTCGCATTATTTCCTTTCGCATATTGTTTGAGTATTCGGAATTCCTTTCGAACCAATGCTCCACACTTAACGGCTGTAGAAAGAAAGTGTAGCAAAAAAGCTTCCAACGAAGCCTGAACTTTTTTGAATTGGCTGCACTATGGTGACAAGTGAATATTGCAAGCTCACCACAACACCATCGCGAAACTTATCTTTTTCACCCAAATCCTCGTGACTCTCGATCCAAGTCTTTACCTCTAGCATTCAATACCTCAAATCGAAGTCGCTATCCCCTACACGCAGTCGGTCGTGCGGAATTGCACGTCTGTACACACTGTTGCTATATATGTAATTGCAGCTCTTGCGCGCAAGTATCATTTTTCGTCGCGCTGTTTTTCTTCTCTCTTTCGAGAGAAAGAGAGCGAGAGAGAAGGAGCCGAGGGTCAACGCACCACACTCGAGTTATACGTACACACTTGCGCAATTTTTCGTCGACGACGACGCGCTCGCGCGCGTGCGAGTGTGTATACGTGTATTTCGGGCGCGGAGGCTAATAATAGCGCCGGTAGTTTATGCGGCTCCACTTTTAACCCGGGGAAACAATGGGGCACATTACGAAATTCGTATACACACAGGTATAAACAGAATCGCGAGTCTCGACGGGAGTGCTTTCAAGGTGTGTGCGCGCGCGCGAGTGATCAAGGGGCGAAAAAAGCACTTTCACACCTGGCTACTATCTCTCTCTCTCTCAGCTGCTGCGCGGCCGTAAGTACAAAAGGTACAGCGGCAGCAGTGGGACGACTTGCACGACGAGAAAGAATGGGGATCCGCTCTCGCATCCTCTCGAATAAATCACCTTATCTATACGCGCGCGGAGGGGAGGGAGAAAAAAGCCGGATTCCCAGCCGACGTTCCACCTATTTCAATTAACTCAGGCATTCGCTATACACTACCCCCCCCCCCCTCCCCCTGGGCCCCGAAGAAAGAGAGATTTAAGACTCGGCTCGCGGAATAAAACTGTCAGCTGCCGCTCGACGCCTGTACTTTATTAGCGACGTGCGCGTCCCTTATATCATGCGCAACGCCGCTGATGCTGCTGCTGCTGCAGGTGAGAGTCGCACCTACGCCTACGCGATTTTTTTGCAATTTGCTGCTCTGGAATTCTTCTCGGGAGCTGCCGCCGCCGTGGCGCGAAAGAGAATGGAATTTGAGATACGAGCTCCTGGCCGAGACTTTATGCTCTGGGGGGGGGGGGGGGGAGAAGAGAGGAGAGGCTGTGGCAGCGCTTCGATTGCATTCCTTTGACGAATCGACCGCTGCGTCAAAGTGTATGCGCTCGATCGTTTTAGCGTCGCGCATTGTTTGTGAGGGGCTTATCTCCGCCGCGCTTTCTATCGTTTATTGCGAACAGCTGATGCGACGACGGCCGCGGCGACGATCTATGGCGCGGACGCGGGGGGAAAGTGAAATTTCCGACGTTAATGGCCGTGAAAGTTACACCTGTGGCGGAGAGATTATGGTCGCGCGCATCCCTGGCGCTCACGACAGGATTCTATACTACGCGCGTATATATAGCTTCTGCGCAGCCGGAGTTAATCCGGTATTTGTCGCGGGGCGAGTCGTAGATTTTCGACGGGAAAGTGAAAATAACGTCGGTGATTCTGATGACACCGTAGGAGAGTAACTGATTCGTTTTTGTTGGTTGCTTACGTGATACTTTGTATTGTTTGAACTCGAATTGTTGATCCAGTTGGGTTTTCTTTTTTATTGAATCGCAAATATTATAAACCAATTTTTTTTTCGTCATTTACCTTGCTTTATACATTTACCATGATTTGCAAAAATGTGTGAACTTGTATATTACCGCAGTTCTCATAGAAAAATGCACTTTTCGGGGGTCCAGAAATCGAAATTTTATTTTTAAAGCTAGAGGTTTCGGACCGATGAGACTTTCTTCTGTAAGCCGAAAGACAGTCAAAAGTGTAGAGGAACATGGGAAAAGTTACTAGTAACCATATTTATCAGCCATTTTACGTTTTTTTTTTTACAAAAAATTAATGCGTCGAAATACTGGAATAATGACAACTACGAATGTTTCCGAGGCACCAACAAAATTTCACCGCAATAAAGTACAATAAAATTAGAGCTTCTCAATTTAAAAAAATATGCCCAGATTCGATGCTCTGATCAAAAGTTATGTCCGTTTGACAAAAAAGAAAGTAAATAAAAATCCGAATAGCCGATTTTCTTTTTTTTCCATATAGCTCCCCGCATGTTAAATTCTAATGTTCCACGTTTCCCATGTTCCTCTGCATTTTTGAGTATCTATTAGCTAACAGAAGAAAGTCTGATCGGTCCGAAACCTCTAGTGCAAAAAAAAAAAAATATTTTCGATTTCTGGACTCCCGAAAAGTGCATTTTTCTATGAGAACTGGTCATATATACCTAAATAAATAAAACATAGCATTTATGCGCCGCATCAAAGAAGTAGGCATCAACCTGTATATGGAAACTATAACTAAGAAAATTAATCTCGAATACGACATTTTTTTTTATTTAAGCTTTTTCAAGTCTCATTTTAGTTGAGGCTTATATAGCTATGGGGTTTGACATTAAACGATAATCGCATTTCAAGAAATTTTCCCCAATCATGCGAGGGCAATGTTATCGATTTTTATAATTTATACCCAATGATTATTTATAGTACTAGCGTAATGACGAAAAGGAAACAGTGATGTGTATTAGAGTGTTTTCTCACGATTCTATGTACAATGAATATTACTGTAATTAAGATTTTATATTGTATGGGATAGGTATATGAATTTGACCCAGAAAAAATGTACGTTAAGGCTTCGGGCTAATATTTATTGATGCAATCATTGATAGTACGTAATTAATTTTGAACTATTCATATTTAAGTGATCTTTGCTGCTAATATCTGTATATTTTGTATACGGATGCGACTTAGAACAAACTTTCACGAGGATAAAAAAAGATAAAAAACTTAACCTCAAACAAAGTAGCTAGAATCGGTAGCTAGAAACCATGCAGATTTCCAGTTGGTTTACCGCTAAAAATCCGTTAATTTTCACTTAACCTCAAACATACTTATTTTGGGATTATACACAACATTAATGACAAGATCTTTATAAATAGTATACGAACTATAATATTGACTCCACATCACAGAAAAGGACTTAGTCAAAGGTATTAGTGCAGTCATGTGCAATATTAGGAAGTGGAGTTGAAAATTCTTATTTTGTTGACGAGTAGGAATAATTATTATTTCCTATGAATACGCATGAAGACGCTTTAAAGAAACACTTTGAAGAGATAAAACAATTTTAATTGCAATCCCCCTGCATCGTAAGAAGTTCAGTTTATTATATTCAACTGCCATCTCTGGAGGGAAGACTTAAATAATATATATTTTCGATCATTTGTTTAAGAAAAAAAAAACATTATTTGTATTAATTTTGCACTTACTGAAAACGAAACATTAATAAACATAAGATACTAAACGTAAGTAGTAATATAAGTATCAAAACAAGCATCTAAACAAGCATCGTATAAGTATAACCTAAATCTCGGTCGATGCAGAGCCTAAAATCATAAAGTATTCACTATAATAATTGAGAATTATACGAATGAAAATTTTCACCATCGAAAAGAACATACGAAACCCAAAATTAACGATTTCACCCATATATGTTTTCATTATTTATACACGATGACCCAAAACGGCGATTCGGTCTAGTTATGCATTTAGCTGTGCAGACATTCGAGTGCGAATTCGTAAGATTCTGTAACGTTTAATTATTGAGCATCACTTTAAACCAAATGAATTATTAAATACACTACCGTCCATTTATTCGTCCTTTGTATTGACAGGTATACCGAGTTTTGGCACACGATGTCCACCCTGGCGGTAAAAATAACATTGAATGCTTCGAGCGTCAGTCACGCCATTTCCCAAGTTCTCATAAATTTCTTAATCGCGTATAGAAAATGCCGTGACGACATTTTCCCCGTACATTACATTTCTTGTGAAAGGTCTGTCGCGATTGACGTTCGAAATATTCAAAGTTACATTCCAGCAGTCACGGGGTGCGTCCATATTTTACGCTCAAAAATCAATCGAATCACAAATAATTTCGTTTTGTCGAGCGATCTGCGCGAACTCCGCGACGACGAGTTTCGATGAAACGCGCCGAAAGACTGTGTATTACATTGCGGGGAGTTTAGAAAATCGATTCCCACGCGGCCGCGCGAGTCGTCCGCGCAAAAAAAGCCGAACTCATATCCCGAGAGACCTATTATACACACAAAGCGTGCGGGCGCTCGCGACGTGCGCTTAGAAGACAAAAAGAAGACAAGAGGAGAAGAGGCTGCTCGATTGGCTTTTCTCTCTCTCTCTCTCTCTCTTGAGCGTCACGCTTTCATGTTGGCCCCGAGAGCGCGAGGGCGAGGAAGGAAGTGTGTCCGCGATCGTTAAGTGGAATTCCCACACATATACGCGGCCGCGATGAGGAAGAGAGAGCTTTATATATACACGCTTTTATCGGGGATCTGTATCTGCGATTCACGTGTCTGTGTGTGTGTGGGATGGGTTATAAGACCGCGAGCGCCGTGTGTATTTATGGACTCTGCGCGCATCTCTCCCTCTCGCGGGATATATGCCGCTTTATGGGGACGAGAGAGAAAGAGAGAGAGAGATCGTTATATCGCTATCCCATATGTGTGTGTGTGTGCACGTCTAGAGGTAATATTGAGAGAAGCTTTGTAAGTGCCGTGTAGATAAGGGGAATGAGCTTCGTGCGGGGGGTATTAGAGGCCCGATTCGAATTATACGAGCGACACGACTTTATGGGGGGGCATTTCTAGTGTTTTGCTCTACTCGACGGCTTGGCGGCAGCCGCCTTTTTTTTTAATATATGTATATCCCACTCGAGAGATCGCCCCGTGCTTTTCGCTCTTATGTGTATACTTACCCGTCGTCGGGCTCAAAGAGAGATCACGTGTTTTTAATTGAGCCGCGTGTATGCTTGAGTGTTGATGCGGAGCGGCGAGTGTAAATAAGCGCCGGATTATAATTTCCTGTTTTTATTTGCCGGAACTTGGCTCGTGTACTCAGCAAAGCTGACTAATCGCGTATATTTGCGCGATTCGACGTCGTTTTCATTGAACGGGAAATGCGCTATATTACGGAGGATATTTATGCATATATGTATTGTGCATCGCCACGTATTCGCACCTTTCGATCTCGATTTCATTTGCGAAGAACACACGTTGTATGTGCATAGATTTTTTATGATTTTTCGAAGAGTAAAAGCTTGTCGTCATCCCATTTCATATGTTCAGCTCATTTGTTTGTTGTTGTGTCTCATGTCATGTCGCTTGTTGTTCGTCGAATGTCATTTGTGATAGATCTATAATTTATGCCTCGAGACCCAATAGTAAAAGGGCGATTATTATACACGATGCCTATCTCATATCTTCCCGAAACTTTCCCAATTTATATCCCCTTCGAGTTCATCGGTTTTATATGCTTCTAAAAATAATAACGCATAAAACATCCCTTTACAAAAAAACACAATACATTTCTTCATACTTCCGTTCACGCTATCGTATATCTACTATTCACATATATGTCGAATTTCAATGAAAAAATGCACTTTTCTTTGGTCTAGAAATCGAAAAAAATTTTTTAAAGCTAGAGGTTTTTGACCGATCAGACTTTCTTCTGTGAGCCGAAAGATAGTCAAAAGTGCAGAGAACCATGGGAAAAATTACTATTAACCATATTTCTGGAATAATAACAACTACGAATGTTCTCAAGGCACCAATAAAATTTCGAATAACACTATATAATAAAGTATTACAAAAGAGCTTTAATTAAAAAAAATGCCATGTTTCGATGCTCTGATCAAAAGTTAAAAAAAAAAAAAATAAATAAAAATACGAATAGCAAATCTTTTTTTTCCTCCATATGCCTCCCCATGTTAAATTTTCATATTCTACATTTCGCATGTTCCTCAGCATTTTCCATCATCTTTCGGCTTACAGAAGAAAGTCCCATTGGTGCGAAAGCTCTAACTTAAACATTTTTTCCGCGAATTCCAGACCAAAGAAAAGTGCGTTTATTTTTTGAAATTCGACATATATACACAGGAATACAGCGCATCCGCGGTATTTCGCATTATCGTTTCTGTTATTCATCGATGCGAGCGTTGTTCCTCCATGGCGCGAAATTTGAATTCCCAAAAATCGTCAACGAAAAGTCCGGCCCCAAAAGTGAGTACGTTATACACGCGTAAAAGCCCAGACGAGTCAGCCTCGAGAAACAATTCCGTCAATGACTCCTTCGCAGAGCCATACGTACTTTGTACACATCGGACGCGCACACGCGCTTGCTCTGCTCCAGATGCTGCGATGCGGGACGGGTCAGCGATGTCGGGTCAACTGATCTCCACCAGTGCCTATAATTCGATTAGATCGATGCTCCGGACGCGCGTGTGATAGACTCGCCACCGACGAGCCGACGCTTCGATTATTTGGCCGATGCTCGGCGTACATCTAATATAAGTTTCCTAATCTCCTATTAGTACACAACTACACACTACATATACGCGCGCAGATATAGAGCGTCGACCACGTGCTGATCCATGTAACTTTTGGATATTTTTCCTAGCGGGAGATGTTTGTGCTTCGTCGGTCGGACGTATAGTACACGCGATACGCGCGCGAGCGAGAGAGACGGAGAGGAACGATTCTATTCCCCGTTTGTTGTTGCGGCGCCTCTTCGGAGCAGCGTATATGGATGGGACGATCTTTGGAGAGTGTCTATTTATACGATTGCTCTTGGAGTGTACTTTGCCGCGATTGGTCGCCAGAGCCGCGCGGTAATAAAGCCGATGTGTTTTTTTCTCTCCCTCTCGCTGACAATGTCGATTCGTGCAGAGAACACAGGCGTTTACGCGCGAGACGAGAGAGAGAGAAGGATGTACATACTCTTCGCGTCGCGGCGTGTGTATAAAAGTCGGTAATATTCATCGCGTGTAATATATTGTAAAATGTACGTGTGTAATTGCGACAAGTTATCGACTGCGCGCGACGTGACATTCTATACGCGCGGAGAAAAGACTACGAGCTTTACATTATGGTCGCATTGCGCTCAGGCTCCGGATAGTGCATTATACGCATATAGTGTTTATTGTAACGATGCGCGCGCGCGCGCTCTCTCTCTATGTCACGATGATTTTGCGCAATTAAATGCACGGACGACACTCGAGTGCGGTACACACGTATACACAGACGCGGCACAGCTGTTTGTCGTAATATCGATGTAATTCATGTATAACAGCGACGAGCGCCGAGAGATGCGCGCGGCTGCACGACGTATAGTATTATATATACGTATACACTATACAGCCTTCGATCGGACACGCATCGGAAAAATCTGATGCTGTACATAACGCGCGCGCGTGTGTGTACATCTGCGGCGTTGTAATTCCCAGCGCTCGTCGCTCAATTACATCCTCGCGTAATATTCGCTGACAGTTTTAATTATTAATGATTACTCTACTGCGCGCGACGTTGTATTATAACACATCAGCCGCCGGCTCTGCTTTACGGCGCGCGCGTAATTTTGCGCGGATTTTTTTTTCCTTTTTTTCTTTCTCGCGCGGTTTAGAAGACGCTTTTGCCGCATGGATGGAAAATGGCAATGGAAAGTATCGGCTTTGCCGATGAAATTTCGTCACGTTTTGAAAAAGAGATTCGATGTTGCTTCTCTGAACTTTGCAAAAATTATAATGTTGAAAGCGCTTGTAGACCTAATGCGATCGTGTACGGACTCCGTTATATTGACACGCAAAATGCTTTATGAAATGAAATTGATTGTATATGTATCTTGAACAACTACGTCATGTAATATGCATTAGAGCCAGATTTTTAATTAACGATTAGCTAACGTATGTCGTTAATGCGTCCAGTAGACAAGTGCATAGAGAAACAAGTCTTGCAATCGAAGACATGAGATTATATTCTTTTGGAAATTAATTTTTCGTCATATTGAATGGAACTTTATATTTCTTAACGTTGATGGGGCTTGGTGGGATAAGAGAACGCTTCTAAATTTAATCTTGAAATTGAACATTAAATTTTTTCGTTAAATCGAAGGGATCAATTTATTTTACTGTTATGATAAACTGAAAATGATGAAGGCTGGGATTGAAATTGTTAGATACTTGATAGTTATTTTCACAAAAACTTAATAACTATGTTAGTAATAAAGAAATGATTTTACATTTTTAGACAATCGTAATGAGTTCTTATTAATATTTCTCTTGAATTATATCCGAGATTTTTATGAATATGCAAGTATACGGTATAAAAGTTTTTTTCACATAGTGTAGAATAATATATGCTTTATAGAGCACTTACATTTGTAATGATCCATTATTTTAATATTAAAAGCTGTGTGTATTTTTCCCATATTGAAATAAGAAATATGCTATACTTCTTAAGCTATTGCACCATCAGGACTTTTATTAGAAGAGGATTTTTTTATTAGTGCAGGGTATATCCATACCACAACCATTATTATTTTACAATAATTATAATAGATCTATTTTCTAGTTATTTCATCAAAATTTAAAACTTAATTTTATTTTGCTCTCATTTACGCGTAAGTGCATCTACCAACAGATCCAACGAGTAAAAGTGAGTATAATAAGTTAAGAAAAAAAAATTTACTACAGCCAATACGCAGCATTTAAATGCCTCGACGACCAAGTGTGCCCCATCGAAAAGTAGCTCAGAGTCACACGATGTCGCACGAGAGCCAAGTGGCTCTCGTGCAGCAGTGTACCGCGAATCGATGAAGAAAAAAAGCCTCTCGAGCGAAAGCTCGGCGCAAAATGAAAGAAGCTTTAAAAAAGCGCGCGGCGAAGTGCATACGGGCGCGAATCTGAATCGAGGCTCTGTGTCGCGGTTACGCAAGAGGCTCGCGTCGCGTCTCTCGCGAGTTGAGTTTCGCGAATTTGCTCTTGGCGTTTGCACTCGTCGTCGCGATCCTTCACGCGCCACATCAAAGCTCCGAGCCAAACAAAAAATATTGCCTTTCTATACGCGAGAGGAAAAAAACCGCTGCCAATTCGCGACTGCGCGGCTTCTTATACACCGCAAATTGATTTATCGCTTCTGCGCCAAGTACCCGCAATAAAGTCGCCGAATCGGTCAAGTTGACTTTCTTCCTCGAAACGCGACGCCGTGAAGTTTGTTGATATTTATACTGCGTGTTTTCAGTAGTGTTTGTATTTACTTTGAAAATTTAATAGAATTGAAAATTTCAATTTTTGATTCACCCTTACTTTGGAAACGATATTTCAATTTTTTTAACATAAAATCTCTTAAAACAGATCCTAGATCATAAATTTTTTTTAATTACATGCAATACCTGAATAAAAACACTTTTGAGCACATAGTCCTCGACGAAAAGAAAGTTATTTTTATGCTCTTCAAAGCATAATCGACAATATGTAGCTTTTCCTAAATACTGTATACGCAACAAACATTTTTATTACCGCATTACCCCCCCCCCCCCCCAAAAAAAAAGCACCAAAGAAAAGTTAAAACGCATTTCAAACGTATTATTTGCACGACCGCGTGAGCATCAGCGACTGTACAAAATTGACTGTTTTGCAAAGCTTCCTCGGAAAGGAAGCGCAACAGCCAGAGCGAGAGAGCTTGCGAAAGCTCTCGCTCTTCGCTGCAATAATAAGCTCTCCATATTCTAATCCACCATCTTGTCCGCTCGCTCTCGCTCCCGCTCTCTCTCTCGAGCTAAACTAAATTTACTCCCTCGTCAGGGCTCCTCGACGTCGCGGCGGCTGTTTATCATAGCGCAAATGAGCCGGCAACTGCAGCAGCAGCAGCAGCAGCGAGCCGGCAGAGAGATAGAGCGGCTCTCAAAGTGTCGCTTCTCCCGCCGGCATCGGTAGCCTACTCTTGAAAACGTGCGTCTCTGTGTATATATATATACGTGTGCGTATGCATGTATATTGTATATATATATACACGTAAAAGTCGGCGGCGCCAGTGGCCACTTCAAAAGCCGAAGCTTCTCGCGCCCTTATGCAACTGCGTCGCCGAGGATGATATATTGCACAAGAGCTTGCGCTCTTTTTTCTCTCCGTCTCTCTCTCTCTCTCTCTCCCTCTCCTCATCTCGCTCGTACAGGCACACATATATATAAGACGCACGCGGAAATGGCCTTTCCTTCGTCGAATCCGATCCGGGGGGGAAGAAACGCGCGATCGACGCTCCGATCTCTGCGCGTCTCTCTCTGTCTCTCTCGGCGAGCGCGTATATAATGCGCGCTTATATTATAGAGTTTAACGATCCTCATTAACGAGAGTCGCGCGTGTCTTCTTCTCTGCCGCTGCTCTCTCTCTCTCTTTCTTCGTGTTTAAATAGTAGAGACGCCTGGGAGAGGGATTGAAAAATAACACGAGGGATTGAGAAAGAGATTGGGGGGAAAATGCGCGCTTTGATCTGTTGTTCTTTCGTTGAGTTCGTGAAAGAGGGAGATTCCCGGAGACACTCCTTACGGACTATGTAGTGTGTGGCTACTTTTTCAGTTTTATCGGCGCGATTAGAAAATGTGTACAGGGACGAGTATACGGATGTATCGCTTGCGAAAAAAGCTGCGCGCGTTTCTGCGCCCGAGCGATATCTTATAATTCATTTTTCACTCGCCAACTTTGTACACGAGTACCTATATATATAGCTTGAATTGTAAATCCGTGTGTGCAGCGTACGAAAGTGCGAACAAAGCGGATAAGAGACGCGACGTCGTCAAAGTGAAGTCCAAGTTCCCAAGCGTGTAAGGCAGAAGTTAGAAAGGCGCAGAAACAAGGGAAAACACTCAAGACGGACACGTCGCGCGACAAGTATAAAACGAGTTAGAGTCGTACACGTGTACTGGCACACACACACACACACACACACACACACACACGGGACTCGAAAAATGTTATTTTAATTGAAAACGCGAAAGTTCCATTTCCTACGCTTTATACATAGGTATATATATCATACGCAGAGACAGTAGCTCTCGCGCAGTAGGTGTACACGGAAAACTCTCGGCTGAGATCTATCGGCTCGCTCGGCCCCGTCGTTCCTTTCATTAGCGTTAGCGCTAGAAAATTGGAGCTCCGAAAAGTTTCGAACGATAAAATCGGTGTATATACGTGCGCAGATCGACGAAATACCCTGTGTAGCGAGAGATGCTCACACTTTCCTCGTCTATAGCCGCCTACAGAGGCCGCAGTATCGGATATCCAAAATCGCAAACTCGGCTCCCCCCCCCCCTTCCCCCCGGCAAACTATTCGCGTGTGCTTCAAAACTCAAAGGAGCGTCTATACGCTCTCTCCGCAGAGCCGGAAGTTTGCGTTTACGCTTTCTCTGTCTCTTTCTCTCTCGGTCTCGTTCGCTCGCTCGTTGCTCGGTGGCGCGCGTTATAAGCGGGGAAGGGAGTAGGAGAGAGCCAATTAAAGCTCATCTTGCAGCTAAGTAACCGCCCCGGCGATTTTGGAGCCGGGCCAGAACTTTCCAGACAGTTCGGCGCACATTTCTCTGCGCGCCGCGCTCTCGACGCGATCCTGTACGCCTCCTGTGCATATGTCTACGGCGATTCCGGGGGCGGGGGTGTGTTTGAACGCGGTAATGAGATTGGCACTGGGCTACAACGTTGTCGAGCTGGAGAGTAGGTCATTGAACATTTTCGCGGGGGATTGATGATGGGCTGATTTGTATTTAGATTAGAGGCCGCGCTTGGCTTGTAAGAGACTTTTATGAACTCGTTTGCTGGAATGGTTGGGGAAAAATGTTCTTGAAGTATAAAGTAATCAGAGGATGTGTGAAATATTTCGAATCAAAATATATTTTCTTTCAACTAATTTTATTCTTAATATAGATTAAAATATTTATTTCAAAATTAATTTTTCAACCAACTTTTACAGAGTGAGTTACTATAAATATCCCATAGTGAAACATTAAATTATTAAATAGTGATTATTAATGTATTAAAAAATGTTCATTACAAATACAGTTACGCCGAATGAAAAGTAAATAATAAAACACTAAAATTTAATCCTTGATTTTTCCGCCTGTAAAAGTACCAGAAGTATAATAACATCATCTCGGAATGCAATGAAAGGAAGCAAACGATTTTTTTTCGCAGAACAAAGAAAGAAAACTCCCAAACGACCCATAAATCAGTCATTACCAGACAAGCAGCGCAGATTGCCCGCGGAAAATCTATTGCGTCTCAAACCCGTCATATTACAGATAGAAAAGTATCTTTTCTTCGCTCACATGTGCTTTCGCTTTGAGCTTGCAGCCGCTCGGCTATACGCATTCCTCTGTTCAATATCAATGTCCGAACGACCCCTTCTTCTAATCGTCTATATACATGTGCATACCGCACGCGCGTCTATAGCTCCATAAATATTATTCCCTTCGAGCGGGAGACATCTGCAGTTATTGGATCGTGCGAATAACAACGGAAAGACCGAGTGCGAAAATACATTGTTTTCGCTTTCGCGTAATATATACGCGGAGCGCGCAGAAAAGCTCCGTCAGACTCCAGATTTATAAAGTGCGCGGCAAATTTGAATTTCCCGCGCAAAACGCGCGATGCCGAATCACGCGCGCGCGGATAATTATTTCAAACCGCTCGCGGCGCAATTATTTACACTTTTTACCTGGCTGGATCTCCCGCGTGGCATCAAACTTTCCACGACCGCGTATTTCTTCTTTAGCCGTAACGCTAGATAAATGCGTGTAATACAAGCGAGAAATTGTTGGTGCGCGACTTTTTCCCGGTAAACGGAGACGAATTGCCCTGATTTACGGCAGATTAAAGCGTCCGTCTCGGTCTCAGCGAGAAAATGTATAATCTAAGAGGATTTTTCGGAGAAACATGTATAAGCAGCGGAGAATCGGAGAAAGCGAAATAAGAGTCGACCGAGCTTTCGAAAACAAACGTTTTCGCGCGCTAGTTTCAAGGTTTCCGATCGTTATTTTCAATTTCGACGTCACGCGCGTATAAGTGCGCGGCGAGGAGAGAGAGAGGAACTTTGCGAGAGTCGCGCGCAGCTGCGCGGCTCTGGTGAAGCATGATTAATTTCCGGGAAAAAGAGACGCGCGGCTTCCTGCCGGAACTTTGGCTTCTGGCTTCAGGAGACAGATACACCTTAAACAATATCGCAAAGTGAAAAATTGAAGTTTATTTTTGCGTTTCTCTTCGATTTGTTTGAGTTAATGTATCGAACAACAGAATCTGCCCAAATTGAAAAACACTTTTTGGGCACTGTATACATATCTTGAAGACTGTAGTATCGGATTTGAGAATGGCTTAAATTTTTAAAATTATAATTCATTCATTAATTTTTTCTGTCAAGTAAAATTTGCGTACACTGTACGATGATGTGTCTAGTTTCAAATACCTCGAAACACATTTACGGCATTTTTTAGCAAAAAGTTATTTGCAAGTACATAAATGTTTAAATTAATTTTATAGATTTTGGACTTTGCTCGAATCCTATCGGATCTGATACACATAATCATCTCTTTATTACTCCCAAATGAACACCATAAATGCCTCATTTATAATTAATATAATAAAAGTTCAGTTATACTTTCAGGTTGTTCTATTAAAGGCATATCTCGAGATGTCTCAGAGCAGAAAAAAATTTTTTTCTCAAAGCGCGCGATCCAGCGAGAGACGCAGAGGCGTAGAAAACAAAGTATACCACTCGCAGAAAAGTTAATTAAACTAAAACAGTGGCGTGGAGAGCCGCTCGCCGCGGGTAATCATCGTGAAAGGAAGCTCCGAGGGAGAGAAAAAAAAAACGGATTGAAAAGCCGAGCGGTGTACATAATATAATACGAAAACGCGGCTGCGGCGCGGCTGTAAGCGAAACGGGAAAATCGGCGAAAAAACACGCACAAAGCCCCTCCCCGCGGCAAGTTCATCGACTGGTCGTTATATTCCGTCGCCGAAAGCGTATACACACACAGACTTTACGGCCAATATTCCGCGGGACGCATAAAGCTTCTTTTCCTATGCCTCGTCGGACTTTTTTTTTTAATTCTGTACAGGTATATAGACGCGCGCGTATAAACTCAGCAGGTGGGGGGAGGAGGGGAGAGTGAAAAAAAAGTCGACTCCGGCCTTTGTTGCTCCACATAAAAGTGTTATTTAGGTCTGCCGGGCATAAATCTGCAATTATAATCGGACCGCAAATTGGAAAAGTTTTCCGGGCGCTGGAGGCGATCTTTTTTTTCTGCTCGAGAAAGAGAGAGAGAGAGAGAGAGAGAGAGAGAGAGAGAGAGAGAGAGAGATAGGGGGGGAGGGAGAGCTATTCTGTTTTCACGAAAAGGAACTTTGTGCGTATGCGAGAGACTGAATGAGGATTGCCCAGGTTCGAAATGCTTCGTGAATCTGCGGATCCAACGATTGCGTTGATAAATATATGGGAAAATCCACAAAATTCGTTCAGCTTTTGGCGTTCCAAGATGTGGAAATGAAATGTCGTGCTTCAACCATCGGGCAATTTTTCTCTTATCCTAGGGAGCTGAAAAAAAAACCCACAAGAAATTTATAAATTTGCTGTGGATACATTTATTTAAAATGTTGGGGCTCCAAAAAATTAATTAATTTTATGGGTATTTATCCATATATAATATCGGGAAAGAGTTCATTGCTCTTTGATTTTAGTGAAAAATCCAAGCGATGAAAGTAGCTGATGAGAGGAAAAATCGATTATTCAAACTTTCGATGAAGTTTTTTTTGCGTATATGATAACAGTCAAAATAAAAAAAACAATAAATGATATGAATTGTTTTGCTATGATATTGAACATAGTAAATAGATTTTAATTTATCTATGTGGATGTGCATATGAAAGAAATGTTTTTAGAGTATACATTCACTAAAACTATAGTAATAACCTAAGTAGAGCTTTCGGGGAATGAACTTTAACAACGAAAGCTTTTCCAGAATTATTCAGGATTATACGTGGGTCGGATGTAGCCCTGGTAGAAAAATTACCCAATTGGCAAGGAAATGAGTTTTCACAGATAATTTAGCAAAATTTTTCTTTCTTGGAGAGTGCAGAACACAATTCTTGGTTATACAGGATTTACATTTAAATTTTTTACTAAAAAGGAGAAACTTTCGAACAATCTTACAATTGCAAACCTAAATGGTCAATATTTACCCTGTACAAAATATTATGCTGAGAAATTAATATTTATATGTTGCTAAAATTTAAACCAAAGTGTTCTCTAATACAAAAACGAAACAACTCTAGTTTCGTACAAAAATAAAAATGTAAATAATTATTCAAACCTCAAAAGACAATTTGATAAATGAAACAGGAATCCCCTTCAAAATTTAAAAATATATTCATTTTCTTCATCGGCGCGCACTTAATCAAAGTTAATCGCCCAACTTTTTCATACAACGCCGAGAGCAGACGGAGAGCGCTCTCTCGAAAAATAACAATTGCAATTCCAATTTCCTTGCTCGGGGCACTTTAGGGAAAAAGTTAGCCCCAAGGGAAGAGCCGAGAGAGCATCGCGGTATAGACACATCCGATAAGTCACTCCGAAAGCTCCTCCCCCGCGATCCAATCGAACTTTACCAGAGGAAGATCCAAAAACTTTCCGTTATACACACCCACATGTATAGGAAACGTGACGAAGTGGATCCGAAAGTATTACACGCGCGAAGGTGGTCGGCTCGATTCCGTCCGATAAAGCGCGAAAATGTCGAGCAGCACTCGTTCGACGAACTCGCCGCGTACTATATATGTTATATACTCGCACACAATATGTAGTACGTAACGTTTTTCTCGATCACTGTCCAGGCGGCTTTTCTTTTGAAACCTTTTTTCGGCGCGCTTTTCGCCCTACTCTCATACCGATTGACTTTCTCGACATGTCGAGGTGTGTATATCGGTAAATCGTTTTTTTCCTCTTTCCCGATCGCGCACGAGCTTTCGTTCGTAGGCCAGGAAGCCAAAGCGTTACGGAAGATATATAGGTCGAGCAGCTATATTTACCAGAATATAATTATGTGCGCGCAATATTCCGCAAACGCAGTTTCTCATGCGCTTGTGCACCTTTTTCTCTTCCTCCAGCCACCTCTCGAGCGCGTAACGCCTGCGATCGTTTGAATTTACCGCCTCTCGGGCCAAAGACACTGTGCGTTATATATACGCGTGTTTACAGTGCGATTTCGCGCCTCTCGGAAGAACGCGAATGGCAGTTTCAGAGGTGGGGAATTATAGAATAGATTAAAACTCTCCGCTCGTCTGTCTGCCGTGGAAAAAAAGCCGCGACGAGATGAGCAAAAAAAAATGTATAATAAGAGCCGAGAGGTGCTGCGGGAGAGCGTTAGAGGCAACAAACATATATATATAGCGACGAGTCGAGGGACGCCGTTATTAGACTTCTTTGCGCGAGCGAGCAGCGCGCCGGTTATTAATGCTTTCTCGTAAATCACGGCAAATTGTTTTTTCTGCCCGGCATATATATATCGGGAGGATTAATTTATCGATCGGCTTTATTATGCGCGCAGCTCTCCCTCTCTCTTGAGCGCGCGAGCGCGGGAAAATTGAAAATTTGTAATTTTTTTTTCATTCCTAACCCTCTCGGGGAAGATGAAACTTTTCAAGTTAATTTCGAGCGGCTCCTCGAGCCCGAGAGCGAGTGAGAGAGAAAGGAATGTCGGTGGAAAAGGTATAAAATAACTCTTGCGCGCGAGCGAGCGAGGTGTGCTCGCGCTTCAAAAGGTCGCTCTCGCAGCGCCGCGAAGTTTAGGAGTCGTAAAGCTTTTGCAATTAATTTGTTGGGTTATTAATAACGAGCGCACTGCGACTGCGTTACGTCAGTCTAGATAAAGCCTTACGTCATACCCGCCGCTTTGCTGCACTGCGGTGCTTTTCGTATATAATACACTTTTTCTTCCTTTTTCTCGAAAATAAAGAGACGATTTTGTTAATGAGAAGAATGAGCCGCTGTCGGTTCATTGGCACGTACACTTATCTTCCAACCAATTTGTCGCTCTCCTATATATGCGCCTGTAATTTATTGCTTGAAAATTAAATGTGTTTTCTTGGTTTTTAGACGTATAATAAAAGCTGATTGATCGCTGTATAAATGTGCGTTTTGAATATCTGCTACCCGTTTGTATACTTTATAGAATTGAAACGATTCGACGCATTTGATCGAAATTCCATGACAGAAATTTTTATGTTTCAAAGGCTTCATAATATTTTTTTAGAAGACCTGACGTTCCAGCAGTGTTGAAAGGTATAATTAAAAAAAATAAATAAATAGAGCAAACATTTTTTTTCGTGAAAATGCAGAAAAATTGCACGTATTATCGTGAAACTCGTTTAAAGATTTCATTCTCATCGTTATTAAAAAGTGGAAAAAGAAAGTTTTCGAGAACTCGAAACCCGCTATAAAACGAAAATGAGACGAAAAACGTATTTTTCCCAGCGCGTCTACATACGCAATTCTTACTTTTAAAACCCCCAATCACGTTTCTGGAGCGATTTAAGAAAAATTTAACATTTTACGACATGCCAATATAAGCTTTCTCTTTAGAAGTATAAGCAAAAAAAGAAATAGGAAACTCGTCGCGTAAAAGAGTCGCGAGTGGAAGAATTCAGCCGAGCTAATTGGAGCTTGGATTTTCATTGTTGCCGATTTCCACGGCGGCAGAGCCAGCGAGAGGCCAGAGGCGAAAATCATTAGGTTAATTTTCGCCGGGCGCGTTACTGGAACGAGGTCTGAACTCGTGTACCCGTATATATACGTATATCGTATAGCAGAGTTGTGTGCGTCGTGTACAAGCACAATTGACGATACGATTCGTACTCACAGCACGGCAGAGGCTGTCAATTGTTTGTATTCGAACTCGACGAAAATCACTCGGTATACGTGGTGTGTACGCCAGATATTGCGCGCTTATTTCTCCAGTCCAATTTTCGAATATGTTCGCGGTGCTTTTTCTCGATTACACGCTCCATCCGTCCTCGCAGTAAGACCGGGCGGTAAAATTCGTTTCCACGACCGCTAATAATAGATTAGCGATAGTTCGACTTCACGAACGAGAATGTGCGTGTTATCTTCTAAAAAGCGCGTGTGTTTCTCTCCCCCGTGTACGTGTACTCTATATTTTTCTCGAAGTTCAAGTGCTTTCGTACGCGATAAAACTCAATTGCAGGCGACTCCGAATTTTCGAGGGTACAAGTACACATCAGCCGCGCGTGGAAAGACTTCGGAAAAAAAAATTGAGATAAGACACACACGCAGAGAGCGCAGAGAGCGTCGTCCAAGGGCGAAACAGAAAAATCGTCGAGTCCTCTCATCGAGAGAGAGAGAGAGAGAGAGAGAGAGAGAGAGAGAGAGGAATCATTACCATAATTCAGCCTCGCGCTCGCGCCGACACATCGCAATCTCTCTCTTTCTCTACTAGCGAGATACGCATCCTCGTGCCTATAACTATACGTATAGGGAGCGAGAGAGAGAGCAACTATCTCGTCTACAGCAACATCACCGGAAGCTCGCGCAGCGCTGCTCCTCCTATCGCTGAATTGATTACGCGTTCATATAACTTTTCTCGTTGCGCAAAACTTGCCGCCGTCGCCGCTTCTTCTCTCTCCCACGAGAAATTCGCGCGCTGCTCTTGATTCTTTTTTTTCTCGAGAGAGCGAGCGAGAGAGCGAGAGAGCCTAGTAGATCGTCGGCGCGACAATGTCGGGCTTTATGCAGGAGCGCTGCCCGCCGAGAGTATATAACTTTTTTTTTCTTTTCGTTAAATTACGCGCACTTCTCAACAGCACCGAGGAGAGAGAGAGAGAGAGGTCAGTGCCCCCTTCCTCGCGGCCAGCTCTCTCTCTCTCTCTCTCTAGAGTCTTTAAGTCGAGAAGGAGAGCTTAAAGCTTCTCTCGATGTGTCTGAGGACTTTTTAGCGAGGCCTTCTTTTTTTCCCTTTCGAGTGCGCGCAGCTCGAGCCCGAGAGAACGATCGGCGAAAAATTGCGAGAGAGAGAGAGAGAGAGAGCGAAGGTTACGGCTTTTTCTTCGACGCGCAATATAGACGAGAGCAGCAGCAGCAGCAGCAGCAGCGCGTGTGCGCGAGATCTTTTCCCACAGTGAAAATGTCATGTCGGCGCGGTGCAGATAACGATTTTATAGCCGTTCATCAGAAACGCGATGGAGAAAAAAAGCACACGGGAAACTCGTCGGACGCGCGATAAAAATATGCGTAATCTCGCGTGTCAAGGTTGCGCGCCGCCTGGACACCCGGACGTTTTTTCCGAAGTTTAGGCGCGGGCTTTCAGGGGGGGGTTTAATTAAAAATTCAAATTTCGCGCCGTTACAGTGCGTCCTGCGCCAGAGACGGAATTACGATGGAAAACGAAGCTGTGGCTTTTCAGACCTTCTTCGCGTAATTTCTCGAGTCGCAATTTCTCAATATGGACTTCGTTCGTTTATAATTTAATTTCTGTCAAAAGTTGCGGGTCAATTTTAATTGCGTTTTTATCCGCTCAGGCGCAAAGTTGAAATTTTTAAATGACTTTCCGACTCCTCAAGAGGATAGAATTATTAATCAGTGACGTGAATTCGGGAACAGGGATAATCCACAGTTCTCGTTTTCCGAAGGTACCGCAGATTTTCTCCAAATCTGGGCAGCGAATAGACCTTTTTCAAATATAGACACATAGTCACGTTCTGCAAATGTATAGGAATTGAATACTAAATTTAAGTTAAAAAAAAAACACAGTTTAACGAATTTTTCGTTCCTTAATCATGTATATTAAAAGTCGGTCTAGTCCGATGTCCCCGCGGGGATACGCGTATATCCAAATTAAGCCTGCAATACATTCGTGAAAATAACAATAATGGACTCCGGTTATTTATTCCTCCAGATTTTCCACATTTTCAAACGGTGTTTCACTGTTCTCGACTTTATAGACATGCTTCGCCCATTAAATCATGCAGATTTAATTTTTAACTCTTCAACAATTCACGAGATGGTCGTCCCACGCCAAAATACAAAAGAGAAACAAAATCTCAAACTTATAGTCTCTCGCTCCGCATCGTCGGGTCGAAAGTATATATACAGATATACCCGCGTAACGGCGAACGAGCCGAAGAAGCCGCGCTGCTTCGCGCACGCGACCATTACAGCGAGTTCTGCATTACACACCTCCCACGTGCTCCTCGTGTGTGTTTACATATTACGCGCTCGCCGCCGACTAAGCGCGCGCCATTCAATTGTCGCGCGCTCGCGCGTAATTGCGCTTTGCTTCTGCGCGCGCTTCCTCGGCTGCAGCGCGACTGCGTCACTATATTCGCGCGGCTAACGGTAAAGTGTGTGGTTCTTTTTTTTTCTTTCTTTTTTTTTTTTAAGAAAGAGAGGCTTGATGGTTTTTCGTAATTTTAAATGTAAATTTCTCTCTCGCGCGAATGCGCGCACGTATAACTGTAAATAACAACGATTCTTTTTCTTTCTGTTTCAGGTAAGTGTGCCGCCCGCGCATAGCAGCAGTGGAGGGAGTTTATATTCGTAATCGTGAGTGCATAATACAATGCTCGTGTCGAAAGTCGCGCTGGCTTTTGAAAAGAGAGAAAAAAAATTGAAAAGCTAATAATACACATCGTAATTACGGCTTTCTCTCTTTTCACGGACGAAAATCCTTGCCTCCGTGCTATATTACGGCTGAAAACACGACACGTCAGCGCCTTACTCATATTATATATACTCTCTGCGCGCAGACTCTCGCGGCATCAAAAGCCACGCGCTATAAGGCTGCTGTATTATCCACGAAATTCTTCAAAGGTTTTTCACTTCTCTCTCGCTCGAGAGAGAGAGAGAGAGAGAGAGAGAGAGAGAACAAAAAGGAAATGAGGAAAAAAGAGAGAGAGAAAAAACGGCGCGAAGCGCAAGGGATGCCGCGGCTGCGCTGCTCTAATCTCCGGCTCACACAAAGCGGTGGTCATAGTTCTGGAATGTTGTAAATCGCCCGAGAAAAGGCCTTAAACCTCTTTCACTTTCGAAAAGTGTTTATAAGCCTCGAAGGAAACATACACTTATGGCTCCTCTTCTTCGTTCTTTTTCCTTTTTTTTTCACCTCGTCTCCGACGAAAGAGGATATTTTTATTGAGGTTCACGCGCGCGCGCGGGAAATGCCGCGCGCACACACGATTCAAAGAGACGAGCGAGAGATTCGTCAAGCGTGGGCTTGAAAATTAATCGCTTTTTAAATTTGTCATTGTAATAAAATATTTTAATTGCGTGAGATTTTTTATTACTTTATACTGAACATGTGAACCTTAATTTGTATACACGTTTTCGTGTATGACGAAAATTATGATGATGCATCATGGAGGATTCATTCTATTTATCGGTTCAAATCGTACTTTCTATACACATCTTATATTTACTTAATGTGAATGAAATGGTTACGTGTATAGTATAATAATGACTCTAATTTACTGTACAAATTATATATTTTTTCGTTCCCTGTATTAAGTAAAAGCCTCTATCGAAATTAGATTTCTTTTTCATGCAATAAAATGAATCAGAAAAACGACCCAAGATAAGACTTAAGAGCCTGCAATATTTCCAAATAATTACCAAGAAATTTAAGTAAATTTAGAAAGTTGGTTTTGAAAATCTTTAAAAACAATCTTGAAAATTTTTGCGGGAGTATAAAATATCATCTTCAAGCTGTTTTCGTAAGTTGACAAAATTATTTAGAAAACTCAATGTTAAGAATAGGAATACCAAATATTTTATAAGGATTTTCGTGTGTTTAGAAAATTGTTTTGTAAACTCGAATAGTTTTGAAAATTCTTTGAGAAATTTTTAAAAATAGAACGCGATTACCAAATATTTTCAAAGGACTTTTGCGTATATGCTTTACAAAGTTCTTTTGAAAATTCTTTGAGAAATCTTCTGAAAATTCATTAAAGTTTTACTGAGGAATAATTAGCGTATACAATTATTATGAGATTGCAGTATAACAGTGCGGGGATAATTGATTAAACTTTAAACAGAAAAATGAGGTCAAAACGTTCACTCCGAGATCGCGCTGGATATTTTCGTGGGAATTCTAACGAAAATTCAAGCATCGCACACAGCGATCAATGCAAAATTCGTATATATATCCGCTCGAAAAACTATGCGTTATATTGCATTTCTATTTACCTCCATTCAAATCGCGCCAGAAGTCAGGCCAGAAGCATTTTCGCTATGCTCTATACGTGATATATACACAAACAGCGAAACAGCAAAACACGTCTCTCGCGTCCGGAGCAACAAACCGCGCCCGTGACCCACCGATGTGTATATTTATTTATAGCATTCACTCGTGGCGGCAGCGGCGACGGCGACCGATAAATAATTTAAAACCGCATTCAGAGGCCTATTCCCGCGGCTCTTTGCACACCTCGACGTATAGATATACAGGTATACAATATACACTGTGTGTATGCGCGCATAAAGCGAAGCCCGCTAAAACACACCGGCGGAATTTTCATCTCCGCGCGCGAGGAATTCGACGAACGCAGATTAAAAAAGCGACTCTATATAACGCGCGCATAGCCCCCCCCCCCCTCACCGAGAACTGCAAAAGCTCGAGGAATCAAAAGGAGGAATTCCAAGACAAAGCGGAAAAGCTCCAGCGAATAAATCCCGTCGCTTTTCGCGATGCACAATGTGTACACACTATACAGAATGCGTATTATTTCTTATAGAAGCAATATTGTCGTTGCGCAATTCAGCATCGAAATTCAAATTTTCGCCTTCGATTTCTTGCTCTACGCGGTTGACATTTTTTAATGGCATACGGGCCGCGTTAATTTTTGTCGCGGACCGAAATATCTCGAATCTAATAAGGCCGGGCGCGTTTCAAAAGTTTTTCGAATCGCCGCAGTGATGTCATTTCGTCGAGAGAGACAATTCGATCGCAGGCTAATTGCCATATGGCGCTACACACACCGACCGATAATTATATGCGCTCTCCGAATAAATTACGTTTCGCTCTCTACTCTAAATGTATAATTAAAAAAAAAAAAAACCCGCGCTCATTATGATTTTGCTCGATAAAAAAAAAATCTCATTTCTCATGCGTGGACAGATTCGAGCGATAAAAAGCGCTATTTTGCATGACCATCGGTCACGCGCACTTGTTCGATAAACGAGTATATGTTTGCGTCCTTACCCAATTGTGCTTCGAAGAAACGATAATGTAATCAATTTTTTACGGCACAATATAATACGCGCGATAGTCATTTTAAAAAATAGTACACGCACTCCGCAAGAAATTGCGACTGTGTATACAATATATGTATTGTGTGCGTATACCAGTCTCGCCGATTGGCAGAAAAGAAAAAGTTGTGTATACATATATCCTATAGGCTATTTAGCAGCGTTACGGCAAAACGGCCGATATCTATGTTGAGGTATATTACACAAACGACCATAATCTCCTCGGCGCGTTTTATTTGTTGCCCCCCTCGATCCTCGTTAATCGGCCAACTTTCTCAATGCCTGTATGCCTACGTAGATGTATAGATATATACAACGTGTACAGAGCACACAGTGTGCGCAGGAGAGGCAATATTGTACAGGCGAAACATTACGGAAAGTTGTAATCCTCTTTGTCGATGAATCGGCCTTGGCTTCGACAAACGCGCAACGCGCATATCGCGCGCAAATCGCACATCGAATATTCGCTATTGCGTTCAAAAAGTACACGGTAACGCCTCTTTGTATTTTAATGATCTCGCGACGTGCCGCGATGTATATATGGACACAACAGTATGTGAGATACAATGAAATTTTTTTTTACTCGGTTATTATGTGGCGAGAGACCTCCTTTCGACTAAAATTACGTCTTACTCCCCCCCCCCCCCCGAACGTCCTCGTTATTTCCCGTGATTTTTCATCTTCGACGGATGTGTAATGTGTACACATACGTACTGCGTACAGGACAGGAATATATAACTGTATATACCTCTGCGCGCTGCATCGTCGTCGTCACTCGAGAATCATACGGGAGCTCGAAAAGTTCAAGTATGGCAATGTACATTTGATACTCGCGATTTCTGTTCGGGAAATACGCGCACTATTTTTACAAAAGCCCCCCGCGCGGCTTTCTCTTTGTGTCACGTGCGCGCGATCGTTTATATAAAAGCGCTCGTTATAATACCTATAAACAAATGTATATTACGCTCCGTGACGTTATTCGCCGTTTCGCCGGCTCACAGCTATGTTTACGATAAATAATTCTACAGCGGATATAGGATTATGCATTGACATTTTTTTTTTAACAATAAATAAAGCGGGAGAGGCGCCGAGGAGAATGGATTTCTGGAGCGCTTCCAGAACGAGGTTTTTTAAGTGTCTCGTAAAACCGACGCGGTGTCGAGATAAAGCAAACGCAGAAGAAGATACGAGTGTAAATAAGCGCAGGAGGGGGGGGGGCCAAATGAATTTTCTGCGAGTGTATTATTAAGTGTATGCGCGGAAGTCCTTTTCTCCGAGATTATTATCGGATCATTTCGGCCGACAGTTTTGATGCCGATAAATCAGGTTAACGCGCTCGGCTCTCCTCCGCAGGCGGCGAACGCGCGTGGGCGCGTATCTAGATAGCTTTGATTTCTCCATAAATTTCGGCGGGAGACTTAATAATGTCGTCGTCGACGAGGGCATGTAATAATTCTTCGGTTTCTTTTATTTAGCCTCTCCGATCGCCGCGGATATATACGAGCTCGAGTTTCTTATATACGATTTTCTCCGGATTTCCTGGCGCTCGATACGAGCCGCTATAAACACACTTTCGTGCGCGTCGTTGTGCGCGAGTTACAAGGTGCGTAAAGTGCGATATTTCGTGAATTCTGACGCGTCGCACACAGCCGTTTTCGCGAAATGTTGGAGGGCGAATGATCTTCGGCTTGTTCTTCGTCATCTTAAATTTGTACGAAATGAATAAAGCTTGCTTTCTTTGTGGAAAGCTTGGTGGTATACTGGTTTTTTGGATGTGCAGAAAAATGTGCTGAAAATGGGTTTCCAATTGTCTGACATAATATAATATGCTACATGTTGACCTGTGAAATTTTTGATTCAGCTGCGTCTGTTGCTATCTCGGTGATTTTGTACTCGATGACCCGTTCATTAAAGTCGTATTTTGAAACAGTAACAGCTCTTCAAACGATATTGAGTAATAATAAAACTTTGTACAAGGGATGAGGGTTTGTTCGTTGCTTCATTCATTCCTCAAAAAATCGGGTAGAGGTGTAACCCTGAATTACAAGTATTGCTATTGGAAAGTAAAATAACCTACTTTTTTCTCTCTTTAGTCTCAAAGGCATTCCACGGCGAAGTAAATCCTACTAATATTGACAATGTGAAAAATGAGTTTGAAAGAGATTTTAATTTTTTTTATTTACAGCGCAGCGATGAGTAAAAAATTCAATTTTTTATGATTTGCTGGTTCAAGCTAATCTTATAATGGCCCCTTTTAATATCTGAATTATTGACACGCGACTGAGCAAAAATTCATTGCCTTGCCACTGTAAATGTAATGCAGCAATGAGCCTTGGGCTTCGCTCTCGAGATCGATAGAACGAATTGAATTATTTCGCATTAGCGACTCTCGAAATAACGCGTCGCTCAGCGGTGCTTAGCGACAAGTCTTCTTCTGGGTCGACTCGTCCAGAACGATGGCTTTTCAATTTTTTATTAGATCTACGCGAGATTGAGGACTAATTTTTAACAAATTTCGAACGGTTATAACGTCGCTCTTAATTGGCTATTCATACATGCTCTTGATGTGATTTCACATGCGATATCGAGATTCGGATTATGGTGGTAATTTTGTTAATTCCGTTGACGAGAAAAAAGACGTATTACAGGGATTTATTTTGGAAATACAAGAAATGTTTATTTACATTATTTATTATTATTAAAAATGTACCAACAAATCTTAATCGTAACTTCTCCGAAACATGTACGATTAATTATTTGATCGTGTACTTAATTCAGAGGATTATTAATATCATTTTACAGCAGTAGTACAAATATTTTTTTTTAGTCACTTATGAATTTTGAGTCATGTTGTACTAATATTCACAATTCAGTATGTTTGATAAGTTTTATCAAAATTAATCTAAACTGTAGTTAGGATTTTTCAAGAAAAATTCACATTTATAAGCAAAAATTGGAGGAAATGTTATCGCGAATAAGATGTACGTGACGTCATGAACATAAAATGTCCTTATGTGCTTAAGTGACGTCATTCAACATAACAGTATATACATGTATACATAAATAATGCTAAAACTCGAAACGACCGTACATTTTCAATGATTCTTTTGAATGAAAAACACAGTAAAGCCGTAGAAATATTTTTTATTATTCTGCAAAAGCCATAAATCAGAATTTGCAATGCAAAATCCTAATTCTATTATACCCACCCAATACTCTCCAACGTTGAATGTGATGGACAGTTGCACGTGTTTACCACATGCGAGAAAGATTGTCCCAAGCGTCTGTCATCGGAAAATCATGTGTACCTAATACCTATATGTTATCTATGTACTATGTATATAGAACATATATTGTACACAGGCCATAAATATATTAGTACGGAAGGATGAAGCTTTCCCTCGTATATACATGTCGGTTTGAAGGTCAAGCGCGTAATGTGGACCACAAATTTTGAAAACCAGATAATCGGCTTCGCTTTCCGAAGGTGAAAACTGTCGAGAAAGGTTTATTGGCGCCACACGTGTGACCGGTGCAACTACTTTAAACACGATCTTCTCTCAAGGCTCTCACGGCGGGACACACACACAGACCCATGTAGACTGGTATACATATATGTGTGTGTGTATAGTTGTAGAGTTTCTTTTTCTCGTCGCTCAGAAAAAGGATTAATCTCGGCACACACACGCACAGTATAGCTATACGCGCATGTATCCCATTCGTTTTTCTTCCGTGGCGTGTAATATATATAATATATATATAGTTTTAAAAAAGTATAGAAGCCGCGACTGGCGTCGGCGTCAAAATATCATACAGGTTTAGATCGGGAGATTCTTGTTTAGAAAGGATTTACTGCGCGTCACGCCGTTTTCCTTTACAATCACGCTTTAACTATATATACGCTATTATAAAGGAATCGCGCGCACGCAGCGCGCAACGGCCTCTTTATTAAACATCCAAATTCATATTTAAAAAAAAAAGAACAGTTATTTCAGGTAGCTCTTAGTGCGGGTATTTATTGAAATCGAAACAAAATACCAGGCGGATAAACTCGTTTTAACGAGATATTTTCTTTGCGAGGAATGCAATTCCCGTGTAGGGGATGGAGGGTTTCATGCGGATAGCTCACGTCTATATGGACGAAGGCAAAAACGATGCGCCGATAATTTGAGTGGGAAACGATTGCGCGTATATCATTTAAAATTATTTTTGTTTTAAAAAATAGGTCATTGATTGTGGGAAAAAATCTGTTATTGATTAAGATGCAGATAGTTGAAAATTGTCTATAATTCAGAATCTAATAAGTTTTATAAATTGGGTAACGAAACAGCTGGAGAAAGTAAAAGAGATAAATTTTTTCTTCAAATTTTATTAAGCAGCATTTAATTTTAGGAGACAGAATCGTTGCAATTTGAACTACGTATAGTTATTGTGTTTTTAAAAGATTCTTTCAAAACTTCTTGCTAACACCTTTTCTCTAATTCAAATACCCCAATGCTATCTTGAAAAAAGTCATTTTCAAAAAACGTATTCAAAAAGGCTTTATTTCCGAGAAATCGGCCAACTAGAAGACGGAGTCTGTACGAAGCATTCACCTTTGCTCTAAGTTTCTTTCGTGTCGTTAATTAAGCTCGAAAAAAAATCACTATACGTCAGAGCCTCCTTTGAGAAATAGAAAAAAAAATTTAAGGTCCCCCGAGGGCCCTCGCTCGATACGGCAGCCATAGTGCCAAGAACGACGGCGACAGCAGCCAGCCAGCAGCTCCTTAAAGTTCAAAGTTCAGTAGACTTCTAACTCTCTCTCCTTCGAACGATAAATAAATCCCGATTTATGTAGATGTATATTGTACACAGAATATTGCAAGCGAGGCGGCAGCAGCCGCAGAGCCGACGGCGCCAGAGAAGAAGACAGGGCAAAAGGGGGGGGGATAAAAAAGAGAAGAATAAGAAGAAGAAGAAGAAGAAGAAGAAGAAAAGAAAACGCACGGTGGCGAAGATAAAAGAAAGCTTCTTTCTCCCACAGAGGCGCGTTTTTCGGGCCGCCTATTTATAGGCACGGGGGGGGGGGGAGGGGGATAAGGGAGCGAATTCAGAAGTGCACTATATACACATGCGCTCGTGCATCCCGTGCAGACGCGACGAGACGCATCCCAGGCGCGGCGGTAGCCGCCTCGCGCGCGAGCTTTACGATATAGGCGCGCGCGTTTTGAGTTATTGGCGCCTATAATGCCCCTCGCTTGGCGCCCGGGGGCGTGCGCATAAAAACGTTTTGCGCCTCGTGAGATTTATCGCGATTGTTATCGCGCAACTTCGCGCACACTTACACTGCGCACACAGAGAGACGCTGCGCGCATGCGCAGACGCGTGCGCTCCAGCGGGGCAGCCGGTGTATATATATAGCGAGAGAGATAGATAGATAGATACTCCTTTTATTTGCACTCATATGGCAAAATTACAATGTATATATAAATACAAAAATATAAATACAAAGATTATACATTCAATATAAAAACAATATAAAATCAGTGTAAAAACAGTAATATTTTCAAATTCATAGTAGAGAGAGAGAGAGAGAGAGAGAGAGAGAAAAAGGGATTGAATGGAACGGTTATGAGGAATTATTTCGACGCGTTCCTTGCTGTATCGCGTATTATGTCGAATTTCAAAAAATAAATGCACTTTTCTTTGGTCCAGAATTCGCAAAAAAAATTTTTAAGCTAGAGCTTTTGGGCCAATGGGACTTTCTTCACTAAGCCAAAAGATGATGAAAAATGCCGAGGAACATGCGAAATATAGAATATGAAAATTTAACATGAGGAGGGATATGGAGAAAAAAAAAAAATTGACTATTCGGATTTTTATTATTTTCTTTTTTTTTAAATGGGCATAACTTTTGGTCAGAGCATCGAAACTTGGCATATTTTTTTAAAATTAAAGCTCTTTTGTAATACTTTATTATAGTGTTATTCGAAATTTTATTGGTGCCTCGGGAACATTCGTACTTGTTATTATTCCAGTGTTTTGACGCATTCATTTTCTGTAAAAAAGGCGTAAAATGGCTCAGAAATACGGTTACTAGTAATTTTTCCCATGTTCCTCTCCACTTTTGACTATCTTTCGGTTCACAGAAGAAATTCTGATCGGTCCGAAACTTCTAGCTTTAAACAAATTTTTTCGATATCTAGACCAAAGAAAAGTACATTTTCTCATTGAAATTCGACATATGCGAGAAAATTTTTTTCCCTTCGCGCCTACTCCAGGGGCATTATTCTGTGTTTGTAACGCTCAAAATTTACAATATAACGCGTAGCGTTATACAAACACAGAATAATGCTCCTACTGCTGCTTCGAGAAAGATGAGAATTTTTTCCGTTCCTTAGCGTGTGTCTATAGGTCCACGTCGTTTCTATACATATTTCGGATTTTATGCTTTAGTTTGTGCTTTCTCACAGAGCAATCGAGTACTTAATCGTGTTGTTGCGAGTCGTGTACGCCATTACTTATACTTTTTAATTTATTGAATAGTTGGGATGACATTAATTACACCGATATACCGAAATAACTTGTGTACCGGGAAAAATACAGATAAGTATTTCTCGGCTTGAAAATAGCTCCAAGATAGTCACACTAAAAAAGCGAAAGTATAGAGAAGGAATAATTGGACTTGTACGCATACGTTGAAAGAATTATTTAAAAAAGGAATAACTCTTCAAATCTCAATTTTGTATAAAAAAAGCAATGTAGCGTTCAAGAAAATAACTGAGTTTCTTGATAAGTAATTCCTGTTTAATAACTTCAAAGTCAGGTTACACATAGCTTTGAACGTATATTTTTACAAAAAGTCCACTGTTACGACACTCAAAAATGTTCACCATTTTCGAAGCGTAATGAAAAACTACGCCTTACAAGAGTCCACGCACGTTTTCGTGGATTTCGCAAAATTTCCCGCGTACAATTACAGCTGAAGAAAAGAGGAAACGCCCGCAGCAAGCAAAGTGCTGCAGCGAACGCGCAAAGAAAAGTCATTACACGCGAAAGTAGATTTTAAACGTTCTCTCCCTCTCTCCTCCGCGCGCGCGCGCGAGAAAAAACTAAAGCGACAAATTAACGCGCGCGCGCGCAGTCGAAAAGGAGAAAAAAAAATCCAGAAAAAAAAACGAGGTGACGGATAGGGGCGGGTCTCTTTCTCTCGCTCTCCGAGTCGCGCGCGCACATAGTGCAGAACTGGAAGCCTTTCGAATCTCTCGCTGTATAGGCGCACACAGACACTTGCGCGCACACAACGGACTCTACAGCTCCTAAGCGCATTCCACGCGCGGGGATTGTAATTGCGGCCGTTTCGCGGCTGATTACTCTCGAGTGCGCTCCAGTTGCGCCGACCGCGAAATTCCAGATGCAGCTTTGATCGACGCGATGTTGTGTGTATTAGAAAAGAAACGCGCGCCGCGCGTATATATATAGGTATATACGAGGGTCGGTCGCTGCGCGAGAGCTTCCCGGAAAAACGACGCAAGTCACGGGCTTTTGCGAGAAAAGCTCAATTTAACGCTCGCGGTGGCTGCTGCAGTGTATATGTGTACTAATGGGTCGTGAGCGTATGGATCGAAACGTCGAAGATTAAATCCGAGTGCATTTATTGGCTCGTTTCATCGGCTATATATCGGCGAATACCAGCGCGCGGCGCCATTAAAGCCTTAAAATAGTTTCTTCCTCTAACGCGTGTACAAAGCAATCTGCGGGAACAGGAGCTTTGTATCGTTTTTTGAAGCTGTAGCCGTTTGATTTCTCGTTCCGTGAAAAACGAGAAAATGTTTCTTTTGGTATAGTTTTATACCGAAACTCAAACGTAGAATTTTAATTATCGCGTAAGAGCTTTAATGCAAAATATATACTCACATTGAATGCTTTATTACATAAAGTTACCAAATACTTCTTTTTCGAGTCGTCTTGTCACTTTTACATCCTTTGTTTTCAATTTGCAAGCTTTTGTCTTCTACATTCTTTTGCACTACATTGCTGATAAATTTGTGTTTTATCATGTAATGACTTATTTCTGTACGTATATACTAAAAATCACAAAAAATACATATCTGCAGTGGATTATTACTGTGAATTAAAACAAAATAACTTTAATTAAACTATGAAAAAAAGCAAGCAGTTAAGACGATCAACCTGAACGAAAAGTTATGACAATTATAACAAAAACTAGAGAATTTTATGCAATATTTCATATAAGAATGCAAGATTAGAAGTAACATCTCATTCTATATGATGCTTTTCAATCAAGAACTATTGTGTACTTTAGAATTGTCATGCCTTTTCACTGCAATTTAGCACACTTGATCGAGGAATTTTCATTCGACACGTCCACTAAAAAGGGCTCGTAAGAAATAAGCTCTTTCGAAAAAAAAACTGCATTTTTCTACCGCTCTTCCCAGAAGCCCCAGAAATTTTCTTCCTCATTACGTATTATTCGAAAGCGCGCGCGCGCGAAGAGGCGCTTATTTTCGTTAGCCGACGTCGCTCGCTCTGCCAAAATATATAGCGCAAGTAGAACGTTTAAATAGGTTGAAGCGCAAAATCTTGCGAAAAGGCAGATGGTCGCATGCGTATCCACGCGCGCATATGCGACGGAGATGGGAACGAAGGAAAAAAAATGCGAAGCGTATATGGAGCCGTCCGTGAACCGGTAAGTGAACTTTGCAAAGACGCGTGTGTCCGACCGAAAATGACATTGAACTCTCTCGCGCAGTGTATAGTCTTTCTCTTTCTCTCTCTCTCTCTCTCTACTCAGATGTGTCTGATGTGTCGGATGCTCTCGCGCAGCAGCGCCGAAACGATATAATTAATGGGCATAATACTCGCGTCGAATAATATGCATTCGTCCTAAGCGTCTATTTCCAATGTGAATAAGCCGTTCCTCGTGATCGCGTGTCGCGCGATATAAATCAATTTATTGCCGCGCATACGTGCGCATGTATTTGTGTGCGTGTGTGCGTGTGTGTAATACGCGCCGTCTTCTTCATTACTCTGTCTTTGGCGCATCTTCCGAAGTGTGTCATGATCTGCTGCTGCTTGTCGCGTTCAATTAACGTCGTGTTGTCGCGCCGTGCCTCGCTTCGCTATGTTTTACGCGCGCGCGCTTTGCTTTTTTTATATGTATCTCTTCTCTATACATACATGTATACAATTGTACACAGGATAAACAGAATGCACAATATACATGTATATTGTATATAACACAGTTTACGCGCAGCAGTGGCTGCTTCCTTTTCTGCAGTCGCTCGAGAGCTTCCGCTCGCGCTTCTCCCCCCCCCCCCTCCTTTCTCTCGTGTACATATCTATATATGCGCACTACTATTCGATTCTGCGTATATGTGGACTATGCGAAGCGTGAGAATGTGCGAAGGAAGCGCGAGTTTTTTTTTTATAATTCGTTCAACTCCGCGCGTTATCTGCGGCGAGCGATACACTCTTCTTTTTGGTCGAGAGGTAAATAGAGGAGCGAGAGATAAATTAGGTTTGATTGTGATTTAGCGCTCCAGGAAAAGTTTTAATTGATTCGCTCGCGCGCGCGCGTTTTAGGTAAGGGCAAACCATGTCGCTCTTCTTTTTCTTTTCTTTTCCGTGCGTTGCACGCGCGCGACGCGCCGTAGATTTATTTAAGGGGGTTCTATCGGCGCGGAATGGATGTAAATATGTATATAAACGAGCGTTGTGGGGACAGAAAAATTGAAATGATTTTTTTTGTTCGTTTACAGGTTGGTCAACTTTATCGAGTCAAATTGATTGTACCTTGAGAAAACGTTTTTTTTTTCTTCTATATAATCGCATATTTCATGGAAATCGTGTTTGAAAGTTGAACAGATGTTGTGTGAACTGTGTAAAAACAAAATTGCTCTAAAATATGTGTCAAGTCTTTTTAGTTATATTTATCCGATTTGGTCATGTGTTAGAGCTTTTTTTCTAAGAAAACTTGAGAGTTACGCTTACCGATATGACTTGAGCGATAACGCGCAGTTATAAGCACAGCGTACGTAGATTACAATTATTTAAAGTTTTTAAAAAATGTCTGCGTGCCTCTCGCGAAAATATTTCTTCTTCGATAACAAGAGCCTCCTCTCCATTTTCAGGATATATGACGATCAACAATATTTTCGGTTAAAAAAAATTGAACAGTAAATCAAGAAAAAAATCCTGTACACTCTGTATGCACGTAACAATACACAGTATCTCCCACACGGTTTAAATCATTGCGCGCGTAAAGATGTACGAACTGTTGAAAAAAAATATACAATCGCGCGTTGAATAAAAAATAAAAAGAAAAAAGAAGCGAGCTCGAAATCTCGCGAGAAGAAGCCCCGCGGAGAGGCCTCTGCACTGCGCACTTGTCCCTTGGTCTCCGGCATCGCGACGCTCTTGTGTATACTATAAACTATATTGGACGACGCGCCAAGCCCGTGACCTTTTTGGCGACGCTATGCGGATGCCGTACAAGAGAGAGAAAGAGAGAGAGAGGGAGAGAAATCTTGCGCGCATACGATTTTGCTTAAAACAATCTTGTACGCGTTTTACCGTTAATTTTTAATAATAGGAGGCCGCGATGCGCGCAAACTCCCGTTTTGTTTGATGTTCGATATTCACAAAGTGTGCCAAACATGTTTTTCATTTTAAATCGCAATTAAAGCCCGCGCGCGCGTGTAAATGAGCGATGCGCGCATAATATAGTCTTCGCCGATTAGCCAAGTCGCGCCAACGTGAGATATAGATCGCGAGATGAAAGAGCGAGCTTATATGTGCCGCGCACATATTTTACTGCTGTTGGGCGTATACATATATAGTGCGTACGTGTACATGTGCGTAGAAAAAAATTGTTAAGAGGCGTCGAGCTTCGTTGCGCAAACGAGAGCGTCGCCTCCGCGCGCGAGTGAGAGAGCGATGAGGAAACAAGATCAAAAACCGACGCTTTCCTATGTACGTTATAAACGAAGACGAAACTTCGACTTGGCTCGTTATATACGCTTCGCCGGGCGCAGTAAATACGCAGATGGAAATTATTAATAACCGTAAATCGAAACGGGAGAAAATGTCGAGTTAACGAAATGAAAAAAAAAATGGAAGAAATTCATTGAGAGCAGAAGCAATTCTAAGAATCTCACAATAGCCCTCATTAACTATATCTCTCCGGACTACAATGAGTCCAATCCACGCCTATATCATTACCCGCGCGGAGCGACTCTCTCGATCAATAGCGCAAAAAATTTCTCTCTCTCTCTCTCTCTCGACATAATTGACCCCCCGAGCCAAGAGTCCGAATATCCTCTCTGGAAGAAATTCGACAATCGAGTCTCCCAATCAATTTCTACTCGGCGGCGAGCATCCCGGCGGCGGAGACAAAACACCGTTCTCAATCTCTCTCTCTCGCGACGAGCGCGCGAGAGCGCGCTAGTGAGTTATTTTTGCCAGAAGGAGATTTCTTTTCCTCCCGAGCTTTTTCTCCGGGACGAGACGAGAGGGTAGATCCGAGCGCCCGATAATTTTCCCCGAGAGACGCCGGGGTCAATGGAATCTTCGGAGCTTCGAGTCGAGAGAGAGAGAGAGAGAGAGAGAGAGAGAGATGCCATCGGCTCGTCGTCGATGCGCTGATGCAGGAAGTTGCCTCGGATTTTTCGCGCGCGCGCCGATCGCGTCGCTCGCGAGGGAGTTAAGCATAGAGCGTTAAATTCATTTTGCGCGCGGGGCTCTTCGCGGCTGAGTATACTCGCGAATTTTCGAAGAGTCAGAGGAAGAGAAGCCCGATATTTGAGTTATTGCGTGGAAAACTGAAGACTGTTTGGGGGATAAAACTCAGATGTGTTGAGAAATTCTTTATGTGGATAAATATTGCTTTATAATTTTTCTAAATTTTTGTATTGCTTTTCGTTATTCTTTTGTATACATAGTTCAAATAATCATTAGTCGAATATTGATTGAATTTTTCATGTTAATTTCAACGTAAGATATGCTGATTTGATAATAGCTGTCATCAATGGCTTACTGCCGGTTTCGACTTCATACTAAAAGTTGAATACTTTTAATATGTTGAGTATACTTACATAAATGCTGGATAGAAGGGTATATTATTGTATTGTTTGACTTGTTAATAAATTTGTGATAATATTGGTGTATATGTAAAAAGGCTAAAAATGTATATATTTTGCAAATATTATTAAGTAAAATAAAGTAAAGACATAAGAGTCTTAGATATAAATACAAAGAAACTTAATAAATTTAACAATTTTCTTGAAATCCATCAGTGAAACCAAACCCTCAACTCGAGTGCTGTTAACCACTCAAAATTTCCGTCCCTCTCGCGAGACTATAAAATTGCACTCCAACGATCGGAGAGCCCGCGATCCCGCGCGTTAAAATTTTCAGAGCATTTTCCCCGGCGAGAGGTTCGCTTGCGCAAACATATAGGCGTGAATCCGGGAGCTCTCGGCGATGCGAGCGATTGAGAAAGATCAAATAGCCGGAGAGTGCGCCCGAAAATAATTTTTCAGAAGAGCGCGTAAAACTCAAAGCCGCGCGCGTCTCGCGGCCCAAAAGACACGAGCAAGAGGGAAGGATCAGAGGCGGCATTATCGGCTGTAGACGTACTCTCGCTCGGTGGCTATATTTATACTTGCGAGGAGACGGCCCTGATCCGCGCAACGTAAGGAAACGACGTTCTGCGCACACGTGCAGTACGTTGTACACACACATATATATTATATATATATATAGAGAGAGAGAGAAGCGCGCATCTCGGGATCTTTGAGAAAGAGCGAGAAAAGTTTTTCTGCGGCGGCGTATAGAGAGACGCGCAGCGTGCGACGATGGGAGAGAGGAGAGAGACGAGGTCGCGTGCGAGAGCGCAGTTTTTTAACACGGCCGTGAACTGAAAATATCGCCGGTATAGAGAGACGACTGCCAGATGAGCTTTTAGTGCCCGGGAGATATAGGCGGCAATTTGATTGATTCGCTTAATTGTTCGGCTCGTGCGTGTCTGCGTGTCTACGTGTGAGAGAGAGACGAGTGCGTTCGTTGCCTCTATTATAATGGGACGAAGTGAGTTATTTACTTAATGATGGATTGTGGACGTCGGTGTGAAATGCTTAGTTGATATGTGTATACAATAAACGCGTGTACATGCATACACTGCGCGATGACGAGGAGCGAGGAACTGTCAATACTGTGAATAAAATATTTCAAGGCTCAAAGCGTGTAATCTCGAGTGTAATTATACGATTTTTTCGACGCATTATGCATACGCTTGTTATATCCGTTCGATTTGTTTGGTACATTGTACTTTGACGCTTCGCAGTATAGCGATGAACGCGCGAATTTCAAATTTGGCGCGCTTTCAATCCTTTTTCAGACGAGCGCTTTCTTGGAACGGTAACCAGACCTGACAATGAACTTTAATAGGATGACTTCTTTGGAAAAGGAGTATAAAATTTTCCGTCCGCGAACGGTGTTTTAAAGATAGGGAGAAATTCTTTCAGCTACGCGGTTGCAACGGGTTTCGTAAAACAAAAAATATTTCATGCGCTGTAAGCAGTATATCGTTCAAAAGTGAATGAGAAGAAACTATTGAGTCGATCGAATGATTCAAAGTGTGGATTTCGATTCAGCGGATTGAAAGTATGAACAAAATTATATTATGGTAGATGTAAACGTAAAAAGAATACAGATTTGGAATCAATATTCAAGTTGAATGCACACAATTCTGATATATAGTAAGAAGTCTAAAAAATGTTATTGATTATTTATTCATGCAAAAACGTGTCTATGTTGCTGATAAAACTCGAAACAAAAAGATATGGAACGTATAGCATAAGTATATAGTTTAGTGCGAATAAAAAGCGATACTTAAAAAAGTTTTAAGCACCAATACAAAAGGTGCAATTTATGAGCTTTAAAAACCTCTTTTTATGATAATAATCTCTTTGTAATAAGATTTCTTTCAATTTTGTATTACACAATTTATTGCAGTATTTTTATACTAATTTGAGCTTTATCAATTGTATGTAACCTGAAAAATACAAAAAAATGTTATCGCAATCATTTTGATTGGATTTCAATTGTTCATTTTGGCTTACAATAGCTGAGTAAGCGATATTTGACAAAAAAAGCACTTTCTAAAAAAATTTACTTTTATGACTCGAACACATATTAGAATCGAAATATAAATTGTAGAAATAAATTATGAATTGAAAGTGTTACCACGTGTTGATACAAGCAACATCATAGAATATTTCGTAGAAGAGGTATAATAAATGTCAAAAAATATTTTGACAATTATTACGCAAAGCACTTTTATTATCTAAAAATCTAAAATGTGAATAACTTTAAATATCATATAAATAGTTTTTGTTAGAATTTCAGCATTTATTATTAAAAGAGATTTCGCATTTAACTTAAGCCTATGCTAATCCCACGAATGGATCTGATTTTTCACTGTCTGCGGGATTTAAGACAGATAAATGGTATTAAAGAGCTGAAACTTCCTTGTTCGCACGTATGCTCAGGATTTTTAATTGAACGCTTAAAAAAAAATGATACAATGACAATAAAATGCAGATAAAAATAAATTAAGTTTTTTACTTGCGAAAAATTTTCTAAACATTCAAACGAATGAACTCAACCCTATATTCATAAGACAAAAAAAAATGCTCTTTCAAAAATTTTAAGGGTCTCTAAACCTAGCGTCTGCCTTGAATCCCACAGACAGCGAAAGCTCATCGACGAATGCTATACACTTTCCTCGAATACACAAATAAAAACGTATCACTGAAAACTAAATTCGATTCACCCTTTCAACTTTCGTCCTTCAAACCTTCAACGCAGCCCGCGAAAAAAGCCCGCGCAATAAAAATCGACTCGGCGCCAGAAAGCATAATCAGACTCGGCGCTGTAAAATCCATCGAATCCGCATTCATCACATCCTGGCGCGTACACACGCAGAAACACACGTTATACACAGACACCAGCACACAGAGAGAGAGAGAGAGATGGAGTCGCGCATTGTTGCGCGCGCTGCGAAACGGTACCGCGCGTTCCCGCACAAATCGCCGGCTGCATATCAAGAAGATAAGCTCGCCGCGCGCGCGTCCGCGCTGCGCGTGTTCGCGGAAAGCGCAGGCGCCCACGCGAGCGAGATTTTCGGCGGTATTGTCTTCTCGTCGGTTGCGCGCGGCTATTCGCATTGTCTGCGTGTATATGGAAGCGAGAGAGAAAGAGAGAGACCGACTGGTCGCTGACCTCGCCTGCTCTCGCTGACGACGGGCCAAACGGCTTCGTTTGTCCCGGTTATATTGCCAATTTTTTTTTCTCCCTCCCCCCTCCCTTGACTCGCATCCCCGTCGATCGGGGGTTACGTATGTATATCGCGAGCCTGGATAAAAGAAATTCGACGCGTCCTCGTCACCTCTCCGTATTAACGTATATGACCGATTCTTCTGTATGGAAAAATGCACTTCTCGGGGGTTCAGAAATTGAAATTTTATTTTTAAAGGTAGAGGTGGACCGACGAGATTTTCTTCTGTAAGCCGAAAGATAGTCAAAAGTGCAGAGGAACGTGAGAAAAGTTATACTAGTGAAACATTACTTCTGAGCCATTTTACGTTTTTTTTCTTTTTACAAAAAATTAATGCGTCGAAATACTCAAATAGTGGCAACTATACGAGTGTTTCCGGGGCAGAAATAAAATTTCACATTACACCACAATAAGTTACAACAAAAGAACTTTAATTTAAAAGCAAAATATGCTCAGATTCGATGCTCTGATCAAAAGTTATGTCCGTTTAGAACAAAAATTAATTAAAATCCGAATAGCCGATTTTCTTTTTTTTCCGCGCACATAAGTACCTCCCCATGTTAAATTTTCGTGTTTCATGTTTACCAATGTTCCTCTGCATTTTTGACTATCTATCAGCTTACAGAAGAAAGTCTGATCGGTCCGAAACCTCTATAGCTTAAAAAAAAAATAGTTTCGATTTCTGGACCCCCGAAAAGTGCATTTTTCTCGAAGAATTGGTCATATACGCAGTGTAATTCCTCCCGTTGCAAATTTTTATTGTACAATACATATACGCATAGCGGAGTACAGAGGATTTGTATTTTTCGAACGCACGGCTCGCTCGCGAGATGGTTTCGCCTCGAAAATGGAATTCGAGTGTAAGTACGCGGAATATATACGCATTTATATATATAGTGGGCGCCGCTATAACAGAGCAGCGCGCGAGACGCGGGTACATATAAGAAAGTGAAAGAGAGGGAAAAACGACAGTGGAAAGAGACGAGCGATAAGAATATACGCGAACATACGTGACGGGAATTCGAAACTCGGGCCGCGCGCGACGACGAGCTTTGCCTCAGTGCTGTATATATATATGTAATACCTTGTACTACCAGGGAGGCGAATTCCTATTCAGGAGCATGAAACATGTTCCGTATTTCGCGCATATTAGATTTGTCACGTTAAGACCCTCTGCGCGAATAAGTGTCTCTTTCTCTCTGTGTTTCTCTGTGTCTACAGTGTACATACGAGTCGAGAGAGCCGACTTTTTTCTTTACGACTCGCGGTAACATCGGCAGATATAATATTTAATAAGCTCCACTTTATGCGTTTGAGTGGACGGATTGTGTAAGGCTCGTAAAGCGCGTGTCTCGGATTATTTCGGTTACATATACTCGTCAATTTAATTCTGCGCCGAGGAAAAATTATCTAATGAAAATTGCGCGTGTTGAGCAACGTTACATAGTTTTATGGAATTCTTTTTTTGTATCGTTCGTCGCGGAATCCAGTCTCGATCGACGCGATTGTTTTGCAAAAGCTGTTCGGTTGTTCGGTCGTTCATTTTTGTCCAACGAGACGAGGCGACAGTGCATACACAAAAAAAAGTAGGCTTATAAAAAACGTAACAAGCGCGTGTGGCAATAGCGAGAAACAAATGATGTATGGCAGTATTAATTATATCATTACATTTTATTACAAGCGAAATAGTTTTCTCGAGCGGACTCCTAACAGTATACAGTCTACAGAAGAATCGAACAAGCTAATTAAAATTAGCATTGCATAAGAAGCTGAGCCTACGTGCTGACGATCGTGTGTAGAAAATACAAATACAACATATGACAAACTGTTATATACTACGCTAGAACACTATTTAATTATCTCCCGCCGCACATAATTGTAATTGTATTATACAATCGCGACCGTATAAAACGCAGTAAAAATTCTCATCGCATACAAATCCCATTGTGTAACACCATTTTTTTCCTCCAACGCAGCACATTAGCACTAAACAAAAAAAAAAGGAAATCACCGCGTCTTCTCTTATTAAAAATCTTCATCAAGCCCGCGCGAGGCGTCGGCGGATATCAGCGAGATCCAGAAAAAGAAATCCGCCGCGCACGCGAAAGGTACACACTTTTCAGGTACTTGGCTCGGCTCCAAGGAGGTTGCGCACTTCTCTCGTCTCGGGCCGCGTAGTACATATTTCTATATACGTACGGCACTTGTGTATAAAAGCCACGAAAATCGTCTCTCCCGGCGCGTCTTTGGCTCGTCTCCATCGTCATACGGTCGAGAAGCGCGAGGGGATAGCGCTGCCCTTAAATCATTGCCACCTGCGCGCTTCGCCATCAGAGTAATGCGGCTGCGGCTCTCCCCGCGCGATTCGCAGCATCGACCCCGCAGTTCGAATTTCCCGCCGATGCCAAGTCGTGTGCGCCGTGCAGGCGCCGGTGCTGTTCCGAGCGCTGTATCGGCGATATTCTCCCCTTTTTTTTATTTAACAAAAATTTTTTATTTCGAGTCGGCGCGCGCGCATAATATGAGTGATTTGCAGAAAAGTGGCATATGAGATGTCGCCACCTCCTACACTGCTGTATTTGAACTTTATCAAATTCGCAATCGCACCAAAATCTTCTATTAAATTTGCTCTAAAAGTGAGGTTTTGTATTTAAGTCACTTTATTAAGTGTGCATTAATGGTTGCAGTAAATGTAACCAAAATGTCACTACCGTAACATGTCGCCAAGCAGAACGTTGCTAATCAAAATACGGCAGGGCTTTAGATATCCAACTAGGCTTTCGCAAAATATAGGAATTTGATAAACAAGGATATAATTTACAATTTTCTTTAGAAATATCTTATATACATATATGATTTATTCTCTTGTCTGAGCCCCATTATATTAAAAATTTAATTTTCGCATTTTGAATTTCCCACCTATTTTCGGCCAGTATGTCAGTCTGATCGCTATATAGAAATTACTGGAGTCAATGATTTTTAAAGCTTTGTAGCCCGAATTCGAACCTTTTCATCCAGTTGGAATTTTGCACTATGTTAAAACTGTTTTTTTTGCATGGATGTGATGTGGTAAAAAAACGTCACTCCTGAAGCCCTTGTTATTGCAATGATAAGTACATGTATTCGCTGCTTAAATATAGTCAAAATGTTGTAAATATAAAACTAAATAAGTGCCTATATAATAGGATATTTGATTATCTTGTAATGGCTCTTCATACCATAACTATTAGTGTGAAAATGTCACAACTGAAGCCTTTCACTTCCGAAGCCAATCCAGAAATTTCCCTATGTTAATCTAATGGAAAAATTTTAATAATAGTTGTAGCTGTTTCCGAATAAACTATGTTCTGTTATACTTTAAGTGATAAAAAACCACTATCAGTTATTCCCTAAACGAAACCTTTTATTCCTTCGATTTAGACGGCGAAATATGCCATTTTTCTGCAAATCACCCATATAATTTCTCGGGAGTGTACACAGCGGCGCGTGCATAAAAATTCTGCAAAATTGAAGCGTAGTTTTGCAAGAGGAAGAGAGTTTTGCAAGGCGCTTTTAAGGCCGCGATTGCTTGCTTTTAATTTACTCTCATCATGTTAAGAGGAGAGAGAGAGAGAGAGAGAGAGAGAGAGAGAGAGGGCTTAAAATACTTCCTCATTTGTAACCGACGCTTTTAGAGTTTTAAATGTATTTCCAGTCGCTCTCGGTATCATTTGCAAGTTTAAAAAGTTCGGCTTCTTAAACGGCTCTCTGCGCAGGCGATTCTCGATATGTATATATACACGAGATGGGGAGAGAGCAGAGAGAGAGAGAGAGAGCTCCGCGAGTGTCGAATTCAGAGAAAATGGGAAAACAATTAATTTTGCTTGCAATGAAATCCCGCCTCGCGCGGTAATTATATCCATCGTCGTATTTTGCAAATATAAGTTTCGATAGATATATAATTACAGGACGCAGGTGTGGAGAAACGGCGAAATCGTGTCGCGATGTTTTATTGTGATTTCATTTAATATTCTTCGCTCCGAGCAAATTGGTAGGTTTCCCGCGTCTGCAGCTGCGGCGGCGGGAAATTTGAATTTTCAATTGTCAGCTGCGTGACTCCCCCGTCCCCTCCCCCGAGAAGCTATGCGCAGTTTCCGCAATCTGCACTCGTTTAACGCACATGTAGTGCATGGAGCACAGGCCGCTCGCAGTAAAACGAGCGGGAAGCGTATAATTTTTTCGACGGCTCGCACATGCTCCGCAAGGCACGGGCACAGTGTGCGCGAGCGAAAAGAAAAAAAAGATGTATACATGTCCAAGAATGTCGTTACTAAACAATATTTCAAAAGCTAATTGCCGCGTAAATGGCATTTCTCATTTTAGCGGCAACTGCCGAGCGTAATGCGCGTTCTATTATTTGCGCCAGAAAAAAAGTAAAATCCCACTCTCGCGCCTGGCAATTGCCGCGATAAAACAGCGGCGGCCGCAGCAGCAGCCGCGAACGCATTGAGAGGCTGCGCTGCTACGGAGCTCACTTTTTAATGTCTCTCGCTGGAACAATAGCTAAAAATTTAATACGCATTCTTCCGTTTGCTTCTGAGAAGCTGCACGCGCTTGCCGGACGTTCGTTTTTTTTTTTTGCCACGTTATATACACCACACCGCGCGCGCAGGTGTGCGTACGCATTTCTGTCGAGTTATCGCGCGCATTTCTTTTTCATGAGCGCGGAGATACGTGTATATAAGTATAGAACACGCCGAGAGAGTAAAAACTCGGCTGCCTTAGCTCGAAAAAATTGCGACAGTCGGGAGGCTGTTTACTCGCGCGAAATTCGATTATTCTGCGGATATTATACACGCGAATATATATATTTTTTATTCGCAATAACTCTCGAACCTGCGCGCGCGATAAATTAAAATCGTTGGCCCCGATCGAGTGGAAGATTTTTCGGGCGAAATTAGTATTAAAATCCGCGGAGTGTCTTTTGCCTCTGGTATATAGATCGAGCTGCACAATTGAATTTCTATCTTTAGCGAGGCAATGCATAGCGTTGCGCTTTCCAATTCGAAATTCGCCAATATTTATCAAACAAATTTACAACGTGGGCTACGAGTTTAGAGTTATTTCAAACGAATCGGCGTTACCCAAAAACTTTCGGCGAAGCGATACTGCTTTCGCGCCCGTCTATAAGGCCGAGATATACTTGGAATCGTAATACACTTTGCGCGCGAACCGAAGCGAGAAATTCGCGATAACCAAAGCGATACGCGGCGCCGATTGACGAAAAATCGTTAGGCCAGCGTGTGATGAACTCAATTATTGCGACTAATTAAGCTTCGGGCTGCAGCGATTAACTTTATTTTATTATGCGCTCGATATGCGAACAATTTACGCACTCGCGGATGTATCGGAAAATTTTGTCGAGTCGAACATTGTCGTATTGTGCGATGTCGCGATTCTCGCGAGCCTTGATTTTCTCGATCCTTGAGCTTCCAAGGATCCGATCGTCGTAACGTGCCTTTTTCCCGTGGACATTCGTCAGATGCGCTTACAATTGGCGATGCGAATTAATGCGCATCTGTATATACCAGTTTATTATTGTCGTTGTGTATACCATACCAGGAATTCCGACACACTCGTTTCTAGAGATGCGCCTCAAATAAGGATGTTGTTCGAGCCTGTATGCTCTGTGATCTGATTTTTTTTCTGCTTTTTTCTTTGCAGTTTAAGAACGACTTGCACTTACGCAACTTTTCGTATTTTTTAATCCGAGTCCTTGTGGGCTATTTGTGCCGCTGTATATTTCCGGCTGGCAATTGGTCGGTTACATTAATTACTTTCGTAGATTACACTTATAGAGGAAGCTCTGTATGATGATAAAATTTTATATTGCACTGCTTATGGCTATGAAATTACTCCTTCAATATATCAATAAAACGTGACCTATATTTGCGTTTTTTGTTTTGTCAGATCGGGAAACAAATTTACGATTTGACTGATAAAACTATTTTTATTTTAACACATTTTCAAGGAACTGAGACGCTTATAAATTATAAAAAAGAAAATCAAAGAATACAAACACTTAGTATTAAAAAAAATCTTTAAATTAACTATTATGTCTGTTTTTTAACGGAATTAATGTTTTTTTTCAAAACAACATGATTCGCACAACAAGAATTTTTTACGTTGCAAAATATGAAGTCGTGTCCGCACTTTCATTTACACTTTCAATAAAAAAATCAAAAATTGTCAAAAGTATCCTTTTTTTACTGAATACATAAATGTGTTCATACAGATTTCAGAAATAAATCATCTGCGGAAAGGGAAAGGAGGCTTTTGGAAAAGGTAGATTTTTCAATTCTCTTGAGTGACTTTTTTTTGCAAATTTTGAAATCTTTTGAATTCACATGCAAGCCAAACTAACCCATTTTAGAAAAAAGCTATTTTCATTTTTCTTATGTAGCATCTGTGACCATATAAATATGTCGAGACTTTTGTAAACTTGTAACTCTATTCTTATACTAGACACTTATCATGATTTCAGCAGCTATAATCTATTACAAAGCTCTAAATCTGCAACGATTAAAAATACATAGCTTTTTTGAACTGCAGGGCTATTATTAATATGAACTGGCCAAATTATATTCTCACATTAAATAAAAAAGTTCATTTACAAATATAGTATCAAGTGAGTACTTAGCATTCACAAAAAATATAAATGCAAAAGCAGCTGTATATGCACTTAAAAAAAGTACTATGCTTAAACAGTATTCTTTCTGATACTTATAATCATCATTAGTATAGAATGTAAACATGAAGTACTTATATAAAACCTTAAAAATAAATAAAATTTCAGTACTCGATTAAGTATTGTTTCTACTTACAAAACCTAATAAATAACAAAGATATATTATTGTAGATAACAATATATTTATGCTAATTATTTTTTGTTTGTACGTATAAGCAAAAAAATGAGTACTATACGTACGTGCGTCGCGAAAATGGTAAACAATAACGTGCAATCGATAGTACTATAAACAATATAATTATTACTTTGATAAAAAACAGTTTGAAATACTTTGTACGCAAATATGAACTGCGTCTCGCGACGTACGAGGTCACGATCGCTCAAGCTGGCCACGACATCTTAAACTATTTTAGTAAATCTTGCCCAATACGTTCGCACACTACACACACACGTATATTGCAAGCGATAGTCCCTTTCAGTTTATAATTATCATTAAAAAAAAAAAATCATCTTCCTCCACGATTCTAAGCTCCAAACGCATGTTACACCCCGCTGAAAATGAAGCGTGCCATTAAAGCCTTCTTCTAAACCCCCTATCATCCCAATAAACCTCGTCCGCGAAGTTTCATTCCGTATCATCCCAGCATAAATTTCGAAAAATCCCCTCCAACGAGCGTCGGAGAGCCGCCAAAGAAGCGAAAGAAAAAAAAGAAAATCCCCCCGCAAGAAACCCAACCCCCCTCTCTCACTCTCTTCTCTAGAGGTGTTCCCGCCTCTCCGCAGAGCGCAAGCGCAGACTGATTTACTCCCGGCGCTAATTGCAATTTCCAAACACACATAACGCGAGAAACCAACAACGCACACGCGGACGGGCAGACGCTCACGTACAGGTATATCCACCGATGCAATCTACCACCTCGGCCGGCTTTAATCTGCGCCTCGTAATCGCGCGGACTCGTCCCACCAGCCGCATTAAATCCATCCCGGAGAGCGTGACCGGGATCCGCGGGAGAAAAACGACGATCGAGAGAGAGAGAGAGAGCCTCTCTATAAACTCTCCCGGCCGTTCTCCTGGCGCCACGACGGCACCGCTCAAAGTCCTTGCGCCTCGCTCGCGCTTGTAATATTCTCCGCGCGGCGCGCGCAGCTGATCCGCGCGCGTTTACATATAAATATATCTCAGCCGCGAGATGCCCGTATAGGTGTAGAGCGACGCGCATATACCTGCGACGCGACGGGAGTCGGGCGTCGATGCCGTGTGTCGATCGAAAAAAAGAGGTGTACGTATAAGAATTAAAACAAGAATTTTAAAATCAGATCGGAGATATTATGCGGCGAACGTCCCTCTCTCTCTCTCTCTCTCTCTACTGCGACGTGCTACAGTGGTAGCGGCTTCTGATGTATTAATCGCTGGATAGAATGCATATTTTCTAGGGTTTTACGGCGCAGCGCCGTCCGGCCCTCCCCCTTTTTTAGGCGTATACGTAGACGCGCGCGCTTGCATGAATTATTCAGGCTCTCATATTTATTTGACTATAAGTGAGCGATAAATCAGGCGCTATTAATTTTATCGTGAAATATTATATTATATGTACGCGCGCGGCGGCGCGGCGCGTAATGTGTGTTTCGCGTAATTTGCCTCATCCATTTATTTTCTCGCGCTTCTCGCTGCGCTGCGATGCATCTCATATATGCGTTATACCTGCGTACGCGTTGAAAGTCGAAAAAAAAGAAGAAAAAATTACTGTGGACACCTGACGCGCGCGGCGCCTAATCGAAATTCCGAAATCGACATAACGTCGTGCGCTGATAATATAGTACACGCGGCTCTTTTCGCATTACGAGTTTTGCGTCAGCTTGAAATTTCGCGAGCGAACTCGGTGTGTATATACGTATACGCCAATGTACGTTTGCAGAAAAAAATGGGAGTCTCTTGCGCAACTCGCAGCAGAACCGGCGGATAAAAGGGGGCCGATTGAGGATAGCGGAGATGTGTATATTATCGGCAGCTCTCTCGATGTGTATACGTATACAATTTTGCGTTCGGTCAAACGTGTCTTTGGGTGACACGTGGCGCAAGCCGTATGTGTCGATAAAAGAAATTGCTCGTTTCGCCGTCTGATGCGTATCGAACTTTTACGCTGCGTTATATTATACACACGATACAAATGGATTGTTTTTTTTCGGATCGGTCGATAGAGAAACGAGCGGAAGACCTATGAGTTCCGCGAATTTTTCAGATATAGCGCTTGACTAAAGAATTTTTTTAAAACGTAGTTTTGCGATAGTAAGCCACGCCTGTTCGCACAAGAGGTAAACATTTTTCGACGATAAGCGCATTATCCTGTATACGTATATGCTCGCTATAACGCAGAGAACAACGCGTATACAAATATTTTTGTAATTTTGCGAATTTTTTTTTTAAAAACCGCTTTTTCCTCCCAAGATTCCCGCCAAAAATTGCGCGTCCCGCAGCTTTTTCAATCAACCCTGTCGCCTCCGTCCCTCCTGAATCAGGAAACGCGATAGAGACTCGACGCCTCGTTTAATTTCCCGGTAAGACAGCCCGGCCCGTTAGACTTATACGACGGACCTTTTTTTTTCTCCCATCTCCTCTGTCGACAAGAGGACGGCAAAAAATGCCACTACTACTTTCTGCAAACTAGATAAGTTCCGCGGGCGCCGTTTTTTCTCTCCAGCCTCGTTTCCGCCTATGCTCTCGAAGACTTTTTTTTGTCGTCGTCGTCGTCGTTGTTGCTGTCATTTTTCAGCGAACCGTCGTACCTCCTTATCTGCGACTTGTGTATTATTGCAACTCGATAGAGCTGTGCGGTTTTATTGTAATGCATTTTTTTCGGAGCCGAGAGCGGTGGATAACAATCGGACGGGGGGTATATGGTATAGCCTAGAAATTTTTTCAATTATACACTTTTATCAGATGGAAGATATATGTAGACATTCAGCGTCGGCTACATAGAAATTGTTTGTAGCGAAATTTCGAAATTGGCGAATCGAAGGCATTTACGGGTAGTTGGAAACTAGTTTTCTTCGTATATATAAATACGTACATTCGCGGAGAAAACAGGTTGCCGCTCGCGCGCAGCCTTTACATAATAGATGCAAAATCGGAGCCGAAGGAGCAATATTTTCGATCGAAAAATAATATCTCAACGCTCGTGTCAAAACGTTGTTCCATTTGCAGATATTGGCGAATTTGTGTAAAGAAACGCGAGATATACGCCTCGAGAAAACGTCGGCCGCCGCGCGTCTTTGGAAAATCCTTGGCTTTCCGAGCATCGATTTTCTTTCAGTCTATATGTACAGCTATATACATCGACAACAGGCAAACCTGTCTGTCCGACTCTCCCTCTATTTATTCGCAGACTCGCGAGAAGAGAGAGAGAGAGAGAGAGAGAGACACGACCAGTCATTTCACTCGACTCTCGATCCTCTCACTGCCACGAGAGAGACTCGTGGCTTTAAGGCTACACCTTTTAATAATATCACTCATTAGGAGGATGGAATCGCCTTAAATTAGCGAATAATGAAAAATTTTGGTTTATTTTCAAGTGTCGTCGACAAACTGTTTAAATAGCGAGTGAACAGTACTGTTAACTTGAGGAAATTTTGAGGAGCACCAAACAGTTTTTGCGCATGCCATATGTCAGAGAAACCGTGTCTTCGAAGGCTGAAATTCAAAATTTTAATTACTTCGCTCACTGTACGCACGGGCTTATTTTTAAGATATCTTGACACTAGCTAGAAGGTATTGAAGCATATGAATAGTATACTGATCTAAACAGAATATAAATTTTGTTTGCAAAATTTTTTAAAATGAAATTTTGGATTAAATTAACTTTTGTACTCTTAAATTCATAGGTAAAGAATTACATATTTTTAAAGTGTATAATAAATCCAGCCGCGTAAAAGTATCATTCAACGTCTCTCTCGATCTTAAGTAAGTCGCAGCTGCAGTCAGCGCAATAATGAATTTTGCAAATCAAACCCTTCGAAGGCATTCGACAAACTTTCCCAAATTAACAGCAGACATCGAATATGCGAGGACACATATCCTTCCCGCCTCTCCGCTCGACGCCGATCGCTCTGCCGATTTTTTCCCCAACCCGACAATCCGACAACACAGTCGGAATGAAGCTCGAATCGAGAGCTGCAAACGATAACTGCGTAACGAGTTCATTTATACAGTATACGTATATATATATATATGTCTTCATATACGCACAGAGCGCGAGAGGGACTTTGCTCAGTGATACACACACATGTATACCTATATACACCCAGAGAGTGAGTGAGAGAGAGAGACAGACATCTATACCTGAGTATGCACTTTGCAATCTGGAATCTCGAACGCCGCTCTCTTTCCCTCCTCTCTCGTCTCCCCTTCACCGTCTATATAACGCACACTCGCGGCTGCTCTCGCACACGCTACTGCTGCGTGTATATACTTATATATACAGAGAGAGAGAGAGAGAGCGCGCGAGCGAGCGAGCGACTTTCAATTTTAAGGCGCGAGCGAATTACTCGATCCTGCGGCTATACACACACACACATATACAGTCCGCCGCGCGCCGATCGATTCGACGAGTCAATTCGAGATCGCTCATCTCTCCTCCTCCTCCTCCGCGAGCCTTTCAATAATCGCATCTCGCTTTTGGCGGCTCTATACACAGACAGCCGCCGCCGCGGCGATGTGTACCTATATATACAGACAATATATGTAGAGGATGAAAAATTCGAGCGCGAGAGCAGCCGCCGCGCGCTTTGATAGGAAATAAATTCCATCTGCGCGCGCGCGAGAGATAAAGGAACGCTCTAGCTCTTCGTGGAATGCAAACAGACCATTACTTCAGCTCTCTCTCTCTCTCTGTAGAAGCAGCAGCAGCTCTCCTAATCCTTTTAATGCCCTGGAGATGAATGCTTTCCGCGAGATTAATACTCTTCTTCTTCTTCTTCTCTTCTCTTCTCCTTCTCCTCCTTCTTCTCTCTCCTTCTCTCTATCTCTCGCTTTCACTCGGCCGTTCCTGCCACCTCCTTTCCTTTCTTTCATTCCGTCGCATTCCTTCCTTGTTTTTCCCCGGCTCTCTCCTCTCTCTCTCTCTCTCTCTGCGCGCAGAGTTCGAGGTTAACACTTTCCTTCGCGGGGGGACGTGTATTCCGCGCTCCATACTGCTCTGCTGCTGCTGCTGCTGCTGCTGCTGCTGCAACGGCAGCGGCGCCTTTGCATTACATTCCTCGCTGAGCTGATTTACGACTGGCTCCCCTTCTTCGATGCTACTGTGCTTTACGCGCACAGACGCGCGCGCGCGTGTGTATACATGCGGTAGTACCGCGGATTATATACGCACACTGAGACACGGCGATATTTCCTTCCGCGCAGGCCAACTCGTGGGTAGCGCCGTGTTTTCTCTTCGCTGTATGGATTCGGTTCTCTAATAGAGGAGCGAACGACAGGAGGCGCATCGCAGTCTAGGAATTGGCGATTTTTTACATCCGAGCTTTCCGTATGCAACTTTAGGTATTCTTCTGGGCCTGATTGGATTATACAGGTTTCAATCGATGGCTTGGGAGTTGACAGATTTTGACACTTGCGTCTAATCGGCATTTTACCCTCGTCTCGTAATTTTCGAAGTAGAATAAAGCACGATAGGATGTGAATTGTTATATCAAGTAGCCAAGAGAAGAGTTTTAATCTCACGAAAACGACTGGAGCTTGAGTGAAAAGTTACGAGCGCTTGAGGAAAAGGGGAACGTTTTTCCGAAATAAACCTTCAGCCAAATGATCGTTTTAAAGCTCTTTTCTTTCGCATTTTTTATTATTGACCGTTATTACATCCAAATTTATTACGCAATGGAAATTTAAAGTATTAATTTATTGAAAATTGATCCATCGAACACTTGTCCAATCGGTTATAGTTCATTTTTAAGCCAATTCCGAATATTACTTAAAAACTGATTGAACCTATAATTTTTGCAATTGGTTGCAAACCATTATCCCCCATATCATACAGATTCCATGCAGTGTCTTCGTGATTACTAATGGACTGCCGTTATCTCTGTTGACAGGCATCGCCAATGCATCGATCGTCGAAGGACAGGTGACGCGTGCAGCGAGAGGCAACCTCTAACCGAAGCGCATCGACAAGAAATAACGAAGAGAGCAGCAGGACAGTCGATAACTCATCATCGCATCCCAGGATGTCGTGGAAGAGGTCATCGGTCCTAGCGATCCTCCTGATCGTCTCCTCGACCGGCCACTCCAGGTCCATCGCCGACGGTTTCGGCTCGTCGTCCGACGCCTTCTCGTCGTCCCAGCCGAGGAAGACGCTCGACCAGGAAATCGGATCGCCCTCGGAGCTGGCTTGGCAGGCCTGGCTCCTCGTGGAGAACAAGAGCGGCGGCCAGTCGGCCCTCGACTCCTCCAACATCCTCCGCAGAATCACGCCCAAGAGCATCTTCATTGCCCCCGAGCTGGTCGCCTGTCCCAGCGGCTACTCCTCCGACGGCAAGGGCGTCTGCAAGCCCGACCCCATCAAGATCGACGAGGACGCCCAGCGGCAGTTCTTTCTCAAGAGATTGAACGCTTTGTACGGCAAGTTCGGCAACAACCGCAAGAAGCCCGAGGCCCAGGGCCCGCTGCAGATCAACATACCCATCTCCTTGGCGCCCAAGCCGGAGCCTCAGCCGGAGCTTCAGCCCGAGCTTCAGCCCGAGTCTCAGTCGGAAGCGGAACCGCAGAAGCCGATCGCCACCGAAAATCGCTTGAACCTGCCGCTCGCCCAGGAGAATGTGCAGGAGCCCGGAGCCGGGCTCGCTTACAGCGTCGTCGCCAACGACACGAAGAAACCCGGCGAGGACGAGCCCAGCGGCACCACCACGTTTTTTCTTGGGAATTCCAATTCCTCCGATCCTAAGAAGGATGCTGCTCAGCCTGGCCAGGTGGTTCAGGTGGCCGAGATCGTGGACGACGTGAACGAGACGTTCTCCGGCGTCGTCGACTACAAGATACCGGTGATAAACCTCAACCGATCCGACGACCAAACCAGGACGACCAGCGACGCCGGACCCATTGACCGGACCGAGTCGAAGGGACAGGATCCCGCGGAGGACTCGTCCCCCACAGTGGTGTTGCTCCTGTCCCCGACGAGGCAGCCGGTCACCAGGTCGACCACGGAGAAGCAGGCGGAGGAAACCGACGTCACCGACGAGGACGCCACCGTCCAGACGACCGAGGACGACTACCGGCAAACCGACGCCACCATCCAGACCGTCTCTCCGCTGGACCTGAGCAGCGCGAGCACCCCCAGGAGCACCAGCACCGAGAGCAGCTACACTCGGGACGACGAGACGGTCTACACCGACGAGGAGAGCCAGACCCAGGACTCGGAGGACCACGAGGCGGATTACGAGGACACGGCGGCCGACGACGAGTTCGCCGAGGACGAGCTGCTCAAGCCCGGCGAGGCCGGCATGACGATACCCAGCAAAAACCGGGATCTCCTCAGGCCCAAGGCGCAGCTCTCCACCCTGCCGGACGAGCCCGCCTCGACAACGCTCGTCGACAGCACGACCGTCGCCATCGTCTCCACTGACCCGCTCGACAGCACCTTCAAAGCCGGCCTCACCGACGAGCTGCCGACGACGACGACCCTCCAGACCACGGACATCCCCAGCACGATCGTCACCAGCACGGAGCTCGCTCCCAAGGAGACGACGTTCTACGTCACCGCGCCCCTCGGGACCAAGACGACGCTGCCGACGGTCGCGCCCATGACGACCAGCGACGACGACCGGCTCGACGAGCAGCACGAGCTCGTCACCGAGCCCGAGGTCGTCTTCTCGACGCAGCAGAACAGCTACGGCCGGAAACGGCCCATGCACCCGATCCGCGTGGCCGAGAGCCCGAGCTACACCTCGGCCCTCTACGACGAGCCCGTGACGCGGCAGGAGCTCGACTTCCAGCGCCGCCAGAAGCCCAGCATCACCGTCAACGACGAGCCCATCCTCTTCAAGAGCGACGCCCGCGACATCCCCTCGGACTTCAAGGACCAGATGGCCTCGGCCACCCGCACTCGCCTCGGAGGCGACGAGCCGTCCTACGTCCGGTTCCCCGAGCAGCCCACCTCCGAGCAGTTCGGCTACGTCCGCTTCCCCTCGGACGACGTCAACAGCATCCACAGCCCCGACGGCTACAAGGAGCACTCGCCCTACCGGTCGCGCGACGACTCCGCCACCAGCACCAAGAGCAGCGTACCCGCCCGCCAGAAGTCCCCCCCCGCCAACTGGCGACTCCCGCCCGCCGCCCGGATGGACCGCCAACAGCAGCAGCAGCAGCAGCAGCAGCAGCGCCAGCAGAAGCAGAAGCCCATGCTGCTGAGGTTCTGGGCGCGCATGCCCCTCGTGCGCGACCTCAGCTTCTACCCGACGACGAGTCACGGCTCGCACAACGAGCCCATCGGAGGCGCCGCCGGCGGCGAGTCCGCCCGGCAGAACAGCAGGTTCTCGACGGCCCAGCCGAGGCGGGCCGGCCACTACAGGGAGACGACGTCGCGCGACGTCAACAGGCTGCAGCTCGCCGTCAACGGCTAGGAATCGTCCGCGCGACGGGAGAATACTCGGAAACAGTAGTACACGTGCCAAATAAATAAGCTTTTACGCCGATTTGACGGTAGACGACGGATGCGCTGTGTGCGTCTCTCTCGCTCTCTCTCTCTCTCGCTGCCTTTTTTTCGCGGCTCTCCACAATAGCGCTCCCTCCGCGACGGCGACGGCGACGGCGACCTCGCTCTCCCGTTTTTCCCCCCCGGCCGTATGTTTCTCTCTCTCTCTCTCTCTCGCTCTCGCGCTTACGCGACCTTCGATCAGGTGGACCGGTTCTCTCCTCTTATCGATTCTCTTTGCGGAGAGTCTCCGCGCGCGGCCGAGCCGTATTATACGGGTATATGACCTGTATACATGTATATGTATACGCACACGAGTCGACCTCTACGTGTAATGCGTGTATGTACACACGCGTCGTGCGCCGAGTCGCAAGCGTTATATATACTTACAGCGAGGAGAGGAGAGAGAGAGAGAGAGAGAGAGAGAGAAAGCGTAGGAAAGTGTCTCGAGAGCGCGAGTGTATACGTATATACACATATATAGTTGCACAATGCATCTCTCTGACGCGCGGCAGGGAATGCGGATGTCCTTCCGCGCTCGCGCGAGCGCATATACGTTACGTTATATGTACACGCAGGTAAACGCGCGAGTCTTACGACGTAACGCGTTTTTGCAATTCTCGGCCCTTAATTCGCGTCTATTACAGGATTGTATTCGCGCGAAGCCAGGCTGGCGCGCGCGCGCGCGTAACGGTTTTTTTACTTCGCTCTTTTTCGGCGAATCGCGCATCGCTTTTCCGCGGAAAGTGGAAAGTGGCAGGAACGAGAAACTCGCCCGGAATTTCGGAGCGGAAATTCGTTGGTCGAAGTTGTGCACCCCCCCCCCCCCCCAGTTTTCAATGCTGCTGCATTGGACGAACGACGGAAGAGAGCGTCGCGTCGAAATATATACGATTGTTCGTCTTATTCCGCTCGGTGTAATGATAAGACCGATTCAATCAGGCTGTATAATTGTCAAGCGCACAAGTTTTTCTCCAGATTTACATACATACTTACCGGTATGCATAGGAAGGAGACGCGAGAGAAATTCATTTCTTCACGAATCTCACTGTGAATAATAAGTAGTAGTTATGGTAACGACAGTAGTGGTATATGATTATAATAATGCTAATGTTATTATAATAAAGTGTAATAAGAATAATAATGTGTACAACGATGTGTGTATAACCATTGCGTGTGGAGTACACGAGGCAAGCGATCACCGCTTAAAAACCGAATCGAGTATGCGCGCGACAGACTGATCGTAACAATAATGTCTTTATATACATCGGACGTCTTAATGCGCGCGATGAGCTTCTTTTTTATCGGGCCCGAGAGAGAAGAGAGAGAGAGAGAGACACTTTTCGATGCATTTTGTTTTTTAAATGCTACAAATGCGTATGTGCACGTATTCGCGAGCCTTTATCTTGGCGCGATTTTTTTTTTAAGAGCGACACAAACATTACTGCACTAATATTCAATAATGCACCGCGAGCGCGCTCTCGCGAAGGGGTTCTTCCGAATTTTGTAATATATATATATTATATACACACACAATGCATAATGTATCATCCACAACATTTAACGTTAGATATTGTGAAAGCAAAAAGTCATATCGCTGTTGTGTGGTAACATCCGAGATATTGTTACTCTTTATACATATACAATATAATTCTAGAAAGTCGAATATTACTTATATATCTTTGTATGCAGTGCGAGTGCGGAGCGATCGAGCGAGTGTGTGTGCGACTGCGCGTGTGTCTCTTGTTTCCTTATCCAATTTTTGCATTACAAAAGAATTGTTGTCTATTAAACGTATAGAATTATTATTATATTATTATACACAAAGGCGAAGTATATTATATATATATATTATATTATATTATATTATATTATTATAAAAAGAAAGTACCGACTTGAGATTAGTCAGAAACCGTATTATTATAAGGAAAATAAAATAAAAACGTCCCTACGTCAACGGCACTTTTTTACACTCGCATAATAATTGTAAACGATACTCAATGAAAGGAAAAGCGTAATGCATACGATGTCAGAATATTAAAGCCGAATGTAAGTCGATCCGCAGCGATGTCGATCGATTCGTTGTTATAAGCGTAACACAGAAGCATTTAAAATAAAAAAAAACTGTTGTTATAAGTAGAGAGATAGAATAACGTGAAGCTGTTCTAGCGAACTCTGCAGAAATCAAATTTTTTTCTAACTACATATATATATATATATGCACATTTCGATACATATATATATGTGTGTGTGTGCGGATGTTTAAGAAAAATTATAAAGTGATATGTGAGCACGCGCACTTGTGTGTCGTACGCGCATATACATATATATATACAAATATAATAGAAATTTCAGATCGCGTCTCGAACTTTATTGTATAACGGTATGTAAGTACACATTATACATGTATAAGAGTAAAAGTTTATAATAGCATATATATATATACACACACACGCACACACACACACACATATATATATATATACACAATAAAATTATAAAAATCCATGTATAAACATCCGCGGCTCGTGCGTTCAAGGCGAAGAAGCGAACTGATTATGGACCATGCTATATATGTATTATTGTATATCATCGGTCGGTGCAGCGTTTATTTTCTTCTGTTTCCTCCGTTCGTGACGAAAATTCAAATACACGTATATGCGCGAAACAACAATTGTATAAAATAACCTGTGTTCGAGATGCTCGGAATCATGTTTTTCTCTGTCTTTTCGTTATTTTTTATTTCTTCGTTTCAAGTCGTGTAGACTGCGCATGAGACACTGTACATATTAAACATACTTTGTTGCAATTGAAAATTTTCCGCGTGGCGTTTAAAGTCGAGAAACAAAATAAAACGATCTTTCGATTTCTCAGATCGTATGTATATATGAGTAATCGCATGCGCAGGCCGAGGAGAGAAATTGAAAGAGAGAGAGAGAGAGAGAGAGAGAGAAACGCGGTGTGTAATCTTACATGGTCGGTAATTGGGACGAGTTTTCGACTTGAGCGTCGGACAGTAGGCGGGCGAACAGGTGAATATTGCAATATATCGGTACATGCGCGTTTATAGGGGGTAATACACACTCACACAGACACACACATACACACACAAACACATGTACACGCATATATGCGCACATGCACGCGAGCGAGGCAGGATTATTTAATAATTGACACTGCGGCCAGTAACGCGTACTCTGCATCTCTTTATATTCATTTTCTTCTCGATGTGCTGTGTTATGTCTCAACGTATGAATGTCAATTCGTGTAAATATTACAATTAATTTTATTATCATACCAGTAGGATGATCGAAGTAAGCGCATAAACGCAGATTGTATATATAAACAGCGTAACGATATAAGTGTTAACTCTATCGTAAAGATGTATTAAATGTAACTGTATTAAACATTATTGTATTATTTATAGCAAAATATATATTGATGTATATTGCGTAAAAGATTGAGCGTTCATGATTTATTCATTTAGAGCATGTCCACACCTCCACTATTCCTGGCCTTGAATTTTCATTGATTCTTACACAGTGATTGCCAATTTTGTTGTCTACAATTTGTCTATACTTTTTTTCCTTGTGCTTGGCAACTTGATATTTTTTGCATGCTTTTTGATTGGAGCAAAGAGACAGCAGTCAATGAAAATCAAAAAAATGTTAACAAAAACATATATTTACAGTAAAAAGTATTTACAAATGTATGGGTAAAATTACAGATTAGTTTCACAGGTTTGCTTTTGTTTTTAGACCTTTGAAACCACGAGCAATAATGAACTTTTCTGAAGATTCATCTCTTGTAGATTCAGGCCTTGCTATTTTCACAGATCTATAAAACTTTCCAAGGTCTTCTTCTAATTTAGGACATTTATATCCATCCCACACTTTAACAACAAATGATCCTTCATAAGAAGATACTTCTACAGCAAATTTAAATGCCAAATATGCCAAATTGATAATTTTCTCATGATCCAAGTCTTTAACACCTGTAGCATTGGGTGCCATGTCAGACAATACTACTTCTACAAATTTTCCACCTAAAACATCTTTTAAAGTCTTTTGCGCTTTACTACAAGTGAAATCAAGATTACCTAAAACAGTTGCTCCTACTATTGGAGAAATTGGCAATCTATCAATTGAAATAACTCTCCCCATTTTTTCATCCAACATTTTTCCATTGGCATTTGTCAATTGAGCAGCAACTTGGGTCCAGCTCCCAGGGGCTGCGCCGCAGTCGACTACACAAATACCAGGTGATAAAATTTTGTGTCTACTGTTTATTTCAAGCAATTTGAAGGCACTCCTGCAACGATAGTTTTCTTGTCTTGCTTTCTCAACATAAGGATCATTAAACTGTCTCATTAACCATTGCTGCGAACTGTGCTTTTTATTTTTCAAGTTTGGTTTGTCCTTTGATAAAGTTTGAAAAGTATGAAACCTTCTCAAAATTTGTTTTTTTGTTTCGAACATTCTGAAAATCAAAGTTTTATTGAATTATATTAATTCATGAAAATATCAAAAAAATGTTGATTTCTAAAAATTATAAAAATATTTCATTTAAAAATTAAAAACAATTTTAATTTAAATGCTTGACTTAAAAATAATTATTTGAATTAGAAAATTGCCAAGTTGTATGGTAAGTAATTATTGCATAAATTTGTTATCAAAAAATTGATAATCATTTATTTTCAGTCTTTTTAAATCAGTTTTGTAGGTTAATTTCCTCAGAATCTCTTTTCCTTTAATTAGAAAGAAAATAAATGTACAATTACCTGTTTGACGCGGGTCAAACGCATCAATTGCCTCTGATTGTTTGTTGTGTAGGTTGTTGTCATTTGTTTATAAATAAAAAAAACTACCGCGACATCAAAAAATAACGTGATATATTCTCCCGAGCAGTCGGTGTATATACAGTCCTACATTCCCACTAGCATCGCATACTCCACATGTATTCTGGGGTAGACAGTATAGGTCAGTTTCATTTCTTGTGTTGAACGACTGTATTGTAGTACTGACAAAGTAACAACACAGTGGTGAAACTTCAGAGTAAGTGCCAAATAGTTGGCAATAATGTGTAGCTATAGTGAAATTTAGGGTATGTTTCAGAAATTTCTAGCAGCGCCAATTTCGAAACAATCAAGATCATCAAGACATATCACTGTTTCTTGTTTAAAAAATGATATAGATCCAAGTATTTTTACATACGGTTTCTGACGAAAAATACGCAATTTTCATTGTTGCTTCTTGGTACACCGAAACTCAGAATTCTTTTTTTTACGGAAAAACCGCAGCATCGGCCGAACGACGACAAAGCATTGAAAATCGCATTATTCAATTTGTTGGTTAAAACGCCCGAAAGTACCCTTACCTCGATCTCTCAATGAAATTCGATTTTCCGAGGCAGTCACGGCACGCACACAGTACTCGGTGATTTTGAAAAAAATCCCATCGAATCCAAGTCCAGCATCCTCGGCGCATTCCAGCGTAAAAGCACTGAATCCTCGGAAACAGCCTGACTAACGCAACGCACCCGGAGGGGCGATACTTATAGAATATAGAGGCTTATAGGTTATAGGTATACAATCTACAATACAGTACCATTGTAATAGTTTAGTAGCGAGAAACGCGAGAAAGCGTCGGCTATCAGCTCAGCTGACCACGAGAATCTGTTCTGTCTTCTGTCTAATATAGCTAATAGCGACTGCGCGGGCACGGGAGCATTGCTAGAGTGTGCTGCGGGAGTGCGGACGCAAAAATCCTGTGTACACGATCGCGAAGCCACGGTGGACATATATATAAGTGTATATATATACCTATCTCTCTCTCTCTCTCCGCAGAGGACTGCACGTAGCGATAGACACATAATTTTCCCTTCGCGCAAGAGTAGAGTATACACTGCACTATACACACAAGAGCAGATCGTATCTCCAGACACGCGACATCCGTAAGTGTACATATATCCGCGAGAAGGGAAGACGACGGACGCGCGAACCGATATGAGACTGAAGCTGGGCTGAGGAAAATATTGGAAAAGAGCGAGAGAGAGAGAGAGAGTCGGGATTTTCCGCAAGAGCGTTCGCTGCCCGCCGCGCGACCGAGAGAGAGAGAGATCCAGAGGATGAATCTGAGCTCGGGGAATCCTAACGGCAACGGCCTCCTCTATGCCGGCTTCAATCAGGACCAAGGTACGTTTCCTGCGCTCCTCGCCAACATTGTTTACGTTCGACGGGCCCCGCTGCCTCGAGAGCTCCGCGGATTTCTTCGTCGGGGATTTGTAAGTGTCTGCGCGGGGAGTCGGCTGGGAAGCTGGGCTCTCACCCTCCTTTTCAGGCGAACGCAGGTACTCGCTGCTCTGCGTTTTCCATACGGGACGTTCGCTGGAGTTTCGTTTGGTCTGACGACTTCGGAGTCGACGAGCTGCTGCTCGCTGATCCGAACGTCAGCATCGCACAAGGCAGCTGTTCCATTTTCTTCATGAGCTAACCTTATCAGCAAGTTGCCATGTCTTGTTAGCGACTTTCTATAATTTTTGCTTCTGCTGTGTTTTAATTTGTGAAGTTTCACTTTGAGCTGTGCGAAATTTTGCCGTCGCAGGACTCTTCGTTTGAGATTGGAGAGTGAAAAAATATGTGTGACACTGCGGCGAGTTAATTTTCTTAATTTTGTCGATTAAATTATTCTGACGGGAGTTTATTAATAATATTTGGCTTGAAAAACCTAAAAGAAACTCCTGCTTTGAATTATTCTTTAGAAATTTCTTGTGCAGCCTGAATTCACAGATGGTCTCATCTCTTTCAGTGTTTCATGTGACCTAATTTTCTGATTGGTGTCAAGAAGTCGATACTCTGGTTTGAAGTATGTTTTAAAAAGACTCTGCACTGCTTTGATTTTGTTACAGCGAATGATGCAAAATTTTCTACTTTATTTATAACAACAACACTGTTAATAAAAAAGAATTTATCGCATTGTCAGAAATTACAAATGCAGTTTCAGAATGGAGTAGCATGCTTCTCTTACATGTTAGTCCAATGTTTCGATAAGCTCATTAAATTTAAAGATTAATTATTGAATGAGAATCGTGCAATAACATCTTATTCAAGTGTATCGGGAGCTCTAAAAAAAGACCAAGAGTTGAGCTTGTAGTAAACAGATAAAGCTATCAGGGTGGAAATGTGCTTAAGTATATATTTGTTTCTCTGTGTAGGATGTTTTGCTTGCGGAATGGAAAATGGCTACAGAGTTTACAATTGTGACCCACTCAAAGAGAAGGAACGGCATGATTTTGCAGAGGGTGGCTTAGGCTATGTGGAGATGCTGTTTAGATGTAATTACTTAGCAATGGTTGGTGGTGGGAAGAATCCAATGTATCCTACAAACAGAGGTAATTTACTTATAAAATATTACATTTTTCATTTTTGAAGTATTGTTGAAATTTTTGAAAGAAAAGATAGAATAGATAGGAATTAACTATATTTTTGTTTTCAGTTATTATATGGGACGATCTAAAAAAGTCTCCAGCTATTACATTGGAATTTAATGCACCAGTAAAAGGAGTTAAATTAAGAAGAGATCGAATAGTTATAGTCTTAGAAGGTGTAATCAAAGTCTACACGTTTACACAGAATCCACAACAATTACATGTCTTCGAAACAAATCCTAATCCTAGAGGTTTGTGTGTTCTCTGTCCAAACAGCAATAATTCTTTACTAGCATTTCCTGGAAGAAAAAATGGACATGTGCAAGGTATGTATCCCAATCATTCAACTATCTTTTCATTTTTACAAATTTTATTTAGTTAAAATTTTATTATTATTACTGATAATGTAAAATATGTGCTTTATTTATAGTTATAGATTTAGCTAATACAGAGAAGCAACCCTTAAACATAGAGGCACATGAAACACCTTTATCATGCATAGCGTTAAATTTACAAGGTACTAGATTAGCTACAGCTTCTGAAAAGGGTACATTGATAAGGGTATTTGATTCTCAGAGTGGTAATATGATTAATGAACTGCGGCGAGGTACACATCATGCAAATATTTATTGGTAAGTAAAAATTTTAAAAAGCAGTGGGCTCTAACGATGATAAAATTAATTAAAATCTTTTTAGTATAAATTTCAATCACGACTCGACATGGTTATGTGTCGCAAGTGATCACGGAACTGTTCACGTATTTGCAGTTGAAGATCAAAAATTAAATCGTCAATCAAGTTTAGCCTCAGCGAGTTTTTTGCCAAAGTACTTCAGTTCAAGCTGGAGTTTCTGTAAATTTCAGGTTCCAGATGGTCCTCAGTGTATGTGTGCATTTGGCACAGATAACAACAGTATCATTGGTAATTTTTAAATTTCATTTACACATAAATGTTATTCAACTGTTTATGTAATAACAATATTTATTTTTCATTTTTAGTGGTATGTGCTGATGGTAGTTACTATAAATTTGTATTCAACAACAAGGGCGAGTGCACTAGAGATGTCTATGAACAGTTTCTAGAAATGAGTGAAATGTGATTCTCCCCGAAAACTTTAAAAAAGAGAAAAGACTCTTGTTTGCATGAAAAACTGTGATCGTTGCGTACATTGTCATATCCGTTCCGTAGCCGATCATTGACGCTATGCGTATCTTAGAAAAAGCGTATATTGCATATGTTATGAGAATCATTTCAGCGGTACCTGGTGAGTGCAGAAAAGAAAAGATTGAAAGCAACAACAAAAAAATATTTATATTATGCGTTTTAATGCTGCCAGCCTTTAATAATGGCCAAACGAACACGTTTAAGAACGATCTGATGATGTATCGAGTAAACCTTGACACGTGGGTAAACTATTTGCAGAAAAATTAAGATGTTAAAAAGAATTATATAATATGACAGAGTAATGATGTTGTTAAACTCTGCGATATCGAGTTTATGTCGAAATTTTTAATGGGGTTTATCAATTAATAAGGGTATACAATTTAAAGTTAACGTCAACTCTAGTCTTTTGTGAGAAACAAAAGCTTAGAAAATAAAAACGAAAGTATGTGAGATTTATAGGGGTTATAAAGGATTGAACACGAAGTAAAAAATTTTGTTAAATTATTGCCAAATATATTAATCGATTTTGAGACTGTGTAATCACGAAAATAAATACTACCCCATAGCTATTTAAATCTTCCTAACTGGCTATAATGTTCAGTTTTATAGTTAATTAATTTGATAAATAAATTTACTGATTTTTCATGTTAAATAATCATTATAATGTCTCGATTATTGTATAAATCATTAAAAAATTAAATTTCTAGTCTAACATAAATAGTTGTTATATTTATAAATTTGTTGATAACTATATTTCATTTGTATCAAATATGCATATTTATATGTATAAAATAATTTAACGTAAGACAAGACTGTTGACGTTAATTTTATAAAAAAAGTTAGCAACAAAAAAAACCATTTAAGGTGCAGCGCTTGTCTTATATTAAGCTGACAGCAAAAATGGGCAGCATGATTGTTGCAAATTTAATTTGTGATAAGTAATGGGCTCTTAAGTGATAGCCTATATTTGTAACTTTGTATTCGTCAATCATTTATATTTACGTTCTTATTATTAGTTACATGTTTAGTAAGTTGTATATAATTTAATGCTATTCATACGTTTATTGCGCGCAATCATTAAATATAAAAGTTTCTGTTCATGAATGATAAAAAAATAATTTTTGTTGTAATAATTTTGTAGCCATTATATTAGATTAATTTAGTGAACAAGATTATTTGTATACCGATTAATAATCATGGTTTCGTATATTTTGACATAATATAGTTAGTTATTTCGCCGATTTTCTATTATGCGACAGTATAATACACTTTTTATTGTATTTATTATAAATTTACTTTGGACTGTTCATTAATGAATTTAAATTGTGTAATGATTTATACAAAAATACGAATAAACAAAAAAATAATTCAATATATTTTGTTTCTCATTTTTTATGCATAGCAATTTATTAAACTAAATAACTTATGTAGATAACTTTTAAGTTTATTTTATGAATAATATTATAAACATCTTTATAAACATAAAAAATTACATTCTATAAATTCCATGATATAGTAGTATAATATTCTTTGCAAATTGGGCAATGCTGTGAATTATATTCTTCACTGCATTCGTCACAAATGCAGGTATGGTTACACGGCTCAAACCGTTTTAAGAAGTTTTTTTTATAACATACACAACACAATCCAATATTCTTATCAGAAGATCGATCTAAAACCAATATTTTAAATTCATTTTATAAAGCAAGACTGTTACATTATTTTTTTAACATAGTGACCAGTATAAAATTGTTTTATGCACCTGATGATAAGCCTGATGATACTGTCTTTTCTTTCTTCAATTCACTCAAAGATAGTTTTTTAACAATAGATAGTTGCAAATCTTCGTCTTCGCTTGAGTTTGATCCAGGCTTTAAACAGTAATAAATTAATTTAGTCAATCATCACAAAAAATTTTTAAATAATAAATTTCATCTAATTTAATGTCTCTTACAGGAATATAGTTATTTTCTGCTTCAGCAAAACTCATATCCATAGTTCTTTGGAGCATATCATCATCATCATCATTTTCAAGAAATGTATCTTGCTGAATTAGACAATTTTCAAGTGTATTTATAAATAATAATATTAAATACATTGAAATTAATGATTTTTTCTATTTAATTAAAAATATAAATTTATAAAAACAATTACGAGTTACATACATCAATAATAGGTTCATTTTCCATTTGGCTTAATAAAATGGCGTGTCTCAGCATTTCTTCTTCTTCTCTTTCAGCATTTGTTAATGATCTCTAAAAAAATGTACTTATGCTTACATTTGTAGAATTATTTAAAATTTTTGGTAGCAAAAAAATTGGATTAAAGCACACGATTTTGTTATTAATATACCTTTTCTGCATCCGTAATATCCGTATTTTCTGTACTTATTTCAACGCTTTAAATCAATACATACATATTAAAATACAATTTTTGCATTTTATTGTTATTACAAATTATAACATATGTAGTAAATTAATAGTATATTATGCAACGGGTACGGAAAGGGTTTATTTACAAAACGAGAGATTACGGCACGAGCCGAAGGCGAGTGCTGTAACGAGTTTCGTAAATAAATCCTTTACGTACTAGTTCCATACGATATTTTATGCTACTATAATCTGAAAATCAGCAACGAAGTTGCGATTTTTAGGATACAGTGGCATAAAAAATTACCGGGCATCAGATTTTTGAGCGTAGTAAGATTGTTTTTTCGATTTTTTATATTCTTCTATTCCATTTGCTATCTGCTTTTTACTTTGTTTTATTTTTCTTACTTCATAAGGCCACTGTTTTGGTATAACAGCAGGTTCCTCTGTTTTCTTTGGCTTACACAAGTCACATTTGGTATTATGGCACTGTTTTAACTCTGTGCAATTACCATCATAATTCTCAAGAAAATTTTTGTGCCTTTCTTGTCTTACTTCTTGAGCTTCTTTCTTCAAATGACGCCTCTGTTTTTTACTATTTTCTAAATCTTTTGGTAATTTATTAGATTTCAACAAACCATAATCATTATCAAAAGATTTTTCTGCTTTTGTATTCTCTTCTTCATCCGAAGAAGTAGGTAATCCTTGTGATTTTAAAAACTGCTTATAATCTATCTTTTTTTTCATTCTATATTCTTCTAGCAAATATTCATGTCCTGTTCCTATATACTCTTTTGCAGATGCATTATTTTGAGTTTCTTTGCTATTGCAATTATTAGTGTCAGCTGTGCCTGCGGTTGACTGAAGTTTATAGTTCTGATAACATATTTTATTTAAAATAAGAAAATAGTATTAAAACACCAATTACTTGAAAATTCATTAAAAAAATTGTACATGTACTTTGCATGTTACATGTTTTGATAATGAACAAACCTTTTTGAATTCTTTTAGTCTGAAATTTCCATTATCATCTTGACTGGTTAAGCCATTTGCATCAGAATTTAATGAATCAAGTAATTTCTATATCAAGATGTAGGTATTATTTTAAATAGTTTATCACAAAAGACTAAATATTATACATGTATAAATCATATAATTATTAAGTAATTGTCTTACCTGTGGTTCAGAGTATTGCGGTAAGTGCTTGAAAAAATTTGCCCATTTTTCCAACAACAGAATAACTTGGTCCTTGATTCTTTTGTGCTCTGTTGCTTGTACTAAGTCTTTTAAAATTTGCATGTAATCTGCTGTGCAAATTATTTTGTGGATTATACTTCCACAAGAACAAAAGGCAACATCTAAGACCTTCAAAAGGTGTAGCCATTATTTGCATGTTTACATACAACTTATATATACAAACAACTAAAATTCATATGAAAAATTCATACCTGGAGAGCATAAAGGACACAATGAGGATTTTTATCCATGATTTTACATGTTATGGCTTGAACTGCATCTTCAGGCCTGATTACAAATTATACATTATACAAGTAGTTGAAGTTTTAAAGTTTAATAAAATGAACAAATATATTTTGGAAATTTTAATCAGAGAATAGACATAAAAACGTACGTTATTTTTATTTGGTCGATCATAGTGCATAAATTAACAATTGCCTTTTCATCCACTTCCAACATATTTGGATCTGTTGCTTTCTCTTAACGCATAAAAATACAATTATCGCTTACGAAAATGTCTGAAACTCAATTGTAGAACTTGAAATGCAATCCTGCCAAACACTTACCCAAATATTCATTGAAATCAGAGATGATCTGCGATCTCGACATTTTTATAAGTATAATGAGTATATACTTAAAACGCTAATGCACTTTACGCAACAATAATACTTATCGGGGTTCTTATATTCTTATCCTTTCTCTTATATCCGATCGTCGCCCTACACTGTTTTACTTTCTCCACGCGTTTTTCTCCTGTCGTCCAATAAGGGGTTCCCCGAATTTTACCATCGAATAACAGAAAGCGACTGTGTATACTTACGACCGCATCGACAGTCAGACGTTGACTTAATACTCGAGTCGAAATGGCGAGTCGCGAACTCGCGACTAGTGTGTATATTTAAACAAGACACCGGTATGTGTATAGTACGTATATGCTTATATGCATATATATATATCCAGCTCTAGAGTAACCGGCTATTCGCGTTGACCGAAATGAAATACCGCTATACCGCACGAAATGTACGTAAACACGCCGTGAAATATCACAAGGAATGAGTACCACTGGTCGCTCCGTCGCTGTCCCCGTGGTCCCCGACCCCCGTGGAAAAGAGGCGCGTGCGCCGTGCCCAACTGCGCAAGTAGTCGACCCACGCGGCGATCGCAGCGCCAGGATCGCCAGAGAAGCGGCGGTGGCTGGAGGTCGCCTTGCCGCGCGCGACTACGACTACTACTCTGGATTTTTGGCGGACGCGCCGTCGCGGGCACGCTGCAGTTGTTTTGATGTAACAATGGAATGGAGTCGCTTGTTGTGTCTTGAAGGTTAATAATCGGCCGAGCGAGGGATTAAAAGTGTGTATATATACGGTGTCGGAGGCAAGTGCGCGGGATTTTCCTCGGGGGAAGAGAGGTGTAGAAGACGTCGTGAAAATGTGGGACCAGACCTGCAGGACATGCCTGGCCACTTGCGGCGAATTGGTGCCCATATTCTCCAACGACTATTACGTGCGCAACCTGCCCGACAAGCTCTTTCACACGACCAGGATTGAGGTTAGGAAAACTTTGATCGACACTTTCTTACTGAAAATTTCGTCGCCCCTCGTTTTTGCCCGACGTTTCCCCTGCGTCTCGGGGCTCGCGCTGCCGCTGCCGTTTTGCTTTGGTCGATTAGTCCGTTTTACACGTGCTAGGCAAGCTCGACGTTGTGCTTGGCGTCGCGCGACTGCAGCCGCAGCTTGTTTTGGCATTACGATCAACTTGTTGACTCGATTTCCTCGTGTAATCTGCGTCGAAATGCTTGTTTCTGGCACGGCTCGTTGGGTTGGCGAATTTTTTTTTCCTGCAAGCACAGCTTTCCTATTGAATCTAATTGTTTCATTGCACATTTTAGATTTTGAAAAATGACAATCTACCAAAAATGATGTGCAAGAAGTGCATATACCTTGTGGACTCCTTGTACTGTTTCAAGGATCAGTGCGAAATGGCGGAGATAAAACTCAAAAAATCATTGACAGGCACTGTCCCCAATGACATGAAATACGACTCTTTCATCTTAGGTAAAGGTAAAATACAATCGCAAGCTTATATTGTCACTCTAATAAAGATTAGTTCGCTTTTTATAAAAATTTACAAGTTTACAAGTTTCAATGGTATTTGAAAACAATGTTGTATGCAGAAAATAAAATTTGTTGAATAATAAATTTAAAATCCACTAATTTTTGCTGAAAATAATAACATTAACTACCTATTATAATTAACATAATTATTATTGCCTATTTTTGCAGCACATTTCTCTATGCAGCTGTATTCTTTTTTTTATATTTATATATTGCACGAATTAATTTTTATATTTCAGTATATAATAACCAACTATTTTTCTATTTAGCTACAGACCACTCAGATGCTATAACATCTAGCGAAGAAGAATATCAAATAGAATATGCTTCGGAAGAAGCTAGATTAGAAGTGGAAAATGCTAGAAAACGAAGTCGCAGAGCAAAAAGTATGCGTAACAAAAGTTCTGGTGTTAAAGTTAAGTCCGTTGAAGTTTTGTCGACGGAAGCAAAAGCAGAGTTTTACAAAAGCACTGATGACATTGGATTGGCATACAACTTTGAGATTTCAGAAATTGAGGTATTTCAATTTCAATTTTTTCTATGAAAAATTGTATTAAGTTTCTGAATCAATAATTTATACCTGTTTCTCTTTTTAAAGGATGTTAATGCCTCTGACAATGAGGAGAAGTCTTTTTTATTTGTAGCAGAAGAGACTAAATTATCCCCAGAAGTTGGAAAAAAAGGTAGAAATATAGAACAGATCCAATATTCTAAAAACCGAAAACAAACTCAATTAGAAGATAAATCAGAACCAATGAAACCAGGAATTAAAAGGAAGATGAATAGTGATAATAGTTATAATCAATTAACAAAAGTACCAAAAAAAGTTATGTTTAAAGACAGCGACGAAGATTTGCAATTTATTGAAATTTCTGAAAATGCAGATAATTTAGACAAGGTCAAAGATATTTCATCGTTCAAATCTGAAAGTGAAAAAAATACGGTTGTAAAAATTAATGTGATTGAAAATAGTACAGGAAAAGTAGTTCAAAATTATGATCTTCCAATTAGTAAAACTTCTCCAATTAAAAATTCGCCAGAATCGTCTTATGAAATTTTGAAAAAAACGCCAGATGAGAACATGAGACAAATTTTGGAAACACGCATGAAAAGTTTAATACGTCAAGTAATTCTTGACATTCCAGAAATTTGCGATGTTTGTGCAGAGCAGTTTGATTCTTACCAAGCTGTGGTAAAACACAAAGCGATGGTACATATGAATACAAACGACGAATATTTTTATTGTCCTGTGTGCCAGCATAAATTTTTTTCAAATACTGATCTTCAGGCGCATATAGATAAACACAAAGATGCTCACTCTTATATCTGTTGCTTGTGTGTCACTTCATTACACACTGAAGATACTATGAGGTAAATTGAAATCTACTTCTACCTATTTTAATTATATTTCAATCGATGTTTGTATTGTATCACTTGATGTATAATTTAATTTTAAATTGTAGGTCACATCTTCTATCGCATATAAATTTGCGTGAACTCAAGTGCGAAATTTGTGTAAGGAGGTTCAATCGAATTCAGGCACTGTTGAATCACTGTGATACACATTTGCAAACGAAGGAATTGACGTGCGTTTTTTGTTCAAATGTATTTAGCAATAAGGAAAAGCTACAAAGACATGTAAATGAAGATCACAAGCGGTCGCCAAGCGTTGCTGTATTTAATTGCGAAGTTTGTGGATTAAGAATAGCAGAATCTGAAAGAGAACATCATGCTAAGACTCATACCACGTACCCTTGTCCATACTGTGAACATTGTTTTACTGTGAAATCTAATCTTAGGTTTGTTTTATTAATTATATATAATATATTTATTATTCATTAGTTAATATGAATTAATTAAATACATTTTATTCAACAGGGACCATGTATATACACATTTGGGTGTACAACCTTACACCTGTCTAGTCTGTGAAAAAGCGTTTAACTCGCAGGAGGAACGCACGCAACATATGCAGGAGCACATGAAACCTCAGCATCAACAGCAGCAGCAAAAGGCCGACCAAAAGAAATTCAGGTGTCGAGTGTGCCACGATATACTCGTGTCACGTGTTGCTTACGGCCAGCATCTAAAAAAGAACCATTGGAATTCAAGACAAACTGCCGAAATCCTTAAAGAACTGTTTGAATCTTCCATGAATGAAAAACTAAATGAGACTATAACCAATGATTCTAGTTACACATAAGGATCGGACTCCATTTCAAATAGACCTCATTAGAATGGACTAAATTTAATGCGTTGTAATTGTTACCAAGCAATGATCTTTTCAAAAGTTTTTCAAGAAATATTTTCTTGTAAAATAAAGATTCAAAGTTTAGACCAAAACCAGTTTTACTCTTAAAGAGTATTAACGTCAGATGATATCACAATAGATCTTGATTTTATGAGAGAAGTCGTATTGTAAAATATTGTTTTACGTAGTAATGAAATGTGTCAGATTCACATTTTTTTAAATGTAGTTAAAGGTTGTTGCAGCAATTACATTCTTTTTATCACTTATTGGAAACAAACTGGTGGTATGGATATCTTTATTAGAAGATTATGTTTAAAACAAAAAAAATAAAGAAGTAGCAATGAATTCAAGGTCAAAAAGATTTCGACTGTAATTTAATTTAACTACATTCGATTCATTACCAAATATACATTTATTACATTTTTATTTGTATATTTAGAATTGTTCTTGCTTAAAATATTTTAGTGAGTGATTTATGATATATCTGTAACGAATTATGAAATTTTTGACATGCAGATTTTTCAGAATCGTGTATTCCATTTTAATAATTCAAAATAGCTCTTGCATTAGCTATTTTATTTATAGTTTGCAATTTCGTAACAAATTAAATATTCAGAAAATTTGCAATAATGATGAGAAGATATGTATTCCATTAAACTTACTATTTCATAATTTATTTACACAATTCAAGTATTTTTAATGCAATGAGCTGAATTAGATTACTATGTAATCATTATTTGTTTACATAATTTTTGTTACATATTGGTAAAATTATAGATCAATATGAGGTGCTCATAAAATTTTTTAGATGTGAAATGCATGAAACGACAGTGTATATAAATAAATTTGAATATATTTAAAAACTTTGTCGCAGAATTAAAAATAGCGAGAAATGATATATTATTGTACAAAAAATAGTGAAAATCTATCCACATCATTTTTGTATTTTAATGTATAAATGTAAGATTAAATAAGCATAATTTAGTAAGAAAGTGATGTTGTAATTAGTATACACGTTTTTCAGGGATTGATATCTATGCAGTAAATACATTATTTATTTTTCTCTATATTTTTGTATAACAAAATATCGTCACTCCTTATGAAGTATAGCATAGCTTGAAATTCTAGTGTCGTGTAATACAGTTCAGTACTTCTTGGTTAAAATTAATTAACTAGGGAATTAAGAAAATGATCATATTAAATGTTTTCCAAGAATTTTAACAGTTTTTTTATCGATTTGAGTAGGTATTAAAAATACGGAAAAAATTCAGAATTGTAAAAAGGTTTTAGAATATTTCTTAATGTACTATAAATATAAATCAAAAAAATGTTTTTTGAATTGTGCTAGTCTTCATAGGAAGAACGATACATTTAATGTAAAAAATATTTTATTAGTTATTAGTTCACGTAATAACTTTTACAACATCACTCAATGAATTTAGTTCAAAAAACTAATTTAACCGTGTTAAGGTGAATTTAAGATGAATTTAGTTCAACTTAATTAAGTAAGTTTATTTTTGCTTCATTTGATATCGTATCTCAATCAAGAAATCAATGTCGAACAATTCGAAGTCAATCATGTACGAAATTTAGTGCTTAATGCGAACTGTTGCCAGCAACATATGTCTTCTATAGCAAGAAAAATTAATGATACTTGGGCGATCAACAATTTGCTTTATAACTGGTAGCGGGTGTAAATTTTGATACAAAACGTTCCAAAGAAAAAACCATGTTTATATGTATAAAAAATCGAACACCCATCACTGACTCGTGCCTTAGTTGAAATGTGATAACACGTTCAATCCTACAAAATTTTTATTGCATCTAAAAATTTACATGAACCCGCGTATGCGCCAGTGGAACTTCAAAATGCGGATCGTCCAGTAAATCTAAAAACAAAAGTAAAAACAAAAAAAAAAATATTTTCTCACTGTAAATTCTACGAAACATTTTTACTGTACAGTTTTATTTACAAAGATGTATAAATATGATAAAATACATAGTAAATTCAGTTTTGCAGTGTTGTGTCTTACGCGCGAAATAAACAACGTTTTATTTTACCTTTAAGCGGACGATTTGTTATTCTACTATTATACCTCTGTACACAGTCGGCAAGAAAGTGGAACGCGAGAGGGAAAATCCTGTCCACCGTGCAAACAGCGCCTGTTTTTTCATCTTTCGACCTTAGCCCGACATTCTGTCACGAAATAATCATCGGCCGAAAAAGTCTCGGCCAAATCGAGCGGCTCTTGAGTACGTAGTTTTCGTCTGCGTCTACACGAAAAGATAGCGAAACGAACGGGCGAAAAAAGCGGGGCAGGATCATTTCAGTTTAAAAAAACAAAGTAGAAGAGGGACTTCATTATATGATGAGAGAAAGAGACTGCGTAATCGTCTTCTTTTTCTTCAGCTCGGCAGCAATTTATCTGCTCGGAAGTCATTCGTTTTTTCGCCTCGCAGGCCGGGGGAGAGATAAATTAAGGAAGTCGCTCGCGGGAACAAGGTCGCGGCGATTTGCTTCGACGTAATGCCACGAGATGCGATAAACTTTTTGCCCGGGATATTCCGTGTAATGTCTGGGGTTGTCGTCCCGGTGCCTAATAGCAGCTGCTTTGTACCTAATAAATCTTTGTGAAAAAAAGAAGAAGAAAATACAAGGTTTCGAGGTAGATAAGCGTCTGATATGACCAGACGCACTCAGGGGGCTGCTACAAATTCTGTCTATTGTGCGACTTAAACATGAATTTTATAAGAACGCGAACGATCGCCACGCAACCCTTTTAGAGCCTAATGACCGGGAGCACAACCCTCTCGATCGCGTGTTCGTCAAATAAAATCCGCGTATATATAATCTAGCTCTTGTGAAAGCGACCCATTATTCTCGTCTCGTCGAGGGATGAATTTTTGAAAATATTTCGTGCGGCCTGTGCGTGTGTAATGTCTTCGGCTGCGCTTTCGCGAGCTTTTCTCTCTTTATATTTCCTGAGTACACGTGTCTATAGCTATACACAAATGCGGGACGAGATGAAAGGAGCTGCCTCTGTTTTTGCAGGGGGAAAACGCGAGTTTTCTCGGGGCTGTGCAGTACTGCATACAGGATATAGGTCTGCCAGTACTTGTGTATTTATAGGTGGATGGAGAGCGAGAGCGCGCGGATGATTTTGTTGGCTTGAGTAAATGACTGCAGTAGAACGTCATAAGTGTTTTTCAGAAGCGTTAAATGAAGCTCGTTATGCAAATATCATAGTATAACTTGCAGGCAAGGGGCGGTTTTTTTCCTTCAATACTTTAATTACACGCCGTTTCAAATGGAATTAAATTTAATAAGTGCCACGTAGAATTGTACTAAGGGGCATGCAATTGACTCACCGATTTTTTAAAGCGAATACAAAATGATTTTTGAATAATTGAAAAATTTATAAAGTTGTTGCTGGATACCTGGAATTCAGAAAATTCAAAGTACACTGAATTGATTGTTCTGATTAATTACAAAAGCAGAGGAAATTTTTTATGATTCAAATCTGTCACTGTAAACAGCGGTAGTTTTTCGTTAACTAAAGTAGGAATACTGCAACTTATTTGGAACAGCTGAATGAGAACCCATCGAAAATTATTTATTTAAACACTTGTAAATTCATGAATTTCTAAAATTACACTGTCAACATTTACACTTTGTTTAATTAACGAACAAACGAAGAGTATCATTTTTTGCTATCATCCGTGCAAGTTCAGAAGCAGAGAAGTTACTTATTTTATTGCGAATTTAATTATACGTATCCCGCAGTTTGTTGAATACATTACATCCACTTGACGATTCCAGCCGCCCTTTAAAACCACTTTGTTTAATGTTTCAGAACAGGCGATATAAAATTAGTACAGCTATACTATAAAATTAAAATAATGGGTACATTCAAAATTTATCATTCAGTCCAAGGAGCTGTAAGCACCCGCATACAGCTAATATGATGCAAGCTTATGTTTGAAGCTCCCGCCCTCTACGAAAAAGATAAGTATCTTATCTTAGTTGCACCTAAATATTAGATGCTTTTGTCACTATACTGCATATACAGTTTCCGTAATACTTATACTTCCCTCTGGCCCATCCGGCCTCTTGCGATCGTTGTCGTTCTCATACGCAGTTTCGAGTTTGAAGGAGAGACATTATCGTCACCGCCAGGCTACGCGACACCGGTACCTACCATACACAGGAAAACAGCACCAAAGGCGCGCAGAGTTTCTCTTTGTTCGCAAATATCGCCGTTGCATCAGTCGCAATAGTTATAATCACAGCTTCAACGAATTTGTACCGAGTGGAAAAAAGAATCGTGAGTATCTAAGCTTCGCTATCCTAGAGATACATTAACAAATTGGGAATTCAACAATTTTTATTAAATGTAACTTGTGCGCGCAGATGAGCGTCAAGGAGTACTTCGCCAAAGGCTCTTACCCAAACAAGTTTGAAAAGGAAGTTATGCGAGCGTCTAATTACGGGACGTTGGACAACGTCGTTAGAAGTGGTGCTGAACGGCTGCAAGATGCCTCGCAGCCGAGATCGGGGCAAAATCGTGACGAAGTGTTGCGAGAAGTCGTGCGCGACGTAAACCGACACTACGAAGCGCAAGAGAGAAGTTACAATGCCGCCCGAGGAAAGAGAAATTAGCGGCTTTTAAAGTGTCATGTGTCCATCGATCTGCGTAATAAAGAAGATTCGTACACGTGTACTTCAATTTGGATTATTTCTTGACCTTTTTGCTCTTCTCGTTACGTTTGATCTTTTCCAGTTTTCTTTGTTCTTCTGCGTATATATAGTTCGTCACCGTATTCAAAATTTGTATGGTTACCTAGAAAATATAAAATACACGATATACAGGTCTGTTAATGTGAAGTCTTTTATAAATTAATGTTTTTGTGCACGATGAATCAGTAAATTACTCATAGCCAATTTTGGGATAAATAAGTAGGTTATACTACTTGTAAAATTCGATGCTGCACTGCATTTTTACATTTTGCGCAATCTTAAAATCAAATACTTATAAACTGTTTGCCTGCATCCTTCCAAATTAGACAAAAAAATATTGTTTTTCATTTCGGCATTTCGCATAAAGTATAGCTGTCCGCGGAAAAAAGTGTGTAAGTATAGTGCCTAATACTGCCGCCAAGACATTCCAAGTTTTTGTCGCCACTATAGAATTCTCGCATGTCAATATCAAATCACTGCTGAGGCTGACTGCAACAGTATCCCTACATCATAAGCACTTGAGCAACGAGCGACTATACACACGACGCCAGTAATCCCTTTTTCCGATATACAAGTTTTCTTTGTTCTGTATTACAGTTATTGCATCAGCCCCACATCAGCTACAATACTATCGCTACAGCGGATTTCTGAAATTCGGCCGATTCCAACTGAAAAATCGTAAGCATTAAAAAGTCTTATACCGTATAATTAATCACGTTCCCGTGAACCTCCGCGATTCTCATGTTACATTGTGTGTGTATTTACCCGGGCAGATGTACGGCGAGAGCATCAAGGAGTATTTCGCCAAGGGCAATTATCCCAACAAGTACGAGTGGGAAGTTTTGGATAAGGCCAACTACGGGGTGTTGGATGACGTCGTTAGAAATGGCGCGAAGCGATTGCAGGAGGCGTCGCAGCGGGGATCGGGACAGAATCGGGAGCAAGTCCTGCGAGAAGTCGTGCGCGACGTAAACCGACACTACGAAGAGCAATGCCGCCAGGAGCAGCAGGAGGAGGCTTACAACAACGCTCCGCGCAACAGAAGCCGCAGATCTTAAGTGCCCGCATCAATTTCAACGGCAACGAGTTGTTTCGCTAAAATGTCTTATTAACTATCTTTTCATTTTCATTTTCTTACTTTCACATATGTATCCAAAAAGGTTCGAAAGGATGAATAATAAAAGGCATTTGTATGTGTAAGTTGTGTATGCGTATCAGTACACCATTTTGTGCTCGTCATTCGTCTCTTCATTGTCAACACGGCGGTTGGATTTAAATACCCATATGGAAGGAAATAATCATAAAATATACTATCGATCACTTTTGTAGAATTATGAATTACTTAAGTTTTGTCAGAATTGATAGAATTTTTGTATACAACATTCGACACGTAGCTTACTTTCAATTGTCGCAATTATTAAATACCGCTTAATTTTTACAGATACGCGTAGTGAATAGATGCTTTTACAACATACATTGTAAAAATAAATATAGGTATACTTCGTATTTTCCAAATTCATAAGACGAGTCGTATTAAATTAGAATGAAATCTCGCTTGCTTTAAGGAATACTGCAACTACCTCGAAACGCGTAAGCGTATTTTCTACTCAGAGAATTTTGAAAGCAGACAAGATATGCATGGGATTCGCGTAATGTATATAGAGCAGACTTGCAACTAACTACGATGTTTTGAATAAGGCCGGATGAGAAAAGACGTTGAGAAACGTATATACAAGATACGTCGCAGCCAAGATCGGGGCAAAATCAAAACAAAGCGCTCGTGCAAGTCGTAAGCAATACATCATGTAACTAAACTGACACTATTATAGTTAAAATGTTAGAGGAAACAGAAATCGTAGATTCTGAGGAATCCAAATTCAAAATGTACTGATAATTAAAAGAGGACGAATTTGTAAGACATAGCAATTGAACCTTGTAATTTTTAAGATTTTTCTGTACTCCTTTTTTTTTCTATTCCACGTGCTTATACACTTAGAATAATGATTTTCAGACCAGCAGAAATGAAAAATGCGTAGAGGGGGTAGAAAATTAAAATTTTGTACCAATCGTTGGATTTATTTCTAATACAGTTAATTATGTCAAGCTTTACAAAACATTTTTTTAGCAATAGGTTTACGCGTCTACCTAATCAATATTTATCTCTAAAAATGATACATTAATTAAAATTACGTTGGATATATTGACTACTCTACTATTATATGCAGTGCCGAAATTTCGCAAATATTTTTAACCGACAGAAGTCAAAGGTGTCAAAAGAAAGAGAAAGTGATGGATTATTATAAACATAGTTTCTTTTTGCATAAGCACTTACAGTCACTTATTTAGAGTCTGTTTCGGTGCCCGACAGCGCTTACGCGAAATCCTATTATATTATAATCCTATTTAACTATAGTAAATAGTATGCAAGCATCAGAGAGGATTTCGCGTACGCCGCCGCGCTGTCGAGTGTAGAGACAGGCGTCTTTTATTTCATTGCTCTTTTTAATTCTTATTACTTATTTGTGAATTTAATATCTGTGGCTTACAGGAAGAACCATTTAAGTGACTTTTTCGTGTTTTCGAGAAAAAGCGATTTCAGTGTTTGGAGTAATACGTAAGATCGAAATTTCAGAGAAAAGATCTAAGTATTGGCTCATTTCATTAGGTATCTAATACGAATACAACCGAAATATTACATTTGTAAGTAGTTCTGCGGGAACTTTGCAAATAAGTGGTTATGCAGTCACTCTCTTTCAGGGCTCGTAACTAATGCAATTTGCGATTAAAAACATTCGAGCGGGGCATATTTTTAAAGTTTAACTCATGCCCTTTCTAATGGTGTAATTGAAATTTTCGAAAATTATTATTAACAATGAGAAAAATCGGTTTAAAGGAAAAAACATGGTTTTTCCACAATTTTTTTTTATTCGAGATTTCAAGACCGTTTTCATTTGCAATGTATCTGGAACCCCTCTAACCAATGGAATAAATGTCCAAACCTAAAAGATACCTGATTTGGGGGTTGATTTTGAACCTCGGCGTAGTCAAATTAGCGTATATTATAATAATTGAAAATTTTTTACGAAGACTTTTACGAATTTTTTATTCAGAAACCACGCATTTTTGAAAAAAATTTTCAAGAGTAATAACTTCTTAGAATCAGCTAAAGAATACGTACGAATTTTATCAGATCGATTCCAGTAATTTTTTTGTTCTTGCAAATTGGCAATTTTTGAAAAATTTATAAACATTAAAAAAAATTTTTTAAATTTAAAAAAACCGACGAATATATCGGTATAGGTACTTCGATATATATTGTACAGCTTTAATGTACTCGACACGGTGTATCTCGCACAAAAATAAAAAAAACGAGTGCACTTAAATTTATTTTTGCGAGAGATGCAGTTAAGTGATTATGCAATCGGCTGGCATTTAAAAAATTTGTGCATTTCGGAAATCCTACTATTGTACAATGAAAAAGTGTACTAAGAGCACCTCGAATTCGACATAAAAAAATTTTTCACAAAATGTCACTTAAGTGGTTCTTCTTGCAAGCCACATATATATACTTTCTATAAGTCCAAGTTCAACATGTTCATAATTTAATTGTATATTTGATTGAAGCTCTCGCGATGAAATATTCGTATTTTATATATAAATTATAAATATTGGAGCATCGCATTTTCCGTTATTATACAAGCAAGCCAGCTAGGACAGTTTTCTTTAATAATAGAACAATCGCTTGATTTTAAAAAAGTAGTTGAACTGTTTTTAATTGCGGTTTCTATTCGTGTTTGAGACCGCGACATTTTTAGGAATTGAAATTTTGGCAAATTTAATGTGACGAGGAAAATGCACCACAGTCTTTCATTGTGGAAATTTATACTTAATTTATTTAAGCTCTTGTAAATTTTCTTTGGATGATCGTCATCTATAGATATTGTGACTCTAGAACTACGACTATAAACTCTACGAAGAGTTAGATTAGTGAAATCGGGGGAAAACACGACGAATCGATGTGTTGCTCACGTATAAATAGTTTGATCCGTTCGGTATCGAGTCATAAGCATTGCGGTCTGCGACGACATCGGTAGCAACAGCTCGAACTCCGAACAGTCTTCCTGTGTTTGTTATTGTTACTCCAGCCAGGCTCCAACCATCGGTTCAGCGAATTTTGAAACTTCGTATACTCAAACTGAATAATCATGGTAAGGACTAAACTCTCTTATTGTACAAATTCACATGAATAACAGAACTTAACGATTGCTGTGTTTTTTGCGTAGATGGACGCCAACACATACGCGACGAGCCTGCAGATGCCAAATGTAGCTACAGCGAATGTTTTATCGCCTACTAGTTACCGTGTCATCAGAATCAGTGGCAATCAGTATCAAGAACCAGATCTGCAGCAAGTCTTTCGCAGCTTCAACGCGAGCGATCAGGTTCAAGATCCGACCGCCGTTAAAACTGGGCTCCAGTTGTTGCAAGCTGTGACGCAATTGGGATCATGGCAAGATCCCCAGCGAGTCATGCAAGGGGTCTATCGCAACATAATCCAGATGCCTGGTGCGACTGTCGTTCAACCCAATAGCCCGCTATTGCCAGCGGATGCTCAATTCAGATCGTCATCGGTACAATATCCTCAGGAAGTCGCACAGCACAACTTTCGCATCATAAACGGAGTGCCTGGAACGAGTGTCGAGCTGTTGCAACCCACGACGCAAATGGGATCGGGACAATATCAACAGGGAGCCGTACATCATGTCTATCGCACCGCGAACGAGTTGCCTGGTACGCCTGTCGTCAAAACTACGTTCCAGCTATCACCAGCTACGTCGCCAGTGGGATTGGGACAACATCCACAGGGAGTCGGGCCGAACGTCTATCACACCGTAAACGGGGTACCCGCTACCGGTGTCGTTAAAAGCAGTGCCGAGCAGTTGCCATCATCTGTGACGCATTGGGCACCATCAGAACAACATCCACAGCAAGTCGGCCAAAATGACCACCGCAATGTAAACCAGTTACCCGGTGCAAATGGAGTCGGCCCAAATGTTCAAAGTAACGCCGATCCGATGCCGAATGCGATGCACTCCAGATCACCTCAGAATCCACAGCAAGCCGGGCAAGGTTCCTTGCGCACCATGGACGACATAGCCAATATGGGTCCCGTCAAAAATGCCGTCGATCTCTTGCAAACTGCGATTCAATTGGGATCAGGACAACATCCACAGCAGGAAGCCGCTTTTCGCAACATGAACGATCAGCCAGGCGCGGACAGCGTCAGAAGGGGCGTCGAGCTGCTGCAAGCCGCGACTAAATTGGGATCCGGAGGGCATCCACATGAAGTTACGCAGGACATCTTTCGCAGCAAGAACGAGCCACCCGCTCCGAATGTCGTTCAAAGCGCTATCGATCTGCTGCAGGCTGCGTCGCTAATGAGAGCAGGACGAAATGCCCAGGATGTTCTGCAAGACGTTTTTCGCAGCGCGAACCGACGCATCGAGGAGCAAACGCACGAGGGGCTGAGCCGTCTAACCGGCTAGAAGCAATCGTAGGAGCGTAATTAAACTCTGTTTGAATGAATTATTTTTTATTAATGGGAGCATGCGAATATTCGTTAAGTTTTTGAAGCTGAGAGACTAAGTGCGATTAAAATGATGCTTTTGTATTGTGTAACAAATGTTTTATCTTAGTGTAACCGAGATTTTGGAATGATAGTGAATGAATGTATTTGATAAATCTTTGAATCTCAGAAACCATGTGCCAAAGTGTAATGTAATGAAAACGTTTATCTTCCTTAACAAATTTTATAAATTAAATGTAGCCGAGAGTCGATAGAATCGATAATAAAAGGCAATTTTATATACATGAGTAATTCTCAGTACATTATTTTCATTATTTGTGTTTTTGTCCTTCCTTCTTCATGTCAACAATATAACGGTTGGATTTACCGACAAAAGAAAATGTTTGTGTACACAGTAATCGTGGTTTCAACACATATCAAAATCATATCAACTGTTGCAAATTTTAAGTTACTTTCAATTTTCTTAATTTAATTTATGTTACTCTCTGTAAATATTTCTATTTTTGTTTTGTAGAAGCTCTGAATTATTGATTATCGATTTTGTGTTATTTTTGATATTAATTTATTACAAAAAATCTTGCACAGTTTTATGAAAATTCTTATAATAAACAGGTACTTATACCTTTCAAACGATATAAATATGATGACAATGAGACTATCCATCGTTTCAAATTATATCTAAATATTTTATTGCTGTGTCAAGCAATAAACTTCATCACCTGTAAGCGCATTTTCTGCTTCGAGAAATTTCACGGTAAGACATATATTAATTTTAAAAACGGTTCTTACTACGAAACAAAAATAAATTGAATGAGGGTAGGTATCTCGATGTCTTCAGTATATCAAGAATGCATTTGTGCAACTCGATTTCAAACAAGAAAATAATAGATGCTAAATTTCGTTTATACGATTATGTATAGAAATAAAATCGTTCGACAGAAATTATCGATATTCGCACGAGAAAAAAACCTAATTAAAATTGCAAAACTATCTCAGTTTAGCAAAACTTAAGTAACGACATTACTCAAAGCATGCAATTTATTCGCGATTCAATTATTATTTCCATTGCCATCAGCTTTTTCTAACAAAGTTCAAACGGGAAAATATTGCCAACATGCAATAAGTATTATCTCCTCACAGCTCTCCACGAGAAAAGCATGCCATACATTATTCCCAACGTTTTCTCGAAGCTCTCTATCCCTTGTATAGTTTCTGAAAAAAGTGCCCTTAAAAAACCAAAAACTCCTGAACGCATTCAATGGCCATCGAAAGTTCAGCCTGTACACATAGTGCGGAGCCTCGTCTCGAAACTTGGCAGACCAAACTCTAGGCAACGAAAGATACCTATATACCTATAGACATTATCTGTAAAGTATATATACGTATACACACAGCTCTCTGTATACACATCTCTCGTTGACGAATCCGTGAACTTTGTTTATCAGGGACTGGAGATCGATGCTACATGTACCTATATATACTCCGCATAGCAGCAGTTGCTTCCTCTCGCGGACTTATTTTCCCCCTCTCGGTGTACACGGCCGTTAAACTTTTTTCCAGCGACGCCGCCGACGGGATAAGGTATATTGGGGATAGATTACGGATAGTTGGACGATTCAGTTAAGACTTTAACATTCGATTTCCTGCCTCGCCGGCTCGGATTCTCCCTCCAGGTGTATGGAAGGGGCTATCGTGGTTCCGGTAGCAAATCAATTTTTCTCACAGACGATCAGTCGGATATACAGCCCCAAGTATAAATGATTCTTTCGAAATTGAGCGTTGCTTATTCGGTTAGCTTTCGTTCTGGACGTACGGAATAGCGAATCGAAAAATTGACTTGTTGATCCTGACCTGTTGATCGAGCGATTTTTCTCATTTTGGCCGGTAATCATAATTGTATCGGATGATTCGATTTTATAAATGTTTTTCACGTCAGTTTTGTAATTTTGGGCTCTCCCGAAACTTTGTTCATTACAGCCGTACGTGTGGGAAGTCGAAGGCCGAAGAAGAGGTTCCACAAGTGCAATATCTTGAACTCGCCATGCGAGATAACTTGGGCTCGTCAGGACGAAAACCGTTGTACGATCAAATTTAGGTTACACGCTTACATCGACGCGACACATTTTAGAACTAGCCGTTAGTACGTTTTTGTTGTGATTCGATTTCGAGATTGCCGGGAAGTGCTAACAATAATTTTCATGCTATGCTTGACAGGAGAAGTCACAAAAAGTTAATTAAAAAAAATCGAAATTTCGAGACACAATGTAGCAGTTGAAAAAGTAGCTATAATTATATTTACTTATTGTACAAACTAAACAAATTCAAGTAATTATTTTAGTTAGTATTCGGGTTCAATACTTTGCTTACATCGCAGACAATAAAACGATCAAAATATGGAAAGACAGCAGCTACACAAATTGGTCCCAGGCATAAGTACTTTCTCTCCAATGCGCGAAAGATCAAAACCACGGATAATATGCATCATCGTAAACCTATACGGCGTACGGCAACCTCAAGTTGACTTCTCGTATATACTCACTTTTGTAACTACTTCGGACCCCCTGACTATTAACGATGTAACGACCGTTATAACTTTTCGAGCTATATATACATGTATACTATATCTATGTACATATGGATTAAAATACGTGGCCATCTTACAATGCCTCCGATGTGCTCAGCTAATAAGGTTTACCTAATATTTGTGAGCAATAAGTTCGCCTTAATATGGGCTATTGCAGGCGTACAGGGAACTTTGGCTACTTTATGCATCAATATAACCATTATTACGAGTTTGCTTGATGAGCATACATGCACTGCTCTATATAGAAGTGCGCGCGATATAATCGCTGGGCTGCAAACTGAAAGTAGCCTATCTGAACTTCAAGGGCAGGATGGACTAAGTCACTTGACCATCAAAGTTCGTATTATTGATAAGAAACGCCAGTCAGTTATAGTATGCCAGACACGCGCTAAGACTAAGAAAAGAGATTCAATAGTTTAACAAAATTATTGCTGATAAAATGGGTCGTGATTTTTCTATCATGATTTTTGCAATATTCTTTTTTACCGAGTCATTCAATGAGATAATTAAAGCTCTTAATTGCATGTGAATTCAATTTGCAAGCACGACTATATTGGAATCCGTAGCGTTGAACACTGAAGTTAAAATTAATGCTACTAGATAAATGGCAAGTAATAACTTAAGTCAAAGTTCATCTTGTAACGACTTGATTGGACTGCTTGGCGAGGTCGAGGAGAGCTTGCGAAGACATTCTGAAGTGTGAATACATATTTTAATGCGAACGATCGTACAAAAAGAAGCTTCACATTTCTCACTCCTGTATATTTTGCTAAAACATTAAAATGCTGCAGTATTCTCGAATTTTTAAAAAGCTCAGGTGTACGAATATTTTTAACTTTTATGATATAAGCATAAAGGTGATTCTCTGTAAGATCGCCTGGCAAAAATCCCCCCCCCCCCAAATATGATAAATTTCTTCTACTCAGTGTCATACACCTCCCTGAATTTTTTCAGATGTTTTCCTACATTAAGTTTTGAGCTACAGATGATTGAAAGTTGGGATTTTAAGCATTTTTTTCATTATTTGCAAATTTTAAAAAATGCATAGCTCCTGAGGGAAACGTTTTTCGTCGAAAATGCATAGAACACTTTTTCTAGAAAATTTTCTCTAGTTTCTAAAAAAAATACTTCCAAATATACATACACGTTACAGAAGCTTTGTATGCAATTTAGACATTTAAAGTCAAAGTTTTGAAAGTTTGATCCTTCGGATTGGGATAAAAAAATGTGTAAAGATAGCTTTTTTCAATACAATATATTTCCCAATACATGAATCCTTGCCAAATCCAAAAAATTGTATTTTCTGTCTAAAAAAATATATTTAAACAATAAAAAAAATTATAAGATGAAAAGAATTCTTGAGATTTTTCTTAATTTCGCTTTGATTCCAAGCTAAAAATCGATTTTCGACATTTTCATCGGTGCTGCTGAAACATACATACATACACACACACGCACATACACCTATAAGTATATATCTCACTTTGACAGTATTTTTTTGAAAAGCTGAGCAAATTTTCTAAAAGGTGTTCTAAATATTTTTGTTGAGAACCGCTTTTCTGAAGAGCAACACATTTTTGAATGTAGTTAAAAAATGCCAAAAATGCTGATTTCACCAATTTCGACTCTTTGTAGTTGTATTTCTCCGAGTAGACGAGATTTAGGATAGTTTGAATAAATAAAATATTAGCCGGTCGACCTCACAGAGAATCACCCACAAACACTTCCTTCGTCAGCGCAAATGTTATACAATTTATGCAAAACAAAATGTAATCATAAGATTAACAATAAAATCGCACGATATTTGCTTCGATTCTCAATTAAATCCTCTGTTCGCACGCGCGTCGAATGATAAACGTGCGCTGGCCCGTGTATTTATTTATCGCTCGCTTCAGCCGTCGCAGCGATGAGAAATTAATCGACTTTAATTTTCCAGGCCAAGAGGGGAAAAGTGCGCGGATCGTGCGAATCGCCGAAGACAGTGGAAAATTGAAATAATTTCCGGCGAGCTACGCTTACGGGCGCCTCGACCGCGCAGTATAGACATTTGTCTCGCGGCAGTTTTCGCTTGAAATACGGATTCGTCTCTTTTCTTATACAAAGTTTAGTTCCTCTCTTTTATTCGCTTTTTTTCTCCTGAATAATTAATTGAAATAATAATCAAGCGTTCTCGTTTTTACCTTCCACGTCTGACGACGATGAAACCTTTATGGTAAAAAATTTTTGCAGGGAGACGAATATACAAAGAAACTGGAAATTTGTAAGTTGCCATCATGGGTGTCCGTTAAATTTACAGAAAATTGCAGCTTATATCTAAAATGTTTGCGTCGTGTCCCTTTTTTCTTTTGTACATAATTATACGCCAATTGAGATGAGAAAAGAGAAGCCAAAACTTTACACAGTTATCTCTCCATTCGCTCGGCGCTCCTGCTTTTTAAACTCGAGATTTTCTATCTCATCCTTTTAAATGTCTCGCTATTTCCCAGTTTTCTCTCCTTTTTATTTCTTCTTTCATCAAGAGTAGTTAAACGAGTTAAACTTTTCTGCGTTTCTCAGTTTTTTTTTCTCCCCTGTTTCGTTCTCCGACGGATGTACTTAGCTGCAAAGTCACAGTGTATAGTCCGATTACGCTAAAATGACTCCTATTTTTTTATTGGACAAACTGCTGCAAGTGCATCATGTAATGCTGGCAATGCACAAGAATTAAAAGACTTGCTCGCCTTGTAACAAAGCGTGTCAATGAAATTATAACAAATTACGATTTGCAGTGCTTTTCTACTGTAACGTATGTACGTACAGGCATATAAATCTTTTTGAAATGACCACTTGGAGAGGAGTAGAAAAATAGTCGATTTCGAAAATGGGAAGACCCACTTTTCGGTCCATTAGCTTTATTTCATGTGCTTGGCCCCTCTAAGCTGTATAAGAAAAGCCGAAAGGGGCAAGAAGAAAGTGTCTCGTGACACTGTTTGCTGTGCGCTTGAAAGTTCGACGTTTCAAGATAAATCGAACAATTGGAATTTTAAGTTTTATCTTGCTACAGAAGCAAATGAGTTTCTCGTCCGCTACAACACATGTTGTGACCTTAAATTTAAATGTTAAATTAGCAATTACGAATTTGTTTAAAAAGTACTCACATTTCACGAGATCATTCGTTACAATCACAGAGTATAACGGTATAATTCAAAGGAAAACACATTTCTGATGTCTATTTTCATTCGGCGATGAGTCGATGAACTTTTCACCGTAGTAGCTGCCGCTGGAAAGTGAAACAAGCCAATTTCCCACGTTCAATAGAAGATATCGGCTATATCGATCGCAAAATATATATGGTCTTTCAGCATCTTCTTCGCGATTTCCAGCGATTCTCAGCGAATACAACGCATGAAAGTGTAATGTTGAACAAACAGGGCACAGCTATTGGAAAGTCGAAAGATTCATCGTCAATCGCATAATATATAAGAAAGAAAGACGAATAAAAACAAACAGCATTTATGCGATAACAACTGCTGCGCAAAGTTAAACAGAAGCATTGCTTTGTATTAGGCTGTAACTATTTAAACGCATGTGTGCAATTAAACGGATTTACGACACTAAACGCTGCGCGAAGTTCAGCAGAAACACGGCTTTGCACGCCGTGTATCTATTTAAGCGCACATGTGCGCTTAAACGGATGTACGTGAAATATAGTATAGTTAAGTTTTCTTTTTTTCGGTTTTACGAAAATTCATTTTTATACGCGCACACGCACGCCCTCGTGAAAAAGTTTATCGCTCCTCGGACTGCGGAATCGCATGATCTATTCCAAGCTCTGGATGTATATCTATATGGACACAGAGGAGGGCAGTTTCAGTCGGACGAGGCTTTTATGCGCCGACAGGGTATTGGTCTTCGATTTAAGATCTTTGTATCGCATGTGGACGGCGCTTGCGGGGAATGGAGTTGAACGTAAGGAAGGAAGGATTTTACGAGCTGGAAGTTGAAAGTCCATCGATTGCGCGCTGAATGTCAGGAGAACAGAGATGTCTCAGCTGTGTGTCAGTGATGGGATAATCCATATCTCTTATAGAGCTCTATAATCACTGTTTTTTTCGAGGATTGTTTGCTTGAATTGCATTTGCGTTTAATTTAGTTGAAAGTTAAGTCGAAATAATGAAATATACTAAGAAACTATAATCAGTATCAATTTGCATTGCCAAACAATTAATCAAGCAGTTAACATTTAAAGTGCTGACCTATATTCTGATAAAATCATAATGAGTTAACTGGTTGCTGATTAATTTCAAGTCAAGAATACCAGGCTAATTATATTACCGCGTTTTTACTTTTTGTTCTCAATAATTGAACGTACATCATCGAACTTATATATGTATCTTTAAGATAATTCTGTAATGTTGGCTTTGGTGAAAATAGCTTTCCTTAATTAACCAAGTGATTAATATTCTACGAGAGTATACTTGGTGTACAAAATTATTTATTATTAATTTGTACAAACGATGCACATTGTAGTACTTAGTTTTTAAATTTACCTTTGAACTATAAAAAGAATCGCTTTTATATTTTTAATTCCATTGGTTTGTTTACGAAACTTCTGGCTTAACAGCTAAACTTATACTGAAAAATAATAGACTATTAAAAATTTCTAAACTGCACTGATCACCATATTTTTGAAAAGTGAACTTTGCAATGAATTTAGCAATGAAAATTTTGAATTTCGCGTTTCTCAAGTGTAAAAATGTCGAATAAAATGCAATAAAAGAGCCATATACATTTGAATTAAAAAACGATCATTATTTTATACTTCGAACGGACGGATTGTCTAAATGGTTAAAAATGAAAAAAAATGCAACACTGTAAGACCGAATATTTCGGTCTCGTCAGACGGACGCTTGAACGCTCTAAAAGAGCCGGGGCGCCCAGGACAAATCGGCAATTAGAGCGACATTAGCAGTAAAGCCGAGCGATAAACAGAGTGCAGCCAGATGTGTATATAGGCATACGGTGCGAGGAGATGGAAGAGCAGACCATGGCAAGGAGGCATACGCAGGCAAACACTGCCTTACGTTCCGCGGTCTTCCCTCCCTGCAATACAATAACGCGACATACTTAATCATGCCTCTGTATACATCCTTAATACCCAATGAACCAGGGACTGCCGCAGTCATCTCTCTCTCTCTCTCTATCTGGCGCATAATACGCGTCTCTCGGGGCTGTAAGTCGAGCATTCGAGTGTCGTCGTCGTCGCTCCAGCTATTGTGTTCTGAGGTGAGCCGGTTCTCGGGGATATAGAGGCTTGTATATAATGGACCTGGTGTATATACTCAATATTTTTTGCACTCCGAACGTGTCCGAGAATATCTATTGTTCTGCATTTTTCTATTGGACAGGATAGAAAACGATTAGTTGGATTATTTGTAGGAATAGAGAAATGTTCTCGTTGGTTCACAATCGTGTTGAGACACAAGTCAAAGAGTTACATATTAAAAATAAACTGTTTTGATGGATCTTCGTTATATTTGTATTCTGTTAAGCGATGCAACATGATTTATGTACATGACTGCGAAAAAAATTCAACTGCTATCTTTAATAACGAAATGGTATTGTAGTTTGACGTTTGAACATTAGATTGAAGGGGGTCTGACATCCACAGTGACGCGCCAATAATTGTGCAATATAGACTGAATAAATGCGGCTTAGATCTGAATATATGGATGCTTCTTTCAAAAATAGTAGTGTACACGTCTGCATTCCAAAAACAGACTTTTTAAAAGTTTTTCGAATAGGAAAGTGGACAAAATACTTCTACCAAATTTATTTAACAAACGAGGATACAAAAGTAAGCAGTTATCCGAAGCTTGTATCAATGGTTACAGTTTACATGAGGCTGTAAAATGTAATTGTTGTGGTATGTCTCCTAAGAGAACAATAATAAAAATACTGCTAGACTACAGATAAGTAAATAAACCCGCCACATGTCATGCACTTTCCAAAAGGAACATATTATTAAAAAGTGGAAGCAAGTAAGGTTTATAGGATCCAAATTCTCCAAAAAATTTGTATGACGAGGGACACGAGTCCTATTTACATTCAAAACTTTTGGATGGCCAAAAATAAACGTCTCATCGAAGTTAAGGCATTGATGACTTTTTGTAGAGATTTATCTCATCGACCCATACATTGCGCGTTAGAGTAGCTTCGTAGTATTGATATAGATATAGTAAATTCTCATTCTACCCTTTAGCAGTTGCACCTATAGCTACAATATTTCGGTTTCGGTTTTTATAACAACGTCCATGTGAATGATTTTCCACTATCACTTGAAGTGCAGCTCCTGCCACCTGCCAAAGCGTCGGTTAGGTGGCATCCTAAACTATAATGTAACTAATTATTCCGTAATTGTCTTCTTAACCGTTTGGACTGTCTAAAAATATATCTACTCACTAATATCATTATATTACCAACATTGATTTCCTCTAAGTTGCCCTCCATTCTGAAAATTAAAATTATTTGTTTACTATTTACGTAACATAGAAAGTTTGAAAAATATTTTGATCTTCAATTTTCACTTTACCCTCGCCTCAATATAACAATTAAAGCTGCAAGTAATAATGCAAATAATTCTCTGCATGCAAGGCACGATTCATGCAGTAAGATTAATGTGTTATTATTTAGTAAGTATAATGTGTATTAATAGTTCTCTAGGCTTCCATAATAATAATATCTAATCTATCTTAGGCTACACGACTCCTCGTGGCAAACACTTTCGTCCTAACTAAGCTGTGAGTTTAAGTCACTTTCGCCAGATTTATTGGCAGTCCTTCCTTAGCTAACTACTTTGATCAGCTGGGCCTTCGCAGCCGAGTCTTCAAATAATGGAAATTCAACTTGCCTATATTCACTCTTGTCGATATCCAGCGAAACTACTAACTTTCTAGAGTTGAGCCCTCGTAGCCGAATATGAGAAGATGATGCATAAGTCAGTCAGATGCTTCCACGCATTTGCTAACCCAGCGAGACTACCCAAACGACTGCTTGCGCGTTCACTCGACAAATAAAGCTTTAGGCGCAGCACACTTAATTTCGACAGAATATACGTCGCACGATGTCCTCGATCAATTATAATTATTACTATTATACCACCACCAGAAATCATATTACCCGATTCCAGATCAGTAAGTCGCAAGGAGTGTTGACGCGCAAGTCAGCAACTCTCTCGCCTTGCGCTACGGATGTCATGATTGGTTTGACGCATTGCTCAATCAGCCACCGCTCAATGCTCGCATCTGAAATGCAAAACCGGCTGAACACTTCAATACGCTACCAACATATGTTAACGCTGTATAATCATACAACAATATAGTCAATAATATACTCAATATAGTCAGCAGACCTGGCACGTTCCAAGGGAATCTAATTGCCACTAATGATCCATCACTAACGGTACCATAAAAAAGTGCTAAGATGAACAAAATATAACGAATTACGTAAATTCAAGAGATAGTTGCCCTTCGGCTCGTCATTAATTATTAGCATGGAATCATAATATTCAGGGATTTTTATCTGCAGTTATGCTGAAGTAATACCGAGATTAAGCGCAACTAGCTCTTGGATTTGTGGAATTCATTATATTCTAAATTATAAAATCGAAAATTTTAGTTCATTTCAATGTTTAGCTGGTCCTACATCGAAATTGAGATTAATCGATGGCTCATAATTTCGTTGCAATCGGATCAAATCTTACGCTTCTTTTTCAAGACGAATCGATGGCATATGGTTTCTTTACAATTGGACTTTTTGTGCTTCTAGAATTTAGAATATCTCGAAAATTCTTATCGGAATAGGTAGGCCTCAGTGTGAAGAGAAAGTGTATCTATAACGAAACAATTTCCCCGTATATATTCAAGATAACTTCCAGTTTGGAATACATTATTATAGTAAAAATAAAAAACACAGTTCCTTTGAGAAAGCATTCTGCCACTCAGCCAGCAGTGTTTTTTTTATCTAAGCACTTTTCTATCATTGATTGAAAGGATAATAAAATGCGTCTCTTCGAGCTAAAATGTTTATACTACGCCAGACGTTTCGGGGTAATTTTACCCCCTCATCAGTGGCTAAGCAAAATATTAAATTTTATTATTAAAGTTTTACAATAGAAATTACAATAACTAAATTACTATAAATTACCAAGACGCATTTTATTATCCTTTCAATCTACCATCATCGAGCGATAGAGTCAGTTTCAAACACTTTTCTATCATACTATTAGTGACGGGTCATTAAAGGCTATCGGATCCTCTTGACTATACTTTGTAAACAATAAATTATGCTTGACCGTTTAGTCCATAATTTTCCAACCTTCCAAAAGTAAAATTTAAAACATCTTATATTTTGTATGTATGACACGTGAAAATCTATTAATAAATAGATTATATTAAAAGATTTATCGTGGAGATTGAAACTTAAAATTGCCAAAACTTTGCTTTGGTAAATTTTATTATACATCAATAATACAAAGTAAAATATAAGTCATTTGGAGTACATGTTTGCAATAATAATTAAACAAGTAAATAAATAGACGTACATTATTTGCAAAAATTGTTCGGACAATATCTCTGGTGCGAATCCTTAGAACAAGCTCAAATTTTGTGTGCAGACTGATTGAGTCTTAACTTAGATCCTGTTAGAATTTGGAGACAATCGGCTATAATTTATCGTATTTTTAAAACTGAATTCATACGAAATTTTGAAGGTGGTTTTTTCCAAAAAACTATATTTTTCATCCATTTCTATCGTACATGTACAAAAACTAATGCCACATTTCAAAAGATCATTAAATTTCCTTCAAAAATATGACTGCTTGTTACAACTTTATCATTATTGTTGGCTTTTATACCTGCATTTATAAAAAAAATTGAATTTTTGCCTTTTTATAGACAAAGCTTTTTAACTGATTGTAAGTCGAAATAAGATAACAAGTCGAAGAATACTGTCGATTTTCGCAGTTTTTCTGCATGAAAAGCAATAAAAATCGAGTTAACTTTCGACCACAGCTATACGCACGTTAGCTTCGTTGAGAAGACTCAGTCTTCTCACAAGAGCCATGTGTGCGTTGATTGACGAGTTCACTTCGATTTTTACAGCTTTTTTGCGTGAGCATCGAGGTGAATTATCGGTCAAAGCCAGACGTCAAGGTGAACTCTCAGCCAAAGCCACAGGCATGTCTGCTTTGTCCAGAAAATCCATGTTTTAAAGCATTCTGTTACAGAGTTAGCATCGGTTTTTATTTTAACTATAATTACTACGAAGCATGGTTCCAATAGGAAACGTTAGTGACAGTGTACTTGTTTCAAAACATTTCAAGATTGATCTATAGAGATCGCATAGCCATTGTGAAAGATACTGATGTTTTTAAAAGCTGCAATAATTATTACGATAGTAACTTTTTGCAATTTTGTTAACCTATAATTTATCCCATCTTTTGATAGATAAGGTAGATAGATAGATACATAGATAGATAGATAGATAGATAGATAGATACATAGATAGATAGATAGATAGATGAAGAGAGATATGTAAAATAATTGTTACAACCATCGCTTACCGAAGCAAAACTCTTTATATTTATTTCCACGAGTCCACAAGCTTTTAGCTTTATTGGATTTGATGTTCTTAACATTAGTATATAAAATAATTTGCGTTCCTTTACCGACAAATTATACCAATAGCTATTACACCTAAAATAATTTAGAGATATTCGTCATTTGGTCAACCTTTAGGATTTCATGTGAACTGAAAAAAATACTTACAGCGCATCGAAAACGGATTCCTTCCCATCAATTATAGCTTGTATCTGGAAATGACTAATGCACATATACGATAATGCAGCCATTATAATAATCATAATCATAAATTTTTTAAGCAGATCATGCTGACAGCTTAACTAAAAAATGTTACTCATTAGTATCAGTCACAGGATTATAAAAAAACAACAATTAAAGTAAATTTCTATATTAGTGCGCAAGAGCCGAATTCCAACAGTTTGAAAATATTTATTTCGATTCTTAAGCGGGTTTTGACGCTCATTCATTGGGATGCAAATATTTACACGAGATTTAAATCAAATTCACAGTTAGCAGAATCAAAATTTATGATTAGATTTTTTTTCTCTTACATTGAACGAACTTGTACCAACAACGATAATACAAAGCATTTCTGCAAAAAAGTATACGTAATTGAACGTATTCCAGATCAAACGAGTGCTTCTAAAAACAAAAAGTTATGTTACAATTTCAAGATTAAAAGTATATTTATGAAGGATTTTTCTTTAAATTATTAAATTAACAGCTTAAATTTTAGAAAAATATTCTAATGATTCCTAAAGTTTAATCCTAAATCTTCCTAAATTTTTTCAGATTTATTCCTCAAAGCAGATTTTTAAATCTCTTTGATTTTTGATCAAATTGTGAAAAATGCTAGAAGATGCATTGCATTAAAAAGAAATTCAATAGGGGTATTAGGTAATACGGCACCATATATATATATAGGTAGCCAAGATGGTTATGTATAATCGGGAATTAACATAGAGCCTTGTGGAGACTCGCAGTAATTTGATTTTTTTTAATTTTTGAGACATTGATAGTCATTACAGGTTATAAAATTACTCTTAACAGTTAAGGTAAAATATTTCATAGTTTTCAGTTGTATCTGCGAGATTAGCGACGCGATTTTTTGACAGTGCGTTGCATCGTTGTATCTTGCGATTTGTACAGTTTTTCTAAAAGTTAAAAAACGTCTAAGACGTTTGAACGTTGTTATATAAAAGGGTGCAACAGTGCAACAAAAAACTGACAGTAATAAATATCAACTATTTTAGAGCAGTGCAAAAAGTGGATAAATTAATTGAGTTGAATAAAGCTTTGAAAATAAATACTCCCCATCCAAGAATGAGAGTATGTTTCCTTCATTTTAAGCATTTTGATTACATTCTACCTGGTAAGTAATGCAATTTCATTAAATATGTTAAAAAATATTATTAAGTTTGTAATAAAAAAATGGTTATTTCAGATTCTCCAAGCAGTCACAAAACACTAGTAAAATCAGCAGTACCATCACTGAATTTACCGGTCACTCCAAAAGAGAAGGAAAATTCAGAAAGAGATGAAGCTCGCTGGAAAGAATAATTCAGATACAAATAGCTAAACATCACAATAATTTTCATAAGTCACCGTCGAATGAAACTGAGGATCAAGTTTCTGAAGACCATACATCTATCAATGAAGAAAATAAAAGTATAGTTGATCCTATCCAAGGTAATGCAAGCTATCGTCCTAAAAATACAGGAGAATTCAGAGTGAATAAAGAAAGTGGCGTAGTTGAAAATCAATTGTCAAACAATATGAAGATCCCATGCTAGCAATAATCAAGAAATAGAAAGTAAAAAGAAAGTTTGTGAAACGTCGTTGGAATCGCTACAATTAAGACTTTGGATACCATAATCAGTATTGTGAAAGAAGTATACGGTGATAGATTTGAAAAATGCAGAATGAAATCTCGTGACAGAGTTATTTTAACTTATCTTGAAATGAAACACAACACAGACTATTAAGTCTTATTTTTATATGTTTCATCGCAAGTGTGTCAAAAAATATTTCTGAAAAGCATTGAAATTCTTAGCATGTGGTTACCTCCTGCAATTCATTGGCCATTGAGAGAAGAGATATCCAGAAATTCGCCAGCATATTTTGAAGGCTTTGAAGACACTCGAGTAGTGCTATATTGTACTGAAATTTTTATTTAGCAGACAAAGAACTTATGCTGTTAATTAAGGACTTATTCATAGTGCAAGGGTAGTACAACTGTAAAATTTTTGATTCGAGTCTCACTAGCAGGATGCATAACCTACGTAAGCCCTAACTATGAAGGTAGGACTAGCGACACACCAATTTTTAGCTAAAGTAAATTACCTTACTGGAACCCAATGATGCTGTCAGAGTAGATATGGGATTTTTAATTCAAGAATTGTGTATTAAAAATAAATGGAAGATAATAACACCGCCATTTCTGAAGGATAAAAAACAATTTTCTGAATCAGAATCCATTGCTATATCCAAACTTGCTGGAGCAGGAGTTCACATAGAACGTACAAAACAGCCAATAAAAGTTTGATATCGTTGGATCCAAAATGTCTACAAATTTGCTAAAATATTAAATATTTTATGTGCCACAGTGAATCTAAGTGAATCAATACAAGACGACAACTTAACAATAAATAAACAATAAATAAACAATAAATATACAATAAATAACTTGCATAAAATTAATCATTTTAGTATTAGGATTTTTATTGTGAACTTTCTTATTGTGAAATACTGATCAAATTTAATTTTACTAGTAATGTAACATTATTTTAAATATTTTTTTACTTTTTCACAACAACAAAGTTTGTATCTAAGATTATTTGTATTGCATTTAAACATCACTTTTCAATCACATTTTTTGATTTTTTAAACAATTATAATGAATTATTTTACTGTAATACAATTTTTTTTAATCTTTAAGCATTTTTAGGATAAAATTAATATCACGTTTCACTTTTATAATAAATACTTGATCAGCTTCAGCTGAATGCATAACAAAATCTGCTGTGTTAACATTAATTATTGACATCCGTAACTGGACTTGGCCGTAATAAGAATGTTTTTTTTTAATTAATAGCTTCTTCTTGCAGTTATAATGATTTTCCAATACAACACAGTACAGTCGTTGCTAAATGATTGTATTTACCAGCAAACGGAGACTTTATTTCCAATAAAGCTGCTAGTTAGTTGTTTTTAAAAATGAAACCATCAGGTGAATACGCCAGCCAAGGGTTGCATGCTAAAATAACTGAGCCTGAACAAAAAACTTGATTGTCAACTTTTGAGTCCGATACTATGAATACATTAATTATTATTTATTATGATTTATCAGGTTTATTTATAATAATATGATTTATAATTGTAAAAATTGCTTCTATCGCTCGAATGTTTATTAAGGTGTAAGGAGAAACTGTTCAGTCGATCGTTGTCCTCCGCCGGTGTCGCACTACCATCTGGCGACACCGGCACTGCTGAGTGTTGATCGTCATTGGCAAAAAAGTATGGTTTGTTTCTTAATTTTAATTAATTATTTGTGTTTGATTTTAATGGTTATTTTGTATTTAGCTGCTTTTCCTACTTTCCGGCTGTGGATTTCGTTTTGTTTGGATGTAATAAGTATTGGATGTAATTTTTAAGGTATTATTTTAGTTAGTTATTATTACATTTTTTTATTGTATAATTATTGTAAATTTTTATAAATTTTAACTTGATTTTGGCGTTTTAGCCCTGATGAGCGCGAAACGCGAAAAGTTTTGCATGCCTTGCATCGCGAAGTTAACTTACGCATACATGTGAAGTAGAGTTGCACAATATGTTTGCACTAGCCACTTAGTCCTGCCTTGCATGAGCACTGAAAATTATTTATTATACCTTCTTTAGTAAGTAGAGACTTTTCACGCAGATATGTTGTTTGGAGACAAGATTATATGATTGTTATATCACCATTTTTGTTATTTTCTTCTACTTGACCACAGAGAATAATGTGTCCAGCTTTCAGGACATGAAAGCTGGACATTTTCACCAACACAATCGAAAATGTTTTGCATTTACATGTAAATGCATGCCACACGAACACAACACAAACTCGGAGCAGACAGCCCTTCCAAATTCACTTTAAGGATTTTCAATGAATCCGAACAGATTTTAACAATTTAAAAACTTAGTATAAGTACAAAAAAATGACGCAATCAAATTTTTCAACTTATTATGACTGTCAATAACATTAAAAATTAAAAAATTCAAATTATTACGAATCTCCATAAGGCTCAATGTTATTTCACGATTATACGTAGCCATCTTGGCTACCAATATACATGGTGTCGTATTACCCAATAGTCGCTATGAAATAGTATATTGTACTACTAGGGCAGAAAATAGAGTTTTTCTAACGAGAATGATATTTGAGCACGAGTGCTTCGAGCCATACAAGTAACGTGAGTGCTCTGATATCACTCGAGTCTGAAAAAGCCACCCTCTCCTTGTTGTACATTATACTTTTTGTAAAAAGTGCTCAAATAAGGCTTTTTAGTTTTACCATCGCTTCGCGATGCAAGGCGGTAGGCCACTGAGACCTGCAAGCCCGAAGGGCCGAAGGTTGAATGTGGCGTGCTAGTTTCATAATAAAGGCATCGAAAGGCTTCTTATCGCTGCCTAAAAACTGCACCGAAAGGCTGCTTTTCAGGCGTTGATATATATATATATACGTATATGTATGGAAGTAGCTTTTGTAGAAACTAAAGAAAATTTCCTTGCAAAATTATTGTATTAATTTTTAACGAAAAACGCTTCCTTCAAGAGTTATGAATTTTTGAAAATTTGCATAAAATGAAAAAAATGCTTAAAATCTCAACTTTGACCATCTGTAGCTCGAAATATAATCGAGGAAAAATTTTGAAAAAATTCAGGAAGGTGTATGGCACTGAGTAAAACAAATTTATCATATTTTGGAAGTACAAAAATTTTCGGCCAGGCGATCTTACAGAGAATCACCCATATATCTATGGCTTACAGGAAGAATCACTTAAGGGGTTATGACAGTGTTAAACGCCTAAAAAAAAACTTTTTTTTGGAAAACTGTCAAAATTTTATTATTTAGGCAATCATAACAAATTTTTTTGTATTTTAAAGTGTTTATTGAGACCTTCAATTTAAGCTATAGAACTCTTGAAAACATTAATTTTTCATCTCGCAAATCTATTATTAGTAAGACATGTTTTTTACTGCAGTTTTTTTGCGGTGTGCACGTTTCTAAATGTTTGGGTAAACTAAATCAAAAGCTTAATAAAATTGAAGGTCTCAATAAATACTTTAAAATACAAGCAGTTCTATTATGATTGCTTAAATAATAAAACTTTGACAGCTTTCCAAAAAAAAATTTTCGGGCTTAAAATCTTACTTTGGTAATGTTACAGACTTTTTCAATTACTTTTCTAAAATAACTAGAATTAAAGTCTGATAACATTACCAAAGTAAAAGTTTAAGCCCGAAAATCTGTGAAACGTATCTTAAACTGTATATACATTATTATTATAATGCTCTTTTTTTCTTTTCGCATTGAAAATTCTTTTTATTTTTCTATTTTCTTTATTTTAAACTTAAGAACGCAAACTCTTAATTACTATAAAATATAGTTTTTAAGCACAAAAAATAACTTAACTTATAGAACTATTGTACACATCATTGACACGTTTAATCTTTTGATAAGTTTCTGATTTATCCAATTTAATTTTGGAGCCTATCGTGTCATCGTAAAACCCAATTTGGAATGATCTATGACTAATTTAAAGCGTTTGTATTATAAAATATACAGATGTATGTGATCATAATGAAGGTTGTATATCACAAAATAGTAACCATGCTATGGCGAACAAACCCATGATGTGAGTAATAAAAAGTGTGGCTAAGCATAGAGCAGAAGTACATATCATTGAAGTCCATAATAAAACTATCTGGGTGTGAAGAACATGTGCGAAGATATAATATTTATCGTAATCAAAGATGTCAAAATAATACGAGATGTAAGGCAAAATTATTGTTCTAGTTTCATTCTGCAGTGGAAATACAAGATCCATTAGCTTTGGAATAAATGGTAGAAATGCGTATGCTAAATTTCCACCTGCAGTAGTATAGACCTATAAAAGAAAGATTAAAGTCTGTAGTCACTATTACATGCAGCGTTATAGAAATCGTTAATGGTTTTGATTATGAGCGGTGTACTCACTATGAAATTCGTTAAACGTCGATTCAATTGCGAATAGTTATATAAAATGCGTAATTCCGCTTCATCATGTAAGTTTTTCCGATCATTTACCATGTGCTTGAATATTATCAACAACTAAATAAATACATCAACACATAAATTTCTATTCATAAAATAGTGGGTATAGACACAATTATTAGTGTTCCTTTAAAAAAAAAATAAAGATTTTAATTCTAGTATGTTGCTAACTATAAAATTAAAATATTTAATACAATATAGAAATTAATTTAGTATAGAAATTTGTGTATAACTATTGTGAGAATGTATGCGTGAGTATATGTCGAATTTCAAAAAATAAATGCACTTTTCTTTGGTCTAGAATTCGCAAAAAAAATTTTTAAGCTAGAGCTTTCAGACCAATGGGACTTTCTTCTGTAAGCCAAAAGATGATGGAAAATGCTGAGGACATGCGAAATATAGAATATGAAAATTTAACATGGGGAGGCATATGGAGGAAAAAGAAAAAATTGGCTATTTGGATTTTTAATATTTTTTTTTTTTAAATGGGCATAACTTTTGATCAGAGCATCGAAACTTGGCATATTTTTTTAAAATTAAAGCTCTTTTGTAATACTTTGTTATAGTATTATTCGAAATTTTATTGGTGCCTCGGAAACATTTGTAGTTGTTATTATTCCAGTGTTTTGAAGCATTAATTTTCTATAAAAAAACCGTAAAATGACTCAGAAATATGGTTACTAGTAATTTTTCCCGTGTTCCTCTGCACTTTTGACTATCTTTCGGCTCAAAAAAGAAAGTCTGATCGGTTCGAAACCTCTAGGTTTGTGGGATTGTGAGTGTAAGAGTAAGTGCGAGAGAGACAGGCTATTCTAACCCCTCCCTAGAAGTGACCCTAGAGAGAAGGTTAGAGTAGGTGCGCTAGAGGGATGCGTGAGAGAGAGAGAGGGAGTGAGGGATGCTCCGGTGGGCCAGCGGACCCAACGGCATCTGTTGGATTTGGGACGTGGGCGAGTGCAGACGTTTGAGTGCGAGAATGTCTGTGTCACCGTTATTGTTCTGTTTGGTCGTTGTTAATAAAGTTATTGTTGTCTGTTAATCTCTATCGTCACTGACCACATCTTAACCCTGCCTACACCCCGAATCCCACAAATGTGCATCCCTCTAGCGCACCTACTCTAACCTTCTCTCTAGGGTCACTTCTAGGGAGGGGTTAGAGTAGCCTGTCTCTCTCGCACTTACTCTTACACTCACAATCCCACAGATTTAAAGAATTTTTTTCGATTTCTAGACCAAAGAAAAGTTGATTTTTTCATTGAAATTCGACATATACGTGACCGAGAGACAGAGAGAAAAAGAGAGAGAAAGACAGACAGAGTGAGAGAGACAGACGGAGTGAGAGAGAGATAGATAGATAGATAGGTATTTTGTTCCACACTTAGGGTAGAACCCCATCTGGCGTACAAGAAAGTTTACATTGAAAAACATAAAAATATATAGATAAGTGGAAAAATACTGAGAATACATATTGACGAGACTTATAGTTGCTTAATACTATCGAGACTTAAAACTAACGAAAAATTTATAGAGCATAGTCCATTGAACTGCATTCTGTAAATAATAATAACAGGTGACAGATCGCGCTCTAGTAGTGCGCGGTATAATTTGCATTTGAACGGTCCTAAGTCACGCTCATCAAATACGCAAACGCTTAGGGAATTTAGAAGTTTGGAAGCCTGGATACAAAAGGAGCTGTTCCAGGCTTCCGTGCGAGGGGCAGGATATACGAGAGCTTGCGGTGGGTTTCGAGCTGATCTTCGGACGTCAGATTTAAGATCAAGGATGGCGAAGTGTGTCCGAAGGTGGCTCGGAGAATTTCGGCTAAAGACATTGTAGGCCTGTACGCCGAGAAAAAACTCGCGCCTGTGTGCCGTGGAGAGGCAGCCAAGGGAGAGACGATAGGGGTAGGAGTAATCCATATTCCTAGGTTTTTCGCTGACCTGACGTAGGCAAGCGGATTTCCATGTAACGATACTCTTGGAATACTGTCGAGGTCGACTGAGGTCACATACTGCTGGCTGCCGAGGACCATGGTCACAGACTTATCGAGGTTCAATGAGAACCCGTTCTCGATGGACCAGTCTGCGACAGCTTGGACGTCGCGACTTATGTCGGCGACTGCTCGAGAGATCTCGGCCGGATAGCAGTGGATGTAGAGTTGCGTAACGCAGAGCTCGAGGAGGGTCGTTGACATAGATGGCGAATAGTAACGGACCAAGGACACTGCCCTGTGGGACTCCGGAGCTGACCGAGAGCCACTCCGAGAGGCTGCCATTGTCGTCGACAACGGCTTGAAGGCGGTCTGCGAGGTAGGCGAAAAACCATTTTAGGACGTGGTCGGATACGTTGACCGCACGTAATTTTACTAGAAGACGATTGAGAGGGATGAGGTCAAAAGCCTGAGAGAAGTCGAGAAGAACGAGAATTGAAATTTTCTTTTCGTCAATCGCCTTTCTCACATCGTCGAGGACACGAAGCAGAGCTGTTTGCGTCGAGTGCCCCGCTCTGTAGCCCGCTTGTCTATCGTTGAGCAGGTTGTGAGCTTCGATGTAGCTAGAAAAGAGAGAGAGAGAGAGAGAGAGAGAGAGAGAGAGAGAGAGAGAGAGAGAGAGAGAGAGAGACCGAAGAGTATATGAGGAAATCTACGGCCAAGTGTCAATTTTTGGGCGAAAAAGTGGAAGATTTGCAATTTTGAGGGCACACTAACCGGGCTAGGTTTTTTTTACTCGTTAGGGCATACAATACAAGAAAATTGACCGAAATACATCCGCGCCCTATGCCAATAAAAAGTTACGGGCCAAAATCTGAAAAAAAATACGCTAATTTTTTTCGCGTTTTTTCCATTCTCCTAAAAATTTAAGAGTAGGCCGTATGTTAAATCAAATTTCTAATCAATTAAAATAAAGTACTTGAAAAGACCTTTCATTTGGATATAAATTTGTCTAAATCGGATGCACTGATCAAAAGTTTCGCATTTTAGAAGTGGATGAACTTGGATTTAAGATTTACGAAAATGACCGCTCTTACCTTTTTTTTCTTAAAATCCTTATAACTTTTGATCCAAGCATCCGTTTGCAACGTTCAATACGTCAAATTAAAGGTCTGTTTTTGTACTTTTTAATTACTGGGCGGGTTTTTTCTTTTCGCTTATGATGAGCTATATATATGCTTTTCAAAATGATCGTTCTTTGCAAGCATATATATAGCACACTACGAAGAAAAAATTTTTTTAGACTCAATAGCATAAAAGTAGAAGAAGAGAGCTTTGATTTAAGCTATTGAACTTTGAAAACGCACGATTGGATCAAAAGTTATTAGCATTTGAAGAAAGGGAAAAATCTCCGAATTTTCGAAAATCGATTGATTTCATGGAAAAAAAGCGAAATTTGCCATTTTTTAAATCCTTGTGCCTTCCGATCCAACCGACCGATTTCAAAGTTTAATAGCTCAAATTAAAGCTCTTATCTTCTACTTTTTTACTAATTCAACTGAAGTTGAAGTTTCTCGTGGGATAGGCTATATATATGCCTCTGAAAATCAGTAAAAAACGAACAACTTTAGAAGCATATATATAGTCCATGAGATTAGAAAATTTGGATTTTGATCAACTAGATTGAAAGTTGAAGAAAAGAGCTTTAATTTGCGGTATTAAACGTTGAAAACGATTGGTTGGGTCGCAAATTATGTGGTATTAAATAAAAAAAGAAAAACCATTATTTTAACGATTTCTTCCATGTCAAGCTTGACAAAATCCAGAGAATTTTACGTTTCTTCAAATCCTTCTCAATTGCGATCCAGTTGTGCGTTTTCAACGTTTAATACCGCAAATTAAAGCTCTTTTCTTCAACTTTCAATCTAGTTGATCAAAATCCAAATTTTCTAATCTCATGGACTATATATATGCTTCTAAAGTTGTTCGTTTTTTACTGATTTTCAGAGGCATATATATAGCCTATCCCACGAGAAACTTCAACTTCATTTGAATTAGTAAAAAAGTAGAAGATAAGAGCTTTAATTTGAGCTATTAAACTTTGAAATCGGTCGGTTGGATCGGAAGGCACAAGGATTTAAAAAATGGCAAATTTCGCTTTTTTTCCATGAAATCAATCGATTTTCGAAAATTCGGAGATTTTTCCCTTTCTTCAAATGCTAATAACTTTTGATCCAATCGTGCGTTTTCAAAGTTCAATAGCTTAAATCAAAGCTCTCTTCTTCTACTTTTATGCTATTGAGTCTAAAAAATTTTTTTCTTCGTAGTGTGCTATATATATGCTTGCAAAGAACGATCATTTTGAAAAGCATATATATAGCTCTTCATAAGCGAAAAGAAAAAACCCGCCCAGTAATTAAAAAGTACAAAAACAGATCTTTAATTTGACGTATTGAACGTTGCAAACGGATGCTTGGATCAAAAGTTATAAGGATTTTAAGAAAAAAAAGGTAAGAGCGGTCATTTTCGTAAATCTTAAATCCAAGTTCATCCACTTCTAAAATGCGAAACTTTTGATCAGTGCATCCGATTTAGACAAATTTATATCCAAATGAAAGGTCTTTTCAAGTACTTTATTTTAATTGATTAGAAATTTGATTTAACATACGGCCTACTCTTAAATTTTTAGGAGAATGGAAAAAACGCGAAAAAAATTAGCGTATTTTTTTTCAGTTTTTGGTCCCTAACTTTTTATTGGCATAGGGCGCGGATGTATTTCGGTCAATTTTCTTGTATTGTATGCCCTAACGAGTAAAAAAACCTAGCCCGGTTAGTGTGCCCTCAAAATTGCAAATCTTCCACTTTTTCGCCCAAAAATTGACACCTGGCCGTAGATTTCCTCATATGAGCAAATCCCAATAAATCCCCTCCGAGTTTCACCCTCCCGAGGTATTGAGAGGTATGAAGCAAGCCTCGAGAACCAGTCCCAGAGTGGCCTCGAACGAGTGAGTATCAGAGGAGTATACGAGGCTAGACAAATACGAATCCACCTTCTTTGTTATTTCTGTAGTTTATCCGTACTTGTTTTTGTTATTTATTCAATATATACCAGTCTATCACTAACGAGTAGTTAACATTAACCCCTTACATCCACTTTTTCCACACTATATTAGTTTGTATTAAAAAAAGTGTGATTTTCGGATCATTACGGGTGCCGCCGTGGAGCGTTAGTACGTAGTCTGCTATACATGCATGAGTCGTCCATTGTAAAAACATAACCTCATATTATAGTACAATTAAAGTTTCGAGAAAATTCAGTTTAGAACATTCATAAACTATGGTTTTAAAAATTAATTAAACACCTCGATAAAAATAAAAATTATTTTAGAAAAGTAATTGAAGAGGTCTGAACATTACCAAAGTAGCATTTTAAGCCCGAAAATATGTGAAAAATAGGTTCAGCTGCACACATTTAATGGATATAAAATTAGTCAGCCAAGGTTCAGAAGCAGAGTATAGATTACTACAGTTTACAAAAATTATGCTCTTTTACCGAGTAGTTTAAAATTGAAAAAGCTGATATTAAATTCTTGCAGTTCAAAATTTTTTACTAATATTTTTTAACAAACTGAAAATACTATTTGCTACTTACTCTAGATTTAAAAGCAAAATTTATTATCTGTACTAATATAGCTAGAAAGTTGTAGATGATTAATGAAATATTATTTAGCACTATCCAATCAAATCGTTTTTTAGAATATAATATTCCACCGATCTGTTGAACAATTGTTATAATTAGATAATACAATAACTGTGTAAATTATTGATAATACTTACAAGCGATATATTCATAGATGATATTGCTGCAATGGTTAAGAATAACAATGTAAATTGTCTGACATTGCTCGATTTCGGCCATAAACCAGTACACATAAGTATCATCTTTGTCACTGCATAATTAGGTTCATTAAAAATTGATAAATCAATGCACTGCTTTCCCATGGTGCAAAAGTTGCAATGGATCTAATCTTAATGTGTAAGACTATACTGTTCCTATAATTAATAAATTAAAATGATTATGGATTCATAATATGAAGGATTTGAGCTTAATTAGACATTTCTCGTCGATGGTTCTAGTTGCATGGTTAATTGGAATGGCAAAATGAGCATGAAAGGCCTTTAAAGCTGAACTCATAAACAATAATCTACTAGACTTGATTTGCAATTGTACAAAGTCAAAGTCATGTTGATAACTCATATTGCTCAAGTGCTTATCCTTTACAACCACTTTTACAGCATTTGATAATATTTTTAAAACATGTTGAATTCTTTATCATATTTTCTTTTGTATCAACACACATTTTTATCGAAATATTTTCGGAGTCATGCTTATATCCGATTTTTCCTATCAAACAACTAACAATTTAGCTTTAAGGAGCTAAAAAAACTGAAACATTTACACTAAGTTTGAAATTAATATTACGAAATGCGATCTTTTAAGAAAACATTTCTTTCAAATTCTGTTCACAAACTATTACACGTTACAATATTCAATTTTTTCGTAATCTTCTGCTAAAACAAAGAATCCGTCGCGCTGTTCACGCAGGCCTACCTTTTTTAGAATTATTCAATATGCATCATGTAAAATTGATTTTTAATATTACAAGCTATAATGCCAGAATTCGTATGTTTAAATGTGAATCTATCGCTCGATGTTGGAATATTGTAAATAATTTACTATGCGTCTCTTCGAGCCAAATCGTTTTATTTATACAAAATTCGCCAAACGTTTCAGGATATATGTATCCCCTCTTCAGTATGACAAAATCAATATGCATCACATTTTATTGTAATTGTCTACCCAACCCGTCCCATCCTAGTAGTGATTATTGAATGAAAATAGCGTTTTATAATTAATAAGAAACAAATAAAAGTACACGTGGTATGAACTTGTAATTTTACATCGATTTCATTATAAGTCTCTATGAAAAGTAAAGATTACAGTATGCACGCATTGCTATTTCTCTGAATCAAACTATGCCTTACATTAACTGCTACAATATCGACAATTTTAATTTTTTTTCTTTTTTTTCATAAAAATCTATTAATTTTAATGCGTTTTTACGAAGTATTTATTTTTCAAAATAGTTATAGTAAATGAAATAACGTTTAGCCGCAATAAGGCTACTTGTGCTCATCCTGCTTTGACTCATACTCGTATCTACTGCTCTATTATATTTTTCTAGAATGCAAACTTGAAATAATAAATTAGATATAAAAGCTATGCATTATGCACCTTTCAATAACTTATTCAACGTTTGCGTGTATTGTTCAGTTGTCCTTTGACCGCCTTGAAAGCCATTGAGAGAGTATTTAATTATTTCTATTTTGTATAAATTAGTTTGACTAAGAAAAGGTATAAGCTCGAGTAAATAGTTTTAAAATAAAGTCTCTCGTGTTTTACTTTCGCAACACATAGGATTAATCTCAACAGAAATAATTTCGCTTTTACAGACATGAATATGCATTTTTGTAAGAAATTTTGTATAGTTTAAAACAAAATAATTTTGAAGATAAGTATATATTATTATGTTATAATATTAACTATTTCACGTCATCGTCGTCGTCATCGTCAAAACTCTATGGGGCTTGGATTTTTATAACGATCATGCTAATATCAAGGCAACAATGATTTATTTAAAGATATCCTAGTAAATATGTCACTCTAATCCTCTTCTCCATCTCACTTCCCCTCACCTTCTTTTCATTTCCTCTCACTTCCTTTGCACTTCCCCTACCTTCTTCTCACTTCCCTTCTCCTCCTTTTCACTCCCCCTTTTACTTCGCCTTACCCTCCTAAAATTCTGATTCTGGACACTCTTAAATTCTCAGTTTCGATACTCCTTAATTTTTCATTTTGGACACCCCTTAAACTCTCATTTTGGACACTCCTTAAACTATGTGCGGTTCATATCCTTCCTCTATAAATATATTCCTCAAAATATATTCCTCTATAAAATCTTCAAAATTCTCGATACGAACATTTTTTCAACATAAAATTCTTTTGATATAAATATAAATTGAAAATTTTTGAATTTCTTTTCTCAAATAAATATTAAATTTTTATTTTAATTAAATGAAACTTTTTAAATATTTTTTCTTAAAAGAATTAGTTCTGGTTTATTGCAGAACGATAACTGAAACCATTAACTTTTTTCTTATTAATATTAATAGATTCCCTGGTTGAACTTTTGAAAGGCGATAATTTTCATATTTAAAGTCAAAGGGATAGTTTTGTCCGATCTCAATATCTCAAAATTGCGTTTTATTGCAAAGTTATTTATCCTCAAATTTACCGCCTATAACAGGTAGCTTATGAAGTACTTGATAAACGCTAAAAAGAACTTTTTAAAAATTAATATTTAATAACATTTTTAACAACAAATAGTATTTATTTCCGCCAATTTTAAAGTTAGAGCACGTAAAATACCATGAATTTTGATTTAAGTTTTATTGAGACCCGACCGACAATAGGAGTCCAGATTCGAAAATTTTTTAAATCGATGGTCCCGCAGAAACTACTTACTGTTTTTCGATGAAATTCGGTACAGTGCTTGTTGAAATAGTACTTTAAATGATGGCATTTTTTCGATTGCTGTAAATAATTAAAAATCTGCGTGTTACGTCTTTACGTAAGGTTCGAGCGCCTTTTTGTAAAAGTCGGTAATTGTCGAAGAAATTGTTGTGCGAATAATTGTTATACGCGAGTACGCTGTTTAACTTGCAAGTCGTAGATTGATTTGGCGGTATTTGCGATTACTGTTCGTCCACGGGTGGTCAACAACAGGAAAAGCTAGACCGCGGTGTATCGAGAGGCTTCGTGCGAAAATCGAGCACGTATTTGTAAGTATCAGTTTCGTTCTCTCTTACTCTCACCAGTGCGTAACATCCTCGGCTCTCGTTTATTTGCAAGTACGCGGGCCAGACAAGCACGTTTGTATATCTTTTTGTTTATTATAAATACAATTATCTAGTAGAGTCAGAATATATGCAACAGCATTTTACCTATTATTTTGCTTGTTTTAGTTGATTCTAACTACAGTTTCCCTGTCCCCTTTATTCAAAACCCGCGGAGAGTTAAAGTAGATTATCCTAGATTTAACGAGGACGAACCCCGTTACAATAGATGGGCTCCGTAGATTGGTAAAATATTGGGTAGGTGGTTTCATGGATAGGTGTAGGGTTGGGTCGCATGGATGGCTTAAAAAATGAGTGTAGGATGGCTCCAGGGATGGGTGGAGGGTTACAAGGGTTGCTTCACGGATGGGTGGACGGTTGCGTGGGTCGCTGCAGGAATGCTTGGAAAGTTGCGTGGGTGGCTTCGGGGATGGGTGGAGGGTTGCATGGGAGGCTGCGGTAGTGCTTGAAAGGTTGTGTGGCTGGCTTCGAGGATGGATGAAGGTTCTCGTGGGTGACTGCGGGGATGGGTGGAGGGTTGCATGGGTGGCTGCGGGAATGCTTGGAAGGTTGCGTGGGTGGCTTCGGGATGGGTGGATGATTGCATGGGAGGCTACGGTAGTGCTTGGAAGGTTGTGTGGCTGGCTTCGAGGATGGATGAAGGGTCTCGTGGATGACTGCGGGGATGGGTGGAGGGTTTGCTTGGGTGGCGTCGAGGATGGGTAGAGGGTTGCGTAAGTGGCTTCAGAGGTGTGTGGAGGGTTACGTGGGTGGCTGCGGAAATGGGTGGAGAGTTAATAATAAATAATAATTTATATATAATTCTAACATTCACTTTTACAAGTCGAAATATTCACTGTTCAAAAAACGAATATTAAATATTCAAAATAAAAATATGCGCATTTTAAGTAGTAATTATTAACCGACCAAAAAATAAATATTAAATTTTTACACAGTAATTATTTGCTTTCTAAATAGTGATTGTTAACTTTTCAAAAGCGGATATTAACTGTTTAAAACGTTAATATTGACTTTTCAACTACTAACTATTAACTATTTAGAGAATAGTTACTATTAACTATTTAGAACTTTAATATTCACTGCTTAGACAGTGACCAAGCATCTACTTCCAATAGTTAATAGTCAAAAATTGATAAGCAGTGAACTTTTTACAATTTGATGTAGTATAAATACACTTTTTAATAGTGACCGGGTTTTGACAATTCTGAAAAGTCGTAACGTAATACACTAAAAAATAGTGAAATTTCACTATTTTACATTTAGAGAGTAGACTCGTATATTGAAAATTAGAATAACAAGTACAATTTGTCCGCATAGAAAGGTCGTTACGCGGGACAGCGGAGAGATTTACGAATACTATTTTGACAAAGAAGAATCCTGTGGCAGAAAATACTTGATTACCGGCGACTTTGTCAAAACGACGAGGTACAATGAGAATACAACTTACGCTCGTGCGAGAAGTCGCGTCGTCTCACTCGCACTCTTCGTGACGCTTGAACGGGCTTGCTTGGACTTTTCGAATATCCTGCGAGAAGAAGGCGTTCCTTCGTTCACACTAGATGTAGTCCGCAAGGATCGCAAAATTTCGCTCTTCGTTGACCTAGGGCACCATGGCGGTATCCAACATAGGATGTTATCGAACAAGATTATATCCACACGCCCGCACGGTCAAGTTGTATCTAAACGTATAACCCTTGCGAACCTAATTTCCATGCGCTTTCCCGCGCGTCTCTAGCCTCTACACGACAGCGACGCCTGCCATGACCTGCGCATTGTATACATTACGAGTGCGCGATATTTGAAGGTCACACATCAACCTCTCTGTACACAATATACTTTTTTCAAAATAATTTAAAGATTGGTTTAGAGACCGCATAGCCATTGCGAAACGTATTGATGTTCTTACTATCTGCAATAATTATAACTCATAGAATTAGTAAGACAGAGACATTATGCCTTGCATTTTATTGTGACTACCCAATCCGACCCATCCTCTGATTATTGAATGAAAATAGCTTTTTATAACTAATAAGAAATAAATAAAAGTACACGTGGCATGAACTTGTAATTTTACAAGTTTAATGTAATCGATTTCATAATAAGTCTCGAAGAAAAGTAAAGCTTATAGTATGCACGCATTGCTTATTCTCTGAATCAAGCTATGCCTTGCATTAATTACTACAATATTGACATTTTTTTTCTTTTTTATTAATAAAATGTATTAATTTTAATGCATACAAGGAATTACGCGAACTATGCAGGTCAAAACAAAACTTTTGTGTTGACTCGCTTAGGGGTTATGCACACGATATATCTATATCGTCTAGAAATTTACTATAGAAAGTGTAACTTTATTCAATATTTCATTTTTTTTATCAATTAGTAGTTGACCAATCGACTTACTTGAAACATCAAAATAAACTTTAGATATTTTGTTTGGTATTATAAAAATTTCAATGAGATCTCATCGTTATACTCTAAGTCATGTGAGTAAAAAATGTCAAATCTCCATAAGAAAAGTAAAAAAATAATATATTTAATGACTCGTTTCAAAACCAACCCCAAGTCTTGAAATTTTAACCATCAAATCCTTTTTTTATGCATATCTAATAATACACCAAGTTTCATAATTTTTTCATCGTTAATTTTATTCACTGCTGTACCTCCTTAAATGCTTCACAACAAAGGCTATCACTTTTTTTAAAGAGATTACGAAATATTTACTTTTGAAAACAGTTAGAAGCTCTTTCTCCGCAAGAAAAGTTCTAATTCTTTTAATCCAAGAAAGATTCTAATGATTGTTGCAATCAAAAAGTTCTACTAAGTTAAAATGACTACATTTTAAATGCTTTACCTGATGAGAAAGTGGTATCAACCGTTTGCAGCTCTTGTATGGATTCTCTTGATGGCTCTTGAGAGCTCTTGATTGCTCTTATTTGGATATCAATGAGAGTGTTAAATTAACTCTAATTTTTCGATATTGTAAACTTATACAATGTTACGGTAGATAGAATGTAATATAAATAAAAAGTAACGGTGAATCAAAAATACTAATTTATTTACTAATATACAATTTATAGTAAGAGGGTACGAGAAAAAGCACTTATTTCAAGCTCAGTTGAAAGTAAAGTGAATGAAATAATGTTTAGACAGAGGAAGACTACCTGTGCTCACCTTGTTTTGACTCATGCTCGTATCTACTGCTTTATTTTATTTCTCTAGAAAGCAAACTTTAAATAATGAATTGGATAATTGCACACCTTCCAAAACATTGCGTGTACCTCTGCGGGATTTATCGATGTCGGGTGAACTTGAGTTTTTTTTTAGTTATACCTAAATGCCTTTTTATTAAATTTTTTTTTAACAATTTTGATTCATGCATTGCTCCGCGGGGAATAATTTTGCTTTCACAGTCATGGATATCCATTTTTGTAAAAAATGTTATGCAGTTGAAACAAAATAATTTAAATATAAATATATATTATGTTAATATATTAACTATTTCACGTAACTTATAAATATAAAATCTTCGTCATCGTCATCGTCAAAACTCGATGAGACTTGGATTTTTTCAATGATCATGCTAATATCAAGGCAACAAACATTTTAAAGGTACCCTATAGTAAATATGTCATCCTATAAATATACACGTACGTACATGTAGACAAAAACGGGGGGGGGGGGAGAAGTTCTTCTAACTTGTTTTTTGTGTAGTGTGAAGTTGAGTCTAGTATTAGTCAGACTTTAGATATATTTATATATAACGTCTGTTTGGAAAGAACATATTTGATGGTTATATTGAAGCAACTGTGAAATCTTCTGTGATTTTATAAAAGGACGTTTTTATCGCTCAATGGTGGTAATGCAGGATTAAATGACTATATGCATCTCTTCGAGCTACGCTATTTATTAATTTTTAGCCGACATTTTGATCAGCTACAGATCCTCTTCAGGGCTATGTCAAATATAGTCAAAATATAATAAATATTTAATGTATTTAGATGAGTGTGTATACACTATCTAGTATAATTTTATCCCTCGGTAGTTTGTTAAAATTCTTTTGTTGTTCTTATCGATCTCTCCGAGGCAATGGTTTAGAAAGGGTTTAAAAAAATTAAAACTCCTTTCTTTTAAGAAACGACGTTTCGGCGATCATTGTCGCCCTCATCAGGAAAATATTGGAGCACATTTGATTTGTGTACATCTCGATAATCCTTTCCCCCGGCTAGTTAACAGCGGGGGAAGAGAAAGACCGAGTGACACAGCTATTATTTATACCGCTTTGTCAGCTACTGTCTCGGAAGTTATAATAAATATTACAAATATACTAAATTACACATTAAAATCTCGACTACCTTAAAAATTCAAAAAATATCCTAACGTATCTGAGGCACCCTTCTGTGATTCTTATTCATTTTAGTGGTTATAATTGTTTTTTTATCGGATAATTGATTTATTTTTAGTTATAGTTTTTAAACAACACAATGAGTGAGACCGTTTTAAAATATTGGGAAATCTAATCATGTTACCTTTCATTTCTTAGAAAATCAAAATCTAATGGAAAAACTTGCCGTCCCGTCCTGTTATATGTAACGATGGATATCATCTTTACGTTACACATGCTTAATCAAAGTAAGTTATTGTTAACGAAACACTGTTGCAAAATCTCATTATATATTTAAACTATTCTTAATCAATTTCTAAATTCAAAATTAATCAATTTCGAGATAATTGTCAGCTCAATTTTTAATAAATTAATGAAGTTGAAAAATGTTAAACTACTTTTTAGTTCACAGATTTATTTTTAATTCTGTGCTTAGTTAAAAAAAAATCCAATTCTCATTTGAGTTCATTGTTATGACAGTTTAATATGTATTTAAGGTAGTACCGATTATAGGATAATAGAAAGCTAAGTTGACGGTATTCAATATTTTATAGCTTTTGAAAGAGAGAGTGAAAGAGAGTCAAACGGGTAACTCTGATTAATTGTAGCCCAAGATGGGGGGGGGGGGGGCTTTTAATGACGAGGGCACACGCTGGCGCGGTTTTTGGGACAGAATACAAGGACGAGCGTGCCTCTGTCGTTCAGCCGCGGTGGCTATGTGGAGCCTGGTATATATGAGGAAATCTACAGAGAGTCGGACTCTTTTTTGCTCAAAAGGTGGAAATTGAGTATTTTTGAGGGCACACTGACCGGACTAGGCTTTTTACACTCGTTAGGATATACGAAAAAAGATGTATGGGTGTAGAACATCGGCATCCTATGCCAATAAAAAGGTACGGGCCAAAAGCTGAAAAAAAATACGTCAATTTTTCCGTTTTTTTTTTCATTCTGCTACAATTTTGAGAAGCAGGCCGTATATTAACTTAAATTTTTAATACATAGAAATAAAGTACTTGAAAAGACCTTTCATTTGGATATAAATTCTTTTCTTGTACTTTTTAGTTACTTGAAGCATTTTTTCTTTTCGCCTACGGTGAGCTAGATGCTTCTCAAATAGATCGTTCTTTGAAAGCATATACATAGCACAGAAATGAAGAAAAATTTTGAACTAATTAGCACAAAAGTAGAAGAAAACAGCTTTAATTTAAGTTATTAAACTTTGAAAACGCACGATTGCATCAAAAGTTAGTAGCATTTGAAGAAAGGGAAAAATCTCCGAATTTTCGAAAATCGATCAATTTCATGAAAAAAAGCGAAATTTGCCTTTTTTAAAATCCTTGTGCCGTCCGATCTAACAGACCGATTTCAAAGTTCAATAGTTCAAATTAAAGCTCTTATCTTTTACTTTTTTACTAACTCATCTAAAGTTAAAGTTTCTCATGCGATAGGCTATATGTATGCTTTTCAAAATCAGTAAAAAACGATCAACTTGGAAAGCACATGTATAGTTCATGACATAATAAAATTTTGATTCTGATAAACTAGAATGAAAGTAGTTAAACTTTCATATACTTTAAATAATAACAATTCATCATCGATTACACTTAAATCGATCTTTTTCATGAGGGCCATTTTTTAAGATTAAAATTACCATTTTGCAAGAATCGCACCCATACATACTGAAACATGCGAATTCAAGTAATTACAGAGAAAATTTTTTTTTTTAAATAAAGGATTATCGAGAGCATGCATAAAGAATTTAAGCAATCGCAAGAATACTCTATATAGAAGGATGGCAATCGCCTTGAAAACTTTAAAAAATCGACAAAAATCAAACGAAAAAAGCGAAAATTATTTTGGGAAAATGCAGGAAAATTGCAAACTGTTCCTCTGTTCTGTTCCCTCTTCACTGTTCCCAAAGCAAAGCGATCATCGGGCCCCAATCAAGGGTACGTCCATATCACTTTCAGCCCTGCAGCCGCACGGCGCGCACGATTCCCCGCAGAAAAATCATCTTCGAGCCTCATCCTCGTCAATCCTACCTCGCAATAATCGCACTGTAAATTGTATATACAATAACGAGAGCATCACGGAGATCTACACCGAGCAATAACAGCGAGCATCTTCTCCGCCGCACTTCTTCTCTCTCGACTCGCGGCATATACAGCGCCAAGATTTAACGCCGCAGTGCAGAGCGTATAGCCGCTCTCGTTCTCTCTCTCCTCTCTCTCTGCTCCGCGCTAATGTCGTTGCAGCGGGGGGTGATTAACACCTTGCAGATATTACGCAATAACCCCCGCGACATCTGCAGTGGAGCGTCGGCCCCGATATTAACTCAGATTTTGTCGGCAGCAGTTTGAGAAATGTTACGGCCTCTCTCTCTCTCTCTCTTTCTCTCTGCGTCTGATTCTGCTCCTGAACTTCGGTTCGAAGCTATATGCATGTGGAAGAAATAGGGGAGAGATTTGCTGGGGGTCAAAGCGATAGGTTTAGTAGGGCAATTCAAGCCTAGTCCATTATAGTAAATTTTTGAGAACAGGTCTTTGTGTATATTAGGTTTTGGTTTACTAAATGAGGATAATGTTTTCATGTTTTGTATTAGAGCATGGATATAGATCCTTGATATTTATGAATGATAGGGAGGTAGGCAATTTCTGATTTTTTCCAGTGTATATTTGTTTGTTTTGTATATTGAATGAAAATGTATTCACTGAGAACCTTTTCCATGCACAAGGAAGCGCTTGCTTTGGTCCATAATATAAATGTAATTTTTACAGTATTAAATACTAATTCCTTAAATTATAATTGATTTTGTATTGAACAAACATGTCAGTAGTCATTTCCAACTGCCCCGATTAAAATCCTGCGAGATAATAGAGCATCGTGGTGCTAATCGCATAAATTATTCTCTGTAGATATGGCCTAATCACTAAGCGTATTCCATCATTATTATGGTTATAATTCACTGCGACTCTGTCAATGCATAAATGATATGCAACTATCCAGGCAACAAACGTCAAAACTTTCTGTCGAACCAACTCAATATATTGTGTACTTCATTTGTTCATCATAAAATTGTTTGCTGTTAAAAAGACTTCATATGAAATTGACGATTATCCTACTGCCTCTTAGTTTTAAATTCGTCTTCTTTTTCAGCTATAGTAGTGTAAATTATTATAATAGCTAGCATAGAATATGCTGAATTTTTATACGACAAGCAAGCGTTACATTTATTCTTTGGGATCTAAAAAAAATTGTAGAATAAAAAGTGGCTGTAAGATAAGAAGAAAATTTGAAGCAATAAGCGCATAGTTATGATCTGTAACAAACCAAATATGAAAAGAAAAATGTTTAAATAATTACTTTGTTTTTGTTCCGTACTTTTTGCTACATTCAGAGGAAGAAAATCTTCCTTTTTTTCTATTTTGTTCATGAATGAAAAAGGACCTTCATTTTCTGTTTCATTGTATTATGAAAGTTCATTTATTTGCAAGATTGTCTTAAACAAAATTATGTCAATCCAAGCAAGATAACGAACCAGGAAAAGACATAGTTGGCAAACTCGTTCTGCAGGTTATCAAAAATATTTCTGACTTTGTAACTAAAAGAGAGAACACTCAAAGACAAAGAAAATATTGGATATTAATATAATATATGAATAAAAATTGAAATGCATTTTCCTTTCAAATAATTCACTGCCATTCGATCCCGGCCATATATCTTACACCTTCTACCTGTTTCGCAAACCGCCAAGTTTTCCGATTCTTCGTACGAATCTCTCGACGCCTCGATAAAAAGCGTAAGCGCATCATTCTTCCCAAACGTAAACTTGGCCTTTGTCCAGGTTTTTTTTTTCAAGTCTCTCGGTGTATGTCGTCAACGTAAACAGGCCACGAACGATTCACACTGATCGATTGATACTCTTCGCGCTCGAAAAAATCCGGGTCGCAGCTGCTTAGCGATGTAAAAAATAAAAGTGGCCTAGCATTGATACACATGTGAATTAGGGTGTTAAGAGGGTGTATTGTGCACACTTTGCTCTTAAAGAGCGAGTAACGGGTCATGGCAGAGTTTTTTCTGTACTAACATCGTTTTCGTGTACATGTGTACCAAGTGTAATAAAAAATTATAAGAACTCGCATTGCGGAAATTCGAATTTTGCGCCACGATGCGGCGGAGATGAAAAAAGTGCTAGAAACGAAAGCAAACATTATTAAAAACAATGGCATATTCGAAATTCGTATGCCGATACCTCTCAATGACAATAATGTTCGATTAATGAAAAAAGTTTTTCTCGCCGAGGTGTGTATTGTGACATAAATTCAAAACTTTGCCTTACGATGGATAATTGAATTGCCGATACCTATCGTTTTCATGATTTGTTGTGACTTTATGATTTATTACAAGGAACCTTGTTATTATATCTATTATCTCCTTTACTGTGGCGCTTAGTTATGCAAAAACCTTTTCAAATATAAGATAATGTAAATAATGTCTTATATCAATCAAGTAATTAAAAAATATTTATTCGTTAAGCGAGGATGAGCATTTTACCCTAGGTAGAAGCTGTAAATTTCGATAGAGAAAACGGAATGCAGAAGAGAAACAAAGCTAAATTTCTCCGGCGTTTGCAAAATAACTTATATATCTATATAGAACAGCCTACTTCTCCATACACAGACCGAAGCGCCACATACCGACTAAAAATGCAGATTCGAGCGACCGCAGCAGGGGGGAGAAAAAAAATCTTAATCTCCTCCGGCCGTAAATCACGGCGGCTAACAATTTCCAAATTAATTTACCAGAAGCTCTTAAAACTCTGCCTGGAAAAATTACGAACAAATGTTACGCACTCGGGCCATATATCTCGAGCGCGCGGAACCAAATATCCTGTGCGCACTTGCTCGCTCTTCTCAGCGTTTTTGAGAGAAAAAAAACCAATGTTTTAAATAAAGTGCCGGTTCCTCGGGATTTATACCTATAATATCAGGGCATTTCGTATATATTCCGGGATGTATGTATCCATAGCTCGCGTACGCCTGGAGCTCGATGTACTCGCCGTTGCGCAGCGGTATTAGCCAAGGCGCGAACGTCTGCGTGAACGTGTGTGTGTGCGTCTGTACGTGTACACGTGAGCGACGAGTATTCCAAATTGGAGTGGCAATATGCAAACTGATATATTGCGGTGTTATACATTACGATTGTGCGCAGGTGCGCTCGCGCATAGACGTTCGTAGATTATGCAGTGCCGCGCGAGGACGTCCGTGGAATTCTCGAGTTTTTCGGCTCTTGCGATGTCAATATCGCTGATTGTCGCTAAAAATGCTGCTGCTGTTTATTTAAAAGGTTTCTTTAATTGGTAGATGGAAGGAGCGCTTGTGTTAAATGTATGTTACATTTTAAGTAAACGAGGATGCACAATTGAATTTAGTTCTGGAAATTATCTGCTCTTACAAATTATTTATTAAGTCTGGCTGGCATCAGAACATATTTTGTACAAAAAATGTGATAACTTTGGACGCAGAAATGTATCGGCACTGTGACATTCTGATTTAAGATTATGACTGGTAAACTTAACAATGTAAAAATTCGTTTATTAGTTAAGTAAGCTTGAATACAAAGGTTTTAACACTATCATTTTCCCACGATAAGGTATACGTTCGTCAAGAAAATGGAGTGTGAATTAATTGTCGAAAATATGTGTTTTATTCTACTTTAAATTTCTGAAAAAACCATACTGAAACTTACCGAATAAAAGTTTATAAACAATAACAACAAATATTTTTGATACTACATGTGCAAAACTTGATTTTTCGGGGGTATACAGCATGTGCGAAATACCAAATTTTCACACTCAAATTAAGCTATGTGTAAAATTTTTATTTTACAAACTGCGTGCACAAATGTTAGGAAATACATAGTTTCTTACTCTCGATGCACTCGTGTGAAAATAGTACGTTACGATACAAGTGGCCTATCTTTAAGCAATATTGTTTAAGGATTTCATTTAGGTTCCGCAACCTTCATGCCATGTTTGCGAATCCTGGGAATCCGTGAACGCAACCCTTAGGCAATATTCCTGCAGGATTGAGGACTGTATGGGCAGTCACGCGCTATCGAATACATATTTAAACGCCTAGCGAAGAGGCAACCGGACGAATAACTGCCAAAATTGTATTTTAATTTTCCAAGAAAATTGCAATTTTTTAAATGTAAAAGTTACGGAATAAGAGCTTTTTCCAGCTTTTTGAGAATCAGCGGAATTAAAAATACTTTCAGTCCCTAGATTAGCGTCCCTAGATGAGCTAAAAACATATTTTCACTACAACACGCGTAAAGTGCGTTCTGTAGCACCTCATAGCGGCTAAAGTATGCCATGTAATCCCTGGGCAGAATTAGAAAAGAAATGCATAACTGTACTCGTGTAATCTCAATGTCATCATTTAAAATGATTCTTATTCAATATTGATTGAAATATAATAGTCTATTCATATACCTATACGCTATAAAAATATATCTAGTATAAAAAGTTTATTAGTTAACTGTTTATGTAAAGATAGTCAGGAAGTTTGAAATAGAAACAAAATTTAGTTTGTTTATTATGCTATGTTTATCTATATAATAAATAATAAAAATTTAAATGTACTCATTTTTTTTTAAAGTAACGCTTTTATTTTATGATTTATAAAGAGTTATGCACATTCTGCCATTTTTGGCATCGCTATTTAGATAAACGATTGGTTTGGTTGTTAAAAATCATGAAAAATCAATACATGTACAGTAGCGCTACGTAGTTTTCTTTTAACTTTTTAATGTGCAGGGCAATGGCCTCTTTATTATAATAATAAGTATTAATTAATAATAAGTATTAATTATTATAATAAGTATAAAATCAAAATAAACTTTCTTTATTTGGAAAACTACCGCTGTGTGTTAAAACCGACAGAGCAATTTTTTTTGGTAATTTTGCAAATCAGCGTATTGCTGTAGGTCTAGTTGATTATGCTCCTTGACTTTCAATACCAAATATTGCCAAGTCTGTAAATACATTACATGTTAGTGTGGATCCTCTTTAAAATTTACCTTACTGTTCAATTTTGAAACAATACTTCTTAAATATTCATCGGAAGTTATAGACGAAGTTAATGTTTATTCGAAATATTTGTTCATTTCTTCAGCTACATAATTTAGTTGAGTTAGTGTAGGCTTTGTTTTATTCGCCCTTCTAAAAAAATAGTAGGGTATGATTAAAAATTATTTTCTATTACATACAATTTTATAAAATATATAATTATTTACAACTTATTTTATGACTTGCATTTTCCTCATTTGTTTCCTCTATTTTAATGTAAGAAATGGTATTAGAATAATAAAAAAACTACAAAGACCAAGGACGAAACAATGTATCAACGTAAAGTATAGGGTTATTGCAGACTTGATGATGTAACGCAGTTCAAAAAAAGTATACGCATTCTGACGTAAGTTGTTTGCATACAACAAACGAGTATTCCGGTGTGCCGTTATTCGGCATCGATCTCGGACTTTCATAAGATAAGTACTGCTGCTTATAGCCCGCCAATACAATGCCCGGTCCAGTAGTTCCCAGCTGAGTATTCGCTTGAGCTTTAACGCGTCCCTGTTGGCCCCTGGCTTTATCCATAACTGCTACTGTTGCTGCTGCTGCTACTATTATTGTTACTGCTGACTATGGAGAGCCGCACTGTTGTTCTTTTGATAGGGTAAGTACATTGAGCTGATGGCCAGGACTGTGCGGATACTTGTAGGGTCCACCAGCGAATTGAGTGGTGAACTCCGGGTATGGCGAGTGAGCGTTAGGTTTTCGATCGACAGACTCGGGGATACCTTGAGCATCTGGCTCCGATTTGAAATCGAAAGTGCCACATCCGTAAGTCATTCTGTAAGAATACTGCTGTTGCTACTGCGTGCATGGTAGCGTGAGATTGTTTTTTGTCGTCTTCGAGTTTGATGTGCAAATTGTTGGGTCCCTTGAGGTGCGCTTGTTCTCGAAGTCGAGATCTTTGATGAAGTCCATCTGTAGATGGAAGTCTGAGATCTCGGAGATGCCTCTCGTAAATTTAATAGTATAAGTTAAGAACTTTTTTCAATTCCTCTTACCAATTATTGAAGTCAATATCGTGATTGTCTGCATCGTTATTGATGTGATTGATATCGGGAATATCTACAAGTGCTCTGTAAATAACGATTTTAGTTCAGTTATTTTAGTTTAGATTTTTGAATATCACTGTGTGAGAGTAAATGTCGGTAGTTTCGTCGGTATGCTGAACAGTTTCCGACTTTTTCAGATCCTTACAAACAATTTCAATTGTAAACATGAGGCTATTCATATCATAATAAAACAGAGATAAAATATACACTGAGACCGCAATGCAGACAGCGCAACAGTCGGTAACCGTTTACGATAGTCGGTAAATTACCGACTAGATACCAGATAAGGCGGATGACACCAGGAGGCATCGCAACGACTAAGGAGGCCAAGCGCGGGTATAAAAGAGCGAGCGCAGCACAGGGAAAGAACTTTCTAGCTGGCGAGGACTAGGAGTCAGATCCCTCTCTCACGCTTGGGCTCTGGCTCTCTGGTTTCTCGGAGATAGTAATGATAGGCGATTGATGAGCACGCGCTCTTACGGTGGTATGATACCGCCCCCGTAGAGTTCCCCGGGGTAGTCTCTATTTCCTCCATGTGTTCTTCTACTCGGCGTGACTGACCAATAATCCACGCCGGAGATTTCCTTGAACGGTTCTTCTCCGCTTCCCATCGAACCCTAGCCTTGGCTGGGTTAAAGAATGGGATGGATGGGCCCACTCCAAAACGGCTTTGCATAGAAGCTACCCTAATTGGGATCCCTGGGGGAGATTGGGACCGCTTCCGGGCTGATAGCTCAACCGACGTCTCGTAATCATCGAGTGTCAGTTGCCGCCTCCTCTTCCCATTAACGCCCCTAAAAAATTGCTACCTGTCCGTAAATTTCCTCATTTTTTCTGTACCAGTGTTATTGATTTTTATAATTACCTAGCATTTTCCACAAATATGATTTTTTTCCTACAAATTTTGTGGCGTGAAGGTGGAAATTTTCAGATAGTATTATTTGTTTTAATGGTACGCTGGTAGACAGAAACGAAATCTGCCAGCGGTAACCAAAAAGTTCCCAAGTAAATTACAAAATCCTGCATTTTCCGAAACAGGTCGTTGTCTATTATCTACTAAGCTCGGGATGTAATAAATGCCTTCTTCGAATTTATTCGCTGGTAAATAGGCCAAAGCAGATGCCTTTTCCAGTACATAGTTATACTGCATTGGTATATTGCTATCGTCCCATTTCTTTACAAGGGCCTGTAAGGGATGAAAGGTTAACTTTTGATGCAATCGTGCGTTTTCAAAGTTTGATAGCTTACATTAAAGTTCTTTTCTTCTATTTTTGTGCTGATTAGTCTAAAATTTTGATTTATTTTGTTGTGTGCTATATATGTATATGCTTTCATAGGACGAACTATTTGAGAAGCTTCTGAACACCTTTAAGAAACTTTTGTTCGCACAGAATGTGCCGAACTAAATTGCTTATTTCCGGGATCCAGGATGCCTGCGTTGTCAGCGATCGGACAATGACCTTGGCAAACGGTACCGTGGCGAATAACTTTTGGGATCTCTTCTTATAGGTAGATCGTTGGGACTGTGGGATGTGGGCCAGCATTTGGTCCCATTCACTTACACGGACAAAAATCTTCGCCCTACGTGCCGCGATCAAGCCTTTCGCTGCCTCCACAATTTTTTGCTTCCAATCACTGTCTTTGCCCACGATGTCCACAAATGTAATGAGGATCTTGCCGTGGGGTGACATCAACACATTCTGGACTCGGACCAGGATATAATTCAGTGAGTATGTTTGCAACCACACCAGCACAATCCTCTCATCATGAGCAAATACCTGAAAATTGAAAAGACCAATAAGTCGGTCGAATTATGTACAGTAATCGGACCGATCTCTCGGTCGGAACTTGATATTTGTCAACTTGGAAAATATTTCAATCGCTGCGAGTGAAAGATTTAACTTCTTCTGATTGCTTCTCTTACGAAATTGAACACAACTTCAGCCACACGCGAAGCATTCGAAAGAGATCATTGACTTGACAATGCACTTTATACTGCTGGATGTATACGTTTAATTTAGCTGACACGCCACGCGCCGATCGAATCATATACGAGTCTCGGGTGCAAATCCGTGTGTGATAGATTAATTTGCCGGACGCCATGCAGCGAGAGCGAATCATTATCGGCGTAAGTAATGCGAGCTGTGCTCACGATAAATCCTGGCTGTGCCGAGCACTGTTTATCGCCGAGAACTGCTTCGTTTGGTTCTGCTATGATGTTATGCGCTTAGTTTATGCTCTCTAGTCTCTGCTGATGATGATCTTGGTATAGTCTGTTGAACTACAAGTGCAATCTCTAACTCAAATTCGAAAAGTGCAACGACGCAGTTCTGGATAACAAAATCCGAAAAGACAACTAATGCTATCAAGAAAATGGGAAAAAAGGATTTACACACAAGTCGCCTGCAGCGATGCAGAGCTGTCAATGATAAATACGCAGATGTATGTGATCACATGGGTTATCGGCACAAGTGCATGTAGAAATGAAGTGAGAGAGAGAGAGAGAGAGAGAGAGAGAGAGAGAGAGAGAGAGAGAGAGAGAAAATTGACCCTCCAGGCGTCGGAACGAATCACACGCTTTCCTATGCATGAGATTATGATTGGGAGATCCTTGAAATTTGCAATATAAATTGAACTCTGTAAATTGAACCTTGGATATAAATGTTTAAAAGTTATGCGGCTAATAGAAAAGTTATGGATTTCGCGATGAACTTTATAAAAACCAAAAGTGATCAGTGCTTTGTACAAATGAGGAAATATGATTGTAAGGCGACATGAGAATTAAATGATTTGAAGTTATATTATATATATATATAGTTAAATTATATTATATATAGGTATTTTTTTTTATAAATAAAAACATGAATGAATGATATGTAAAAGTGTCTAGAACCTTACTCGCTGATGCTCATTTGGTTCCACTTTTTAGTTTGTTACTTTTGATTAAATGGTATATCTAAATATTTGATTTTTAAAATATGATATAAAATTAGATATAATTTTTGGTTTCTCTAAAAGGAAGCTTTATGACAGTAATATTAGTAATAGAATTAAATAGGTTGAGGGCACTAGGACATTTTTCCCAATTTGGTTTTTCCACAGCTGTTCCACGTGTGTTAACTTACATTTCTACAGCGGTACGAGGGTATGAGCGGTATGAGGGGTTTAGCGACATTTTTAATTGGCAAGGAATGTATGCTCGGGGACGATCAAAAACTAAACATTCAGTCCCTGAAGACACATTTACCTGTATCGAATGTAATTATTATGTTTAAGTTATAAATGCGTAAACATAATAAGAATATTCTGGGAAAGGGAAACGGGTATGCGGCCGGGATACTTGCAATTAGCAACACACACTCGAGCAACTTTTATAGATTTATTCAATAGTAACTTGAACGTCGTCAGGATAGATGCTTTTCAGTTCGTCGTGGATCTACCAAACTTTGCCGCTCCGTCGTCGATCGGCTTCTTATAAGCTTCTCGAGTAACAGCTGCGCCCTCTTTTCCTAGTTGAGACATGCGTCCGCCAGGGTTCGGCACTGAGACCTTCCTGCGCTCTTTCTCCCGACCAATAGCGTTTCAGGCGCTGGGCTTTCCCCGTCGGCTTATCGGTAGACGCCATTAGCTGCCGCTGCATCGACCGTTCGGTAATCTTCTATAGACTCCCCACAATATTGTATTATAAATTATAAATTATTTTATAGATTACGCTAACAAGAAGTGTTCCACGTTCTTAACTGTAGCGCAGTTTACTATAATAATAAATTATCTGATTGGACGTCTGCGACACCCTAAATCGTAAAAAAAAAACAAAAATTATTATATATTGTAAATCTACATTAGAAAATAAAATTGTTCCTAAAAAAGACACTGACTTTAGATGGTAAAAAATGTATCTAACTTTAAAACAATTTCAAAGTATTTCAAAGTATTGGGCATACTTATTTGCAATAAAATTACCAAACTATTGGAAATATATAAACAACGTAAATCCAAAGTATTGCCAAAATGTTGGCAACAGCAATAGAATTTGTTTACAAGCAAAACTTTGGCAATTGCATATTTCACAAAGTTTTGGCAATACATCGACACTTCTTTTGTCAAAATATTGCCAATATGTCCTAAGGCGTTTACGGTGGCACCAGTTTTCGCAGCATGCGCTATCTGTTTCATGCGCGTGACGTTGATAGTGCTGCACGACTTTTTTCTCATTTCTTTTCAAATTTGATGTCTTTAATTAAACGGTTGAGATTTTTGGCTTGATTGTTATACGAAGTGTAATTTAATTGTAAAATTTTTATTTTACTTTGAATGGGATGAAAATAATTTACCCCTAATTAAAAATTAATTATTAATGTAAATTAATTACAATTTTTTAAAAATGCATGCAATATTAAAATAAATTCAAGCAATTTATTGCTTTCTCATACAACTCCATAAATAATTCTTCGGTCCTGGACTGACAAGCCAATGCTCTATAAGTTATAGGCAGATTTTTGCTTTTCTTGAAAATTGATTCGTCTACTTCACTGTTCCAAAATTTTGATACGTTTACAGTGTTAATATTACAAGGGTGTGGAATTGAGGAATAGTTACCTCTCACATCTTTAATATCTACTCTAAAATCAAATATGAAATAGTACATGCAATTTTTGCTATAATATACTGTATGAAAAGCTGTAATGATTTAAGTACATACAAAGTTTTTATAACAACTTTTTTTGGTGAATCTTTCCAGGGTAAGAATGTAATTTTTTCAATCAACCTGTTCTCGCCGACGTAGAAACCTGCATTTGTTGCTATTACAGTCGCATTAAGTTGCCGGCTCCATTTCAACTGATTAAAAGATTAAAAAAAAAACAACAATCATTCATTCATTGCGCTCACAAATATGATAACAGTACTTCAAGCGATAAGGTTTAGGTAAATATCAAGAATGAGTATACTACGTGTCTAGGGAGAAAAAAATTTGGAGAGTTAATATCTAGTGTATGTTGACACCCAAGCCGAAGGCAAAGCTTCGTATTCTATAATACTCTATGATAAAAAAATATTTGGTACTAATTGTTCCGATTGAAAAATTACAACAGTTTTACAAAGACAACGTTTTTTACCTGATATTAACCGCTTGACCCCCTTAATACAAAAACTTATCTTTGTATACTTACTTGAGTATCCTTTCTACATACATTTGGCAAATAGGTAATTGGACTACTGGTAATACTTTTTATGTTACTACACAATTGCATATCATAATTTTTTTTAATCGTAATTAATTCTGAATTGGCTTGGTTTTTTCTTTCAATAGTATAATTCACAGGACAGCTACCTCCAAAGTATAAAGGCTAGAAAAGTAGAAAATATTATATTGCATAATTATAATTATTCAGTCAATGGAAAATAAAAGTAAAGAGCATTTTTCCATGTAAATGTTCAAAATTTATTCGTTTTACCTCATATAATTTCGCAGTAGTACTTGTTCCACTTATGAGAGTTTCATTAATTTGAAACATGCTAGTTAAAAGTAATTTTAAATTGACCGACAAGTAAGACTCGCTTTTATGCACAACAATATATTTTAACTGAAAATTATATAAACGTTGACTAAGTTAACAATAATTAAGGTGAATAAATTAGATATTGTATAAAATTCGAACCGTTCCAGCATCAAACGCTACAACAAAAGGTCTCAAAAAATAAATATTAGGTATAGTCATTGATAAACATTTATTTAAACTCAATAAGCTGCCATCTGATTTTTCAATGATTAATTGCGTGTTTCGTAAAGTTAGTAAGAATAAATTTTTATCATTTTTATAATTGTATTCTGCATACATGTCAGTATTTATTCGTACTATTGTTTTGGCTTTCTGTGGACCTACGTGAATATCATTTAAAGATTTGATTTCAAACTTAAAAACATCGGGATCGCCTATCAAAAATGCATGTCATTTGTTAATGTTAATAATTTTTTTTTCAAAACTCAAACAGCTTAAAAAATTACTTACACAATGCATGATGAATTAACAGAATAGAGCACATAAATGCCCCTATTTAAAAAAAATTGTATTTATTTAGATTTATTAATTCATAAATCCTATTTTCTCTCACACAAATTTACTTACCACTAACAAATAGGTGCACAATCCTTCCCATATTAAAAGCACTTTTCTTAAAATACTCTGTATTAATATTGAAACTGCTCCTCCAGTTATATATAAGAATTCAAGTCCTCATACGAGTCTTATATGGCTCTGCATTGTCTGTGCTTGTGAGTATTTCATTTCAGTGCATTGAGTCCACTATTTTTAAGTACTATCGCGCAGAGCAATCAATTAAACTTCTTTGACGATATTTAAAACAATTCCTCCTCTGCAGCAAATTCTTATCGATGAAGAAAAAAAAATTTTAAAAAATGTTATTGCTAGCAGAGTTACTTCTTATGCTTCGTTCATTTTGCAAGCTTGTCTGAATGAACGCTATATTAAAATTAAAACTGTTTCTCCGCTTATGTACCATCTTGTCTTATCTTTTGATAGAGTATTTTCTTTATTTTTGTCAGGGTTAGCGAGAACTGATTGAATTTACTACCAATTTTAAAACAATATTACTGATGTGTAATGAGCACTGTCCTCAAAAAGATGCAGTATCACCACCGTAAAAAGAGGGAGAATCGAAAATTAAAAATTATCGAGATATTTATTAGTGCTACATTTTCTTCATGGAAACCACTGTTCTCGGTTATAATCTGCGAGTGTCATAAATTTTAGCAGCACAGAGATCACGTATGCATTGTTCTTTTGACTCGCTCTTACGTAAGAAATAGAGACGAACAAAAAAAAATTGAATTAAGCTCGAATAGTATACTCAGTAAAAAGTATTAAACTTATGCTCTGGCACAAATAATTTATTCATTGCAAAATTATTGACAACGTTGGTAGCTGCAATTTATTCGTCACCAGTATCACATTGACAATAATGGATTATAACGTATCATAAAATAATATATACATATATGTGAATGAGATAGAACAATAATAAAAAGTAAATGGGTCATAAAGAAAATGATGCAAGGTTTTTTTCATTATTTTCTTTCGCAATGCACATTTAATTCGTCAGCATAAACTGCAGCGATCCGTCAAATGATTGCCGAAGTCGATGGGAGTATAAGCGCGGGCTCTCGCGGTAAATGCTATTCCCAGTAATTATTGGTCGTATGTACACGTCGCTGGGCGTTAATCAGTCGTGGCTAATGTTGCGGCTTGTCTCTCTCTCTCTCTCTCTCGTAACTCGTCCCTCTGTGTGTAGTGCACGTCTGTACATGGAGATACAAGTATCTATAGAGAGCCGCGTAGACTTGACGTTTCATTATCCGGCGATGGCTTACGAATGAGCGGGATTTGTTTACCGCATCGAATTTGGCCCCGCTGCTCGTCACTCTGGAATAACGCGGAGCCTCGTATCCTGGTGCGGATCGACGCGACGCGGCGCGTTGCTGTTGCGGATTGTACGGGGATACGCGGGACTGTGTAATAATAAATTACTGATGTCGGATGTGTCTATTTATATTGGAAATCGGTTCTTTCGATTACGGCTTTGAGATAGCAGATAAGCTTCTTCCATTACGCTGTGGTAATTAACCGGTAATGAGTACCATTTGCAGCAATAATTGCTAACTTTTTTTTTTAACTTTAAAGACACTTGGAAAAGGATCATTTTTGCATGCCGAAGTAATCAACATATACATTGCATCTGAGCCTTGATTTTAATTTACTTAACACTGATTTTTGATCGAACAGCAGTCAATCAGACTCGGTTTAAAATTTGCACATCACTATAGACTCAACGGATTGTCTTTAAAAAAAGTTTCCTAATAAATGGACGCACTTGCGTAGAATATGTAAGCAGCATAATAATGATATATTCTACATAATACGTGGGCTGGTACGACTAAAATGACGCTTACAATAGTGAGTCTGAAAATGGCCAAAAAGCAGAGATAGATTACTTTAGCTTCTCAAAATAATACTTTGCTTAAAAAATAAGAAAAAGATCGATATTTCGAATATTTCCTATCACTTTTAGTCAAAATGTTTTATCATTATCTCATTGACAGAAATATTTTTGCAGCTGTACAAAGGAAACCGTTTCCGATCCATGTCATGTTTCCTCCTAGTGCGAGAATATGTCGATTTAATAAATAAAATAAATAAAGTGACGAGTTCTCGGCGCACGTACAACACGTACATCCTTGTCTTATGCGGACTTGTCAATTCTTTATGTCGAACGTGCTTGAGGATATAAAGAATTGATAAGTTAATTTTTAATTTAATAAATTGTTTTCTCAACTTGTTGTAGTAAACAAAGTGACACGTCTGAACATAACCTTTTCTTTCCCTAAATCTTTTGATCTTTATATTCTGAAAATACATCTAATTTCTGCAAATACTTTTTATATTTAATAATTATTGAATCATCAACTTGATGAAATTCAATAATTTCTTCAATGTCTCGGTCCACAGTTAAAAAAGTACTATTGGGATCATTGATTGACAAGATCGTATCCTTGTAAATTAGTTTAATAATTTGTTGTTTAGTCTTCCTTAGTACTTGTAACTCTTCTTTAAATTTACTCTCAAGCTTTTCAAGCGAGTTTTCGTGTTCACTCAATCTTCTACCGTACTGAGCAACTAGTTCAGAGGAGACCTTATCAAACTAGTCATATTTCCTAGGTATGACTCGAATGTAAATACACTCAGTACGTTCAAATTACACTTAACGTTCATAACACCATCTGGAAGATGTATTAAATTGTGAATGTTCAAAGTGACGAATATGGATCCAAAAATGTCAGGTGCATTGTCGACAAATTTGATAAGATTTGATCGAACCTTATGAACATGGACAAGAGCATCTTTTGAACCTAATGACCTACAAGCCATCATAAATAATAAAAGATGTTTGCATTCATATTTTGGAAGTAATTTTTTAAATAAAATTGGTCCAGCAGACTGAATAAAAAATGTATATTCAACTGCTTAAAAATTTCTATGCTCACTCATAGACCTCATTTTCCTTGGAAATTCATTCGGAATGTCTGATTGAATTTCCTGTGATCTACGTAGTAGTTCAACTTTTACAGAGGGACTCAACCTGTTTTTGTACTTAGTCGACGAACCCATCAAGAATTCTAAAATTCTTTTTGTACATCCAAGGTATAGCAGATGCATAGCAGATGCAAAGGAAATACGCCATCAATATTAACTATAAGTTCCAAAATATTATAATCATGATACTGACGATTAACTGTTGTTTGTAGTCTCTTTTTCTAATTCCAAAATAAATAAACTCCCCTTGTGTACCATCGCATACCATCATTGGCGCCTTCGTATATTTACATATACTACTTTAGAGAACAGTTGTGGTAAGAGATGGTATGTTAGGTAATAATCTTTCTTTTAAAATCTTCAACAGTTTGTCTATTTGAATATGAGGAATTTTGCAATTAATAACCCATGCCTTTATTTCGTCTATTTCCTTGAATCCAAATTCTCTCAGATCACAAGTTGCTTCACTGTTCAATACTAGTGGTACACAGTCATTACTTTCGTTAAATACGACACTCACTTCACTGTTTGCATTGAACTCATCGTCGGTGGTTGAATCATTTTCAGAACTTGAGTTTATATCATATTTTGGGTCTCTGACAAATTACTTAAAACTTTGTCAAATTGCTTAATTTTTTTGTCGGCAATTTTTACGTTTTTTCTGGCGCGATAACGCTCAGTCCGTTTTGTAGAAGTAAGTTCCATACTTTTACGCAATTTACAATTTATAAAGTATAAATAAACTAAACAGAAATCAGCGAGCACACGTAAGCAGTTCTATCTGTATGGGGTTAGGGACCTTAGCAGATGCTACTTGCTCCGAAACGTGTGCATGCTCAACGCGCTTTAGACGCTCTCAGCTCATCTACAATATAGAACAGTAACTCATATATAGATATATACACTGAACGTGCACTGACACAAGGGGAAACGTAACCTCGCTTTCTAACAACTATTATTTCCAGTTTTAATAGCATATTATAATAGTGTATATGTATTTTTCCCCTACAGTAATCTATTGTTAGACCTTAATTACCTTACGTTAGTTAATAATAGCTAATAAAAATATAAAATTAAAAAATGAACGATAGAGCAGTCGACGGTGAATTACTGCTCAATCATCGTTGTATGCATCGGCTAAAATGATTCGTCTTTCGTTGGCGAGTCGGCCATCCGAGTTGGTATGATTTCTACCAGGGGTGTACAATATTTATATTTTTGTCGTTAAAACATGTTTTCGAATTTTTAAACTTTAAAAAAAGGAAATTTTTAAACATTCAATTTCGAAAACGTCCCGCGTAAAAAACTTTTTCAATCTCTGCGAATTATACATAAGTCTTAAAATCAGCATATTTTTGTCAATACGGCCAAAGTTTCTTGCAGCGCAATTTTTCGGGAAGAAAGTTTAATCTGACCTTTAGAGAAAGAAATTCCGCTTGCGAAATCACGTCGAAAAAAGTGGCCAGAGTACACAGTTCCCCCTTAATCAAGGAAAATGATGAATTTCCCACCCAGTACAATTAATCCTGGCGTCAAAAGAATTATTCAAAGCAAAGCGCAAAGCTGCGCATTCGCAGGGAGCAGCCTCACTCTAGTTTGCACTCAAACTTTCGTTCTGACAATCCCCGGCGCAAATCCAACTGCAGTCCTTTTTTTTCCCCTGACGTCAGATGCTGGCGCGCGTCGATCAAGTGCCAGGCGCTTCGCTCGAAAACTGTTTGCCGCCAGCACCTGCGCGACAGCTTTTCTCTTTCTCTCTTTCCCTCTCTTTCTCTCTCTCTCCCGCTTTTCTGCGGAATAACGCGCTGGAATTGCACTCGCGAGACACGTCAACTCGCTGCTCCGCATCGACTGCAGCGCGATAGACGATGTGACGAAGGATTCGAGAGCCAAACGTGTCAAAAACGAAAATGTTTCGCGAAACAATGCTTCTTAGGGCTTTACGCCTGGGCAAATGGAATGTTCGAGCGCCGCTAATGCTTGCTAGACGGTTATGCTTTTTTTTCTCGCGAGCGCTCGCGGAACATAGCCGTCCTCAAAAAGTTCAAAGTGCCTCGTTATTTTCCGATTATCGAGTTGGTGGGCGGCGGAATTTATTGCTATTAGACTCGTCTGGAATTTCGCGGTAGAAACGTCAACAATTTTATGGGGTATAAAAACGTTACGTTGACAATTGCGCTGTCTTCCAACTCTGTGTTTTCAAGTGTTGCAGTAACGAATGATTAACGATTTGATTTTGCTTCTATCTATAGAGGAAGCTTTGTGATAGTGATTTTTACAAGTTAGCTTAAAAACACTCAAAAAATGTTTCTAAAATATCTGGACGTGAGATCGAGCATTTTTAGAAAATGTCTGTGTGGATGTATGAATGCGTACGTATATCGCTAGATCTCAGCTTATGCTTATTGGATTTCATTGCAAGCTTTTTAGATTGGTTTGTTTCTTGTCCGAAAGCGGGAAAAGAAAGCATTTTTATTTCGCTGATTCGTTTATAAATTATGGTTACTTTTAAGTTTTAAAACATTTATTTTACATTTTTTAATAGTAGGATCGAATATGTTAACATTTAAAAAAAAAAAATTCTGTAGCTCCTATAGCGTCTATGTTTTTAATGAAAACATGTTTTTTTGCAGAATTGCTTCTAACTTGAAATCGCTCAATTCTTTTATAAATAAATCATGATAATGTAGAATATCGAGAGACACATTATGGCAAAATTTTAGGTCATTTCCTCTGTTAGTTATAATTAGAAAATGGAAAAAAATGTTTTTCTGTTGTCTAACGATTGCACCAGTAAAAAGGTACAATGTAAAAAAATTTTATGGAATTTTACTTTGCTGAGCGGTGGCATCCAATTGAGACTTGATCTTTGTAAAGATACCATCAAACGTTAAAATGATAGTATTGGCAGTGAACTTACCTGAAACTTACCCAATGCTGTAAGAATGTTATGCATGCAGCAAATGTACTGTACAATAAAATTAATATTTTTATTAGAACATATAATTAATTAATAGATGTAATTAAACAAACTTTATTTAATGAAAATTATATGAAAACAGAACTTGGTAAACTTAACAAATACAACAGATACATTTATGTTACTCATTGATATACAGGTATTTTTTATTTGTATCACATTTTAAAAGATTCTTACTACTTAATAAGATAAATATTAATTGAGCCTTTAAGTTATAGACAAAAATTCTTAAACTAACAAATACAAGTGATACATTAATGTTACACATCAATATTCCTAGACAGGTTCTTCGTATTTGTATCATATTTTGAAGGATTCTCAGCACTGAATAAGATAAATATTAACTGACAGTAAGTGCACAAAAAATCCTAACTTTGACACATGCTATTGAAATATTCTTAAACTATTATAACTTTATAGGTAACATATGAGTACAATCTGTTTTAAAACTTTCAAAAGTCTTTAAGGCATTTCTTTTAAACCTATCCTTGTCATTTTTTTAACATAAGTCGGAACCCTCTTGATTTACTTGTATATTACTGCTTCCATTGCCATATGTCGGCCAGATTGCTATGAAAAACCTTTGTATTGGATGAATTCCATAAAATGAGCATAAAAAAATAACATTTTTTGCAATATGAAATGTTGCCTTTGATTTACTTGAAATAAAATACTTTATTAAAGATGAAATTTCAGTTTTGTAATCGCTCGATATGTATGGAATTGCATCTTTGGACTCAGCTTTTCAGCTAAAATTATATGTAGTTTTTTCAACATTTTCAAGCTTTTTACAATGCTTTTGAAATAACTATGTTTAGATTCCAATTGGAGCGACCAAACGTGTTTTAATGGACTAAAATCGTACAGCAGTGCATTACAAGGTCGTGCTTTGGCCTTAATAGAACGCTAAAACAGGCTGTTCTTCAATTCATATAATCAGTTAAATATTGGATAATATCGCGGTTTGATTAAAACTTAACGTTGGTGAGTAAATAAAACAACACATTTTTTTAAAGAGAAGCAACTATTTCCTACTATTATACTATTATACTAGATGATACGGATCTTGTATCTTGTTTTAACAAACCAAGGGAAGAATCATTAATAATCTTCTTATATATTTGACTAGCTGATCCAGTTAATTTTTTAGTTTACGAATTGATTTTAACATAATTAAGGAATAAAATCATTTGTTTCATTGCTGAATTTCACAGTATTTAATCTATAATTCAATAATCTTGAGCGTATCCAGTTTCTTTTTATTAAATTTTGTAAAATCAAAAATAAGTCATTCGGAACTATTCCTTCAAACAGATCATGAGCTATGCATAGAGCTAAATATGGCTTGGCAACATGAAAATTTTGAAGTTCATTTAATAGACATCTCTTTTTTGTATCTGCAACTGGTTTAATAACTTTGATAACATGTCTCTAACAAATTTCATCTATTAAAAGGATTTTTGCGAAAGTCTTCGAACATGATATCACAATAATGGCAAATAAATTGAGCCGAGCTAACATTTTCTAGGAAATCATCGATCGAGTGATTTCCTACATTGTCACCTATGCATGCTGCAACACTTGTCGTAAAATGAAACTGATCTGAATTTATAGTAATGTAGATGCCTTCATTTTCTAGTTTGAGTAAATCTAAAACTAATTTTTGTAAAATATTTTTTGGAACGTAAAAAAAGAGGTCAATCTGTGAAAACTTTATTTCTAAATTTATGCACATCTCAATTTAGTAAAAACAGATATTTTTTTAAGCTTCGTCAATGTTTCAAGTGCAAAGTGCATTTATCAAAGTGACGAATAATGTAAACACATTCTTATTAATGAATTGATAGCAGATTCTACTCGGACCCAATTGATTCTTTGTCACATATGCGAACCACATAATTATACGTCTTTTTTTTATTCAGAAAATAATACCGACGTTACACCCATTCTGTGTTTGCTCATTTTAATTTTGCACAAAAGAGAGTAAACGTTTCGTTGAAAAATGCAGTACAACCAGTGGTGTTGCTGATTAGTTAGTAATCGTTCGTAATAATTTGACATAGAAATTAATATTTGTTCTTTTCTGATTCTGCCGGATGATTCTTCACTATAGTCTGCAGTTCCTGAATTATTTACTATTAGTTCGACACATAGGATACATTTACATTTAGAGGGCTCCGTTTTTGGGCACGAGCTGATAATTATTTATTGCACAATGATATTTAGTCGCAAAATTTTGTTCATGATGCTCGTATCAAATGCTCAATAAGTGCAAGCTGCAGTAAATTAGATAGAGTATGCAAATAACTTCGTTGATATAACTTCTAGAAAACAGACTTTTCAATCAGTGTTCTACATTCAACACAATTCTCTTATCAAATATATTTGATAAAAGTTATTTTCCATTAAGATTATTTTGTTTTCAGTGTGTTGACTGCACTTTCAGTTAATAACTGTACTTTGTTTTTATTTTTAGCGTGTTATGTCTAATAGAATACGGAATAATGTCACGATTAAGGTCAATTTACTTTATTTATAAACTAAAAGAGATTCCTCAGATGAAGTCATTTTGTCTATTTGGTTAGCGGGAGTAGTTATTAGCTAGACCATATTTTTAATTAAAATCTTATTTTACCGAAAATAGTTTTGTATATAAATTAAAGTATTTGCATTGTGTATCAATATTATTTACTATTGCTGATGAAAGCATATATATAAATTATTACACATCAATATTGATTAGTACTCTGCATTTCTGTTATCATTACTCAACCCATATTCAAAAATCCGGAAGAAATCGCCCAATATTTTGACTTTGCTAAGCTATTCCAGCAGATTATAATATAATGGGCCTTATAACATTCAAAAATCTTTTTTTGAAAATTCTGGGAATAAAATAATTAGTCAATGGATTGCATATTTGCCAGGATAATGTTATAAAGTTCTAGTTTATTGAGTTTGAGTATAGAGGACAAAAGATTACATTATTGTACGACGTAGTTATTGCAGGAGAAGCGCACTTTCTTTCGAATGCTATAAACATTTAAAAGTTTTAACAACATCTTATAATGTAATTGTGTATACACTATTCCAATTATGTGAAATAACGAAAAATTCATTCTGACGAATCGATTGATTATTTGATGTTCAGCCTTTTTAATTTTGCATATGCGAAATAGGAGTTTGTTCGTTGATTCGAGTAATTCAGGAGATAATAATAGTTGCAATTATACGTCTTTATTTATAATTCAACATACTAGAACATATGGTTGTTCTTTTCTGATTCCACGTATATGAAGGTCTGGCAACCTAATTATTACTACATTTACGGCGCATTTGCTGCATCAACGTTTTAAGAACTGGTTGTACTTCTACGAGAGTTTTTTTTACACTTAGAAATGATATTTATTCACAAAATTTTTCTTGGAATAGTCGTGTTATATATGCAGCAACTGAACGCTGAAATAAACCAGGCGAATCATACAAACATGGCAGTATTGACTTCTGAACTCAGAAATATCTACGAATTTTCCACTGTCACAATTGTTTATAGCTGCCGATCGGAAAATGGTATGTTTACTAGTTCACACGCGCTTAATAAATTATATTTATTATTTACTTCTGAAAATTTCCCAATACTATAGAGTGTGGTTTCAAAGAATCAGCATTCACCATTATTCGAGAACTTTCTGACCAAAACTTAATGTCGCGAGTCATTACCTTCGCGGCTCTTAATTTCACCGTGAATCTGGTGAAAGACAGATCGGTACATTTAGTAAATCCTCTTTATTTGCTGCACATTCGTAACAACGACGATCTTGGGTTATTTCGTAATATAATGATGGAACAGAACCAAACGTTTTTTAAATGGTTCGTTTTGATGGATGACAAAGCCAACTTTGACTGCGAAAATCCTCAGGGCAATCCGTTCAATTTGAAAATGGATACGAGAATGATAGTTAAATGCGAAAGCTCTCCAAAAATTAAGAAATATTTTTCTGTGATTGAAAATATAACGGAGGTCTTCGACTTCGCCTTCTGGAGTCCAAATAAAGGGCTTGTACTTTTTAATGAAGCTAACTCACTACAACGCAACATCAATATGAAGGGGATAACGCTGAGAATAGCTGAGGTACATATTTGAAACATATCTGATCACTTCTATTGGTATTTATAATTCTGAAAATAAAAATAAGAGATTTTTTATAAGAAGTATAGATTTTTATAAGATTTTTTATAAGAAGTATAGAAAGTATCATAATTCGAGTCTACAATTTACAGCTGGAATTTTGAAATCTCTTTTGAATCCACAAAATATTTTCAATAGAAAGTAAAGTAAAGATTACAAATAACCGTAATAAAAAATAAACTATTCACGAACAACCGCTAAACCTAATAATGAATTCAAATTTTGACATTGTATTAAAAAAAAGCATTGATATGAATTTTTGTTTTCATCTCTTCGAGTGAACCTTCATTATTTCTTTTGTCAGCTAACCGTTTTATGAGCATGATCTCTTCTGGACTTTTATTAAATAATATTACAAAAAATAATTAAAATACATAATTTGTGAGTGGAAATGCTGCAAACAATTGGTCAACCACGGGCAAAAATTGTAAGCAAACAAGCGCGCCACTTTTGGCGAATGGATGGTGAAACTGTTGGCCAATCTGAATAAAACTAGCTCGTGGTTGGTCAATGGCTGCTGAACGTTTCTACGAGGAAAGTTTCAGAATCATTGACGATCATTGTTTCATAAATTTATACGTCTGACAATCTTCAACTTTAGATAGCCAACTCCTATTGTAAAATTGTTTATTTTCACATCACAGTTCAACAATACTTGGAATTGGTCGTGTGCCGTTGCCGGCGATCGGGCAATGGATTAAGCTCGGCATTATAACTGGAAGAGTCGTGCATCAAAGCAAACAAGAACTCAGTCTATCGGTGACTGAGACAAACACTGGGCTTCCTTTATTAGTCCAACCCCTTGCAATTAATTAATATAAGTTTATTTTTTATTTTTTATGAAATCATCTGAAAATAATGCCTGATGTTTTATCTAACATTATGTGGTGCTTTACAATATCTACATTTATTACAGTATAGACAAGAAGATGCGTTAACATATTACACGAATAATGTTATTAGTACAATGGCAAAAATGAATAATTTCAAAATCAAATCTTTCAAAACGGAACAATTAGAAAAGTATAATATAACAACAAGAAAATTTATCGATCCAATAAAAATAATGCAACAGAAAAAGATCCAAATTTCACTACAACTTGGAGTTTTGGATGCTAGCAAAATGGATGTTCTTGATTTTGTAGGGCCATTGATGTGCTTACGAAAAAGATTTTACATCAAATTATCAAAAAATATGAAAATTCGTTGGTCTGCGTATTTTCAGGTAAGTTATATTATATTCTTCTAAAAAAAGATATTCTAAATAAATATTTTTTTTTTATTTCTTCTAAATAAATATATTATATTCTCCTCGAATTAGTTTATTAATCGAGTCTTTTCACATAAATTGTAATGAAATCTGCAGATTTTGAATAGAGACATTTGCTTTGCGATTGGCCTTTTTCTCATATTATTTTCGATCTTGTTGACACTTGTGAAAAAAAAAGATATTAGGTTCATTAGCGTCCATTCGTTTTTCGAAAACTTCATCCACGTTTTAGGTATCTACTGTCAACAAGGTTTAGCAGGTACAAATTTACAAAATGCTGCATGCAAAATTTTTGATAGTAATTAAAAACTGTTTATGAAAAATAAAATTTTAGAACATCCTGCAAGCACACCGTTGCAGATCATATATTTTTCTATTCTCATTTTTTCGCTGATTTTTTACGTTGTGTATTCAGCCACAATCACTAGTTATATATCAACTTTAACAGAAAACTTACCATTCTCAAACGTCGAAGAACTATTAAAAGATAAATCGTACCAGATCATCCTTCGTCAAGACAGTTTAGATGAAATAGCATTGGTAAATATTGTTAGAAAAAATATTTTCAATATAATAATATTTAATTAACAAAGTTTTCATATAAATAGTACTCAAACGATTGGCTAATGAGTCAGCTAAAACCTAGAGTAAGTACACACGAAAAATTGCCCAAATCTATGTACGATGGTTTAATGAAGGTATAGATATTGTTGCTTTCAAAATGAGCATAATAAATATTTATTCCTATATTTGATTATTTTTATCGAATACACAGGTATGCGAAGGCAAAGTTGCATATTATTCTTTCGACATAGCGATTGAATTAATTAAGAACCCGCCTTGTATGGTGGGATGGTTCGAGATCGATCGGGTCAATTATATAGGAGTGGGAATTTTGAAGAATAGTCCATACAGAAGAACATTAAATTATAAGTATGCAGCTTTTAATATTCCATTCAAAAATTTTTTCCATTTTCACTTCGAAAAAAATATCAAAAAGAAAAAAATAATGAATTTGATTCCAAAAGAAAAATATTGAATAGTTTATTAAAATCAATTTTATTTAATGAAAAACGAAACTTCGATCATATGAGGTTAGTCAGAGGAACTGTGTTTAACAAAAAAAAGAGAGATTGGTCATAGAACAATCATTTAAAAAATAGTGACTATGTTTGCAAAAACAAACTATTTTTATTTTAGTTCAACCGCAAATTTCTATGCTCCTATGTAACATTTTTTTGCTATTGTACAAGCAAACTTGGTCACTCAAACTCGTATGATTTTTCAGAATAACATGAACACGTTACCTTTTAAAAAAAGTTTGTTTTAGCAGTCAAAAGAACAAATTTTTGTTCTAAACAGACTCTTCAATTAATCTTCTTTTTTCTGTATTCAAAACAATTATCATTTCAAATACATTTAATAAAAGTTATTTTTCGTCAAAATTATTATTTTTTTCAGTGTAATATTTGCACATGCTATGAATAATTATACTTTGTTTTTATTTTTAGTGTGTTACGTTTGCTAGAACACGGACTATTGACGCGACTATATTCATCTCATTTTTATAAACTACAAGAGATTCCTCAGATAAAACAAAACTTTGTTACTATTTCCCAAATTGTACCTGTTTTGTCTATTTGGTTAACAGGAGTAGCTACTAGCTGGGCCATATTTTTTCTCGAAATTTTATTTCAAAGAAAGTGACTGTTAGGAATGGAAGCCTTTACATGGTGTACAAATATTTTGTGCCATCGCTTATAAATATATTACTTATTGTTACAATTGTTTTATTACATATATCAATTTCTGGAAATTCTTGGATGAAAAGTATAAGTCTATGATATTATTATAAAGTTATCGTTTTACCAATTATATTATCGAGGTCAAAAATTATATTATTGTACAATGTATTTTTTGTAAGAAAAGCGCACTTACTTCGGGAAATTATAAATCTTGAAATGTTTGAGCAACACCTTATAATACCATTGTAACCATAGTATCCTATACTATACTTGCTATACAATCTAATTATCCGACTCTTATCGGTCGAGGAAAAATAAAAGTTTTATCCTTGTAATATTTATAGTCTTTTTAATTTTGCATATACGACACCGAAGTTTCCTTGTCAATTCGAGTTGTTTATAATTAAACATTCTAGATTATATCGTTGTTTTTTCCTAATTCCACGTATACATAAAGACCTGGTAACTTGACTCTTGATACTAAATCTACGGTGCATTTGCTGTATTAACGTTTAAAGAGCTGGTTAAATTTATACGAGCGTTTTCTTTACACTTGGAAATGATATTTATTCACGAAATTTTTCTGGGAATAGCCGTGTTAAACATGCAGCAACTGAACGCTGAAATAAACCAGGCGAATTATACAAACTTGGCAGTGTTGACTTCTGCACTCAGAAATATCTAGGAATTTTCCACTGTCACAATTGTTTATAGCTGCAGATCTGAAAACGGTATGTTTACTAGTTCACGTGCGCTTAATAAATTATATTTATTATTTACTTCTGAAAATTTCCCAATACTATAGAGTGTGGTTTCAAAGAATCAGCATTCGCCATTATTCGAGAACTTTCTAACCAAAACTTAATGTCGCGAGTCATTACCTTCGCAGCTCTTAACTTCACCATGAATCTGGTGAAAGACAGATCGGTACATTTAGTAAATCCTCTTTATTTGCTGCACATTCCTAACTCCGACGATCTTGGGTTATTTCGTAATATAATGATGGGACAGAACAAAACGTCTTTTAAATGATTCGTTTTGATTGACGACAAAGCCAACTTTGACTACGAAAATCCTCAGAGCAATTCGTTCAATTTGAAAATGGATACGAGAATGATAGTTAAATGCGAAAGCTCTCTAAAAATTAAGAAATATTTTTCTGTGATTGAAAATCATGCTAACTCACTCATGCTAACTCACTTCAACGCAACATCAATATGAAGGGGATAACGCTGCGAATAGCTGAGGTACATATTTGAAACATATCTGATCACTTCTATTGGTATTTATAATTCTGAAAGGAAGAATTAAAGTTTAAATTAAAGTTTTGCATAGCGTAAAATTTTTATAACAAGTCTAGAGAAAGAATCATTATTTGAGTCTACAATTTACAGCTGAAATTTTGAAATCTTTTTTGAATCCACAATATATTTCCAATAGAAAGTAGAGTATAGATCGCAAATAACCAGGATAAAGGAAACCATTGAAAATTATCTATTCGCGAATGGTAAGCCAATGACTTTGGCTAATGAATACTCACGCAATGGATCAGTGTTTCGCGAACAACTGCTAAATCTAATAATGAATTCAAATTCTGAGATTGTATTAAAAAAAACACTGACATGAATTTTCTTTTTCATCTCTTCAAGTGAACCGAAGTGAATTTTCATAGCCGGCTAACCGTTTTGAGAGCATAATCTCTTCTACGCTTTAATTAAATAATATTACAAAAAATAATTAAAATACATTAATTGGTTGTGTGCCATTGCTGGCGATCGGACGATGCACCAAGGGTGGCGTTATAACAGGAAGAGTCAGTCTATCGACTACTGAGACAAACACTAGGTTCCCTTTGCTAGTGCTAATAAAATCACTAATCTAGTAGCCTTCGTATTTGAACCCAACCCCTTGCAATTAATTAATATAAGCTTATTTTAAATTTTTTATGAAATCATCTGAAAATAATACCTGATGTCTTATCTAACATTATGCGCTACTTTACAATATCTACATTTATTACAGCATAAAGAAAAAAAGTGCTATACTACTACGCGAATAATGTTATCAATATACTGGCAAACATCAGTAATTTCAAAATTGAATCTATCGAAATAGGACGACTAGACCAATTTAACACGACAACAAAAGAATTTGATCCAACAGAAATAATCCAACAGAAACAGATCCAAATTTCAGCACAACTTAGCATTATGGATGCTAGCAAAATGGATATTCTTGACTTTATAGGGCCATTGATGAAATCACGAAAATGATTTTACCTCAAATTATCTAAACATGTGAAAATTCAACGATCTGCATATTTTCAAGTAAGTTATATTATATTCTCCTCGATACAGTTTATTAATCGAATCTACTCAAGTAATTTATTATGAAATCTGCAGATTTTGAGTAGAGACACTTGGTTTGCGACTGGCCTTTTTCTCACATTATTTTCGATCTTGTTAACACTGGTGAAAAAAAGGATTACAGGATCAATAGCATCCATTCACTTTTCGAAAATTTCATCCACGTCTTAAGTATCTGCTGTCAACAAGGTTTATCAGGTATAAGTTTAAATATATTGCTTATTGTTGTAATTATTATATCATGTATGTGTGTGCATATAAAAAACTGCACACAAATCCAAATTCATTAATTATCACTCACACAGGAAATGGAAAGAAAACAAAATCGTTCAACATTGAGAAGTTGACAAGTTATTGCAGTAATACCCGATATAATGCGACTTGTAACATAAAGAAAATCAGTTTCCGGAAATTCTCGGAAGAAAATTATAAGTCTATGGATTCTATATTCGGTGATATTTTATAATAATCCATAAAAGAAAGTAAGTAACGAAAAAAAGAAAATCAGTTTCACACTTATATTACAGCGTTGATCAGTAGAACAACAACGACGAAAGTAGTTTCCACCTGTCGCAAATCTACTTTTCTGTACAACACTGCAACGGTGCAATGCAGCATTGTCCACGAAAGAGGCGTTTGATGCTTCGAAGTAATTTTTCGAATGAAATTACCGAGGCCGCGGCGGTCGATACGGCCCACATATATAGGCGAGAAGCACGCAGCGAGTGAGGGATCGCTTACAGCGTCGCGCTGTATACGCGTCGATCTGCGGCCCTAATCCTGGCAGTTTACAGAGATTACGATGAGTACGATGTGCCTTGATGTCGTGTAGTACACCTCGCAGGCGATCGCGAAAGCGACGTACGAGCATGATCAATAACGCATGAATGCCGTGGCCGTAAATCCATCATCCTTTGTCAAACAATCGCCGAATCGGTAGAGAGAGAGCCTGTGGCCCATCTCTTCGTTAGCGGAGGTTCGACGCTGTGTGCATACACTTTGCGGGATTGCGGCGTGTGCGATCCCCTCCTATATGTACTTACTTTCCTTTTGCCCCCGGCGACGACTGCTATGTACGATTAATTCATGTGGGATAATGTACCGATTAATTGGCAAGTCTTCATCGTCATTGGCATTTAGTCGCGAATTTTTTCTTTGTTCACGTGCAATTGCAGGTTAAGTGGAAACGTTCTTGGACAACGTTATATTTAATAAAGCGTTCAGAGCTGTTATGTAGTTCATTATTACTGCCTGTGAGGGGACAAAAGACTGTCAAAATTTGAGAGATTGAAACATGGGAAAATCGGCATAGAGAAATTATGATAAAATGATAATTTTCTAACTAGGTATGTAGTATTATCATTTTTAAATGTTCCAAATCCATTTAAACGTCACTGCTGTATCTACTAAGCGTACGATAATTTATTGATTTTAAGTTAGCAGTAGAATTCCAAAAACATGGATGAAATGGATGCTTTTCGTTTTCTTTTTCAATTTCTTCAATTAACCATAAAATTGAGTCCTTAATTAGAAGAAATCTTCATCAATTATTGAATAATAGATAAAATACTTGAAGGACACCTAACCACCTTATATTGTTAAAAAATTAAAACAAGAATTTTATTTTTTTATACAACTAAATTTGTTTAAATAATTTATTAAATAATATTAAAAATTTAGAAACGATGTAAACATTCTATGAATTTGGATATTGAAGAACACTTTCTTAAAAACAGATTTATTTAAAATGCTCTCTTTTAGGGTGTATATGCAGTGATTTAAAAATCAATTTAGTTTACGAAAGTTATTTATAATTATTATTTGGAAAAATTTAATGAAAAATTTAAACAATGCCAATTATTCTATTGAAATGATGTATAACTTGTTTAAATCACATTTATTTTTGAACACCCGTACTTAATAGTCAGTAGAGTTTTAAGTGCGGGAAGTAGAGTATTCAAAGTAAATCTGCTTTTAAAAACGTTAAACTTAAAAATAAAGTATGAACGCTTACCTTGGTTGGGTTTAAGGGCAGTTAAAAATAAATTCAGACGTTTCCCTTACAATCGTTTCTTTATTTTTGCCCAAATTGACCGTGGCCCCAATGGACCTTGATCTTACAAAATTGGCGGCTGGGTGCTCAGATTGACCGTCGTTCTGGTGAACGTTGGCCTCACAAGGTTGTCAACAGGTCACTCTTAATCTCTCTCTCTCGAGCTATCTGTATTCGATGTACGATGAGTCGTGTGAGTCTTTACTTCACGCCATTAGCAACGTGTCAACGAGAGCATTTTATCTTAAACAATCTGCGAAATTAGGATAGCGTGATGGTAATTTAGATGTTATTCAAAGATCGGTAGGAATTGTGTGAAATTCTAGACTTATATTTATGGTCCAGCTCGCCTGCTGCGAGCTAGTTTGTAATTTACGCATGATCTGAATCGGATTGCCAAACTACGTGAAGAAGAATAAGCAATAAACATTTTTTCTTTCTTTACACTTCTCAGGCCAGAAAAATTGTTGTTCTCAACAATAGTTGGTAATTCGATTCAGATTTACAATAAAAGAGAGAAACTAAGTTTACCCTATCACCGTTTGTCATACTTGCACCCAATTCACACATAATATGATGAGAATCAAAGTATATAAGATTGTATATAGATTACACGCCCTTCGGCAAGGGAATTGTTATAAAAAATTTGTTAAATATCAAAGGCGTGATTACAGATCTACAGGTCTTGGATCTTTTTGAAAGAACAGGATAAGTAAATAGCATTGGTCACATTTTTCTTTTTTTTTACACAAGTTTTATCTGTGAGCAAGTCGTTTAGAATGGCAATTGCATATCCTTTTGAGCTTCAGGAAGAATTTTGGCCTTCTGCTCACTTATAATGTTGTTATTGACATTTAGTTATTTTTACAACTTGTTCGTGAGAGAATGAAGATTTAGAATGTCAGTTGCCGATCCTTTTGAGCTTCAGGAAGAATTTTGGCCTTCTGCTCATTTATAATGTTGTTATTGTCAATTTAGTTATCTTTTCAATTTGCTCGTGAAAGAATGAACTCAACATCTTTGTTTGAGTGTATTGTGTATTTTTTTTTTTCATTTTTTTGTAATTATGTGTGACCTTGCCTTATGGGAGATTTTAGGCTGGTTGGATTCTAGTCAATCTGCATCAGGCCAAGATATTGAAAATATTTTTGTTTTATTGAATATTAGCTATTTCCTTCCGTTGCCCAAGTCGTATAGATCTACGACAATCGGAACTAATACATCTTTTTTGTTTTGTCTCAAAATATTTTCCTTCAAATCTTATTGTTTAAAGTGTATTTTTGTTTATTATTATTATAGAGGCGTATAGAGCAGCTATAAGGTACCTATAGAAGCATCTTTTATACCAAGACGCACCTGCTATCAAAGGGAGAAACACCATTCTATCTGATACATTTGATTAGGTCAGCTCGGCTAGAGATGAACATGCTTCTTTTGAAAATTATACTAATCCATTGATTTTCTATTCGAGATACAAATTATTATACAGCATACATATTGTTATACAGCATACATATTATTATACAGCATACATATTGTTATACAGCATACATATTATTATACAGCATACATATTGTTATACAGCATACATACTATCATACATCATACGTATTGTTATACAGCATACATGTTATCATACATCATACATATTGTTATAGAACATACATATTATCATACATCATACATATTGTTATACAGCAAACATATTATCATACATCATACGTATTGTTATACAGCATACATATTGTTATACAGCATACATATTATTTATTGTATAGCACACATATTATGATACAGCATACGTATTCAGCATACAAATTTTGCATTCGCACCTCGAACTCGGGAGAGTGTCTAAGTATTTGCAATACTTTGTACGGCCAATAGTCGTCGGCCATTTGAGTGCTAGACGCTACTTTTAGACTGACGTCCTTGGGACCGCCGTCAATCTAAACAGATAATAAACGAGAACTTAAAGGGATTCGATTCAGTTTATTTCAATTTTTTCCTCCGCGAAGGTAAGAATTCATTCTTTTATTATTAAATGATTATAAGCGTCTATGGCATCTTAAAGCCGGAAAAATAACGAGCGAATGGCTGCTATCGAAGCCTCACTTCGTACACCTACTGGGATTCGCACAACCGCTTGGTGCGTTTCCGAACCTGACTATCCTTCAGTCCTTTTTTTTCTGTGACTCCGATCCAGGACGTTACACGTACATATTATTATTCAGTATATATATTATAATATAGCATACATATTATTGTGTGACGAAAGAAATTTTTCGTTCGGCCTTGTTATCACTATACGGAGATCCGATTCAAGGCCAAGCGCGCTATTTTTCTCTTATTTACATTGATGAATCGAGATCAGACCTTGGCAGCGTCTTCCAAATTGTTTCGTTACCTTCCGAAAATGCGGTGAGGAGATAAAGATAACGCGGCTGCCTAGAGATCCGCGGAGCAATTACATAAGCATATCACCGCAGCTAGTTCTACGTCTATGATGTTTACTTATGACAAGTCAACCAACGCCCGCGCATGATTTAGGCAAACCCGAAAAACAGGCGAAATTTCGTATATAAGGCGATCGCTCCCTTGCATCGGTTCAGTATCCTTGGCCTCGAATGTACACGAGCCGGATTTCTCGCTGACAAACCTTCGTATTGCCACCGAGCATTCGAAGCAAAAATCGCGTCATCGCCATCTCAAAAGCGATCGCGAATTCGCTATTCAAACCGAACTTGAACGCGCGCGAGTGTCGGAATAGTGATAACGAACCTCGACATCTGTAAGGGAAGCCAAGCCACATCCCGTCGAGATCAAAGGGCAATTACTGTACACAACCCGTAATCTGAATAAATTGTCTTAAAGGAAAGAATAAGGATTTGGTTTTCATCTCCACCCATTCACCGCAAAAGGTAAGAGGTCATATTCTTTTCCTATCTTTATCGATGAAAGTATATATTGCGCGGAGCATCTCAAAACTCCGAACTAAAACCCCACTAGCTGCGATCGTCAGCCACGCGACCGCCCGTGTATAACGTATAGATATGCACGCGCACCGATCTGTACAAACCGCTCGGTACAGGTCACCCTAAACCCCGCGACTTTAAATCAAGATAGATACGCGAATAAACGTATATACGCGTTCACATAAATAATTTATTCCCTGTGATTGCCACTCAGGACGTCACAGAGGATAAAAACTGGTGGCAGCGGTGGGATACGAACCCACGCCTCCGAAGAGACTGGTGGCTGCTGTGCATGGGCGCCTATCAAGATACGTTGAATCGCGCCCGTGATTATATTTGTGACTGTGTTCGCGCGTTTTTCTTTCTGCTGCGGTGTCCGGTGGTTGCGCGCTGTCCGGTTATAGTTTATCCGGGACGCTGGGAAGGCAGGGCATGTAATCGCTCTGTCTTATTCGGTGGCTGGTGCAGTGGTCACGTCTGGATGTATCGGTCTTTGCGCGACGCTTACCATGTGTGCGACTATAACAGAATATATGGTGTCCCCGACAATGTGGCCGCTTTCATCGAAAAGCATGAGCGAGTTCGATTTCGAATTCGGTACGTGCTACCGCACGATAATGGGCACGCACTTCGAGAGCAGATTCTTAGTGCGAGGTGCTACGACGTTCACCTTGATGATCGTGGATACATCGAGACCGATCGGGAGCGTGAGGCACGGGAGTACGCCTTGTTCGAGGCGCGATGGCGTGAGGAGTCCTGGGGCGACGATGGCGGGATGCCTGACCATTATTATGCTGATCCAAACGAGGCGTGGGATTTGGTATAAGTAAGTTAAGTTTTTTTTTTTTTTTTTTGTCAATGTATATATTTTGTTAGTTTAACTAATAGAGCCCCTTTTTTTTTGGATTTTTCTTTTTAGGTCAACCAATGGCTGCCCTTGGCTCATGGTGGCTTATTTGGACGAGACACCTAGTTGATTGTGTAATAACATTTTGTTACCTTTCGAAAATATATGATATTTTGTTACATATTGTGTTTTTCGCTTTTTTTTTGGGGGGGGGGGGATATTTAATCGGAGGTTTATCAACCTTTTGCTTTGCTTAAGAAAATAAAATTTTGCATTTAGCTAGATACAGGGAAAGGGAATTTTAGCAGTTATTTCCTTTTGGAACTGTTTTCGTTCCGCCCCTTTTAAAATAAAATAAAAGAAAAATAAACATAGATTGTATAACGAAATCGTACGATAGTATTGCGATTTCGGTAAGTATTGGCATAGGAATGTTAAACAATACTATGCTCGTAGCACGTAATGCGTGTTAGCATGAAATTTATAATTCGTCGATGTCGTCTTCGCTATCGACGTGACCAGTCGGGTTAGTCATTGCTTTTGAAGGTGTGCGGCTAAGTGGCAACATTGTTGTCGGATGATAGATTGCATTTATTGGGTATAATTCGCAATCGAGGTCAGCTTTCTCTTCTCGTTGTTCGGCCTCTTGTTTTTTTATGCGTCTGCAATATATGCAACCTATTATTGCAATTGTCGCTATTATTATTATAGCGATCGCGCTAGTTCCTATCGAACTATAGGAAAGTTGGTTCGTCAGCTGCTTACTGCTGAGGCCATCGATGAAATCGTCGTATTGGGCTTGGATCTTCTCTAAAGTTAGGGGCGAATCTAACTTTGCTGTTGCGAACTTGGAATTTATATTAGAGAAAAATAGGCTGCTGTTTATTAGCCTGAGTTTTGAAAATACATCTCTATCCAATTTCGTAATATTCAAAGATATGTTAGGCACGTAGGCGTATTCGATTGACGTACCTAATTGCTTCATGCCCATGAGGGTGGTGTGTCCTTGTCGGGCTGAACAGTGCGGCTGGATTTGCAAAATGCCGATTCCATTTTGATGGATTAATTGCTGCTGTTCGCCTGCGCAGAGTATTTGGATCGTGGTTTGACTTGGGAAAGAAAATAGCCAACCGTCATTCGAATTAAGATGCGTCCAGTGGTGCATCAACTTTAATGAATATGTGATATGGCATTTCTTAAGGTTATCTTGGCTGGGTTGGTTTAACAGCAAGTACTCGCATGCCATGTCCTCGTCTGCCTCGTACTCGGGCGGGTCGTAGGTACATATGCGATAATGCTGCGTGTGTTTGCACTTTTGTAGACTTTCTTCGGACAAGAAGCTGTAGGCTCGCTTGTCGTGACTGAGAGATATGTACGGAGCTTGCGGGACTATGTATGCAGATGCAGCGTGCTTCTCGTGGTATTGAGGTATCGGCACGGAATGCATTTTATAGAGTTCATTGGGAAATTTGTTTAGCATAGGAATGCTAATTTCCACTAGAAATTTACCCCTTTTGTGTCCTAATCGTACTGGTGCGATTTCGGATAACTTGTCCGTACGCGCATGCTTGATTGGAATTGGAAACTCGTATTCGGGGTGCAGATCCACTATTTGGCGTATTATCTGCTGCAACTTGGGGGTGGATATCAATGAAGGGTGGAGCTTGCCTTGGCGAGCTGAATTTATCGTATCTAATAAATTGGTGTATGTTTGGATATATAAATCTAGAGAAGTTTCTATACTCATCATGACGTCGTTCCTTGTCCTCGTGTAGTTTATAATATCCCATCTGTCCTTATAATCGTCCATTTTGTCAATAACTATTTGCAGTGTCTTGACTGTCGCGTTAAGGGTATTGCGAGATCTGTTTAATTTCGCATCAAACTCGTGTATTTTGTGCTGGATCAAATGTGCGTCTTCTTGAGCCATTTTTGTCAGTTGAACTTGACCTTTCAATAATTTATCGATTTGACCGTCGATACGTTCGCCGTCGACATCGCTCAAGGTACCAAATAGGCTACGACTTATGCTTCCAATAAAGCCAAACGGAGCACTGCGCTTCTGGATTGACGGCGCTAGGTTGGTTGTCGGATCGCTGGTTTCTACTTCGGCGACCGCGTCGATCAGGTTTTCGTAAATGCTGTTTACCTGATCCGCCCTTTTACGAAGATAATCTAAGCGGGTTGGCAATGAACTGCACATTCGCTGGTGTTCTTGACAATTTGACCGCGTATAGTCGATTACCTTGGTAAATTCTGTGTGATCGAAGTGTATTGCAGATATATTAAGATAAACTATGACCTTCCAATCGCTGCGAGTGTAGCGAATATCTTCCAATTTTTCATAGTATATTCCGGGATTACTGTCGATGATCTCTAGGTTGTAATCGGAGAAGTTTTCAGCCTTGGCCCTTAGGGCGATGAGAACCCAAAGGACATAGAGCAAGATATCACATCGGATCCATCCAGGAACTCGTCACAATAATCCAGGCAGAAGAAGGAAAGGCGACAAGAGTTATCCAACTGACGAACGAAATACTCGTACTACAAATAAAAATGTATAAAACCATCCAAGAAATACTGAGAGCAGCTAAGGATAATTATGTCCACCCGGCATTACTGACGACGGATATTATCAGAAAATCATGGCAAGCAGAGAAAAACAACAAACTACCAGAAATCGATTTTTCCGCACATTCGGCGGCACAACTGATCAATGTGTACGCAGAAGTAAGCATAGCCCACGTCGTCCTGTACATCGAAATACCGGTTTACGCAGATCAAAGTTTCATCCTATACAAAATTCACCCGGTCCCCGTACATCATGAAAACGTGCAATCACTTACGCAAACCGAGAGTGATTACATAGCCGTCGATAATTTAACAAAAGAACATTTCTTTCTCAAGGATAATGAATTTAGCACTTGTATTCGTACGAATTCCGATATCTACTGTAAATCGAACGCGCGAATAACGCGAAAACAGTCCTGCGCACTACAAGTACTATATAGCGATGCCGCAATCAACTGGAGGTACTGCCCGATTATTACAAGGCCCAGCGACAATTCAACCACTTGGATTTATTTGCAAGAGGCTGGCGAATGGCTGTACATGGCCCCGCAGCAAGACGACCTCCTCGTCCAATGCCAGAAGCAGGGGGACGTAAAAATCAGCCTGTACGGATACGGAGTGTTATCGCTCGATCCTCAGTGCAGCGCAAAAACAGCAAGCGCAGAGCTTACTGCAATGACACGCGGACGCTCACCAAATCCATCGCATTTCTACAGCACCCTCCAAATGCCTCATCAACAAATTGCATCAGAGTCAAACGCACTCAGTTACATTTTCGCAACAATCACGATTCCGCTTTTCTTTTCCCTCACAATACCAGTCGCTTTAGCACTAACAGTTTCATTACGGGCGTTAAGACGTGCAAACGCTATGCGTTCATACGATATCATTCCACCATACCCATCGACGAATGACCAAGTCACTCAAACCATCGCATGTCCGAAAAGACGCGCACCACCATTACCGACCGCACAGATGATCGAAACGCTGTGCAGATCAAACACGCCAGTACAACCGACGTATGACACAGTGGACTATATCCAACCTCTAGCTCCCATCCTTGATCAAAACCAATACGTAGAGATGGTTAGAAATCAAACAACTAGCCTGACCACTCCCAAAATCGATGACGAAACGCGCGCTTAAACTAACGCTTGCGTCACCCACTTATGCAAACTGTTTCAGATCAACCAAGTCAACGGCGAGAAGTTGAAGTACGAAGGAGGAAGGAAAAGGGTAATCGAACGCAAAAATGCGTAGCGTAATCCAAATATGGAGCCTATTAATCTATATCGTAGCAACTACGGCAGTATCGATCACGCCGCATCCAATACCAGGCGTATATTTCGAAAAAATCGGTCGACTTACGCACCCTGTTAAAGATTGGACGATCGACACGACCATGGATTTAGACACAATTGTACGCGACGAAGAACACCTGTACACTGACGTCCAAGCCCTCAACAATGAGTGCAAAGCGCATTCCGAAGCATGTCCGAACGAATTACCTCGGATTACTTATCTAAATGATCAACATACTACATTTACGCAGATCCAACAAGAAATCTACAATACTATACAAAGTAGTCCACTGCGACCTCTTAGCGAGCGAAAATTCATACCAACCATCAGTTTCAACGAAGTGCAGCGAGGTATCGAACGAGTCAACCATCTGAGGAATAAAACAATTCCGCCACGGCAGCTAAGGTACGAAAAAACCGCAGAAGCCTTGAGTAACCTTGCAAAATATGCAGAAGCCGCAGAAGCAACCTTCACAAGGTATGTCAATATCCTCACGAACGCATTGGAAATCTGCAAATCAACAACTAATGACGGAATTAGCAGGCAGCTATTTTCCGAATCGAGCTTAAGCGCCATTCAACAGCATGCGCGAAGTACTTATCCAAAATACATCCTGCCTTCACTTTTGAATCGCCCTCCGCGAATAAGGTTATTAAGAAGCGCTTTCCGTCTTACATTCAGGATGCAAATAACTTTGTATCAAAAAACAGAATGGTCTATTTACCAAGTAATTATCCTGCCATTCCCTCAGCATAACAAGGCAAAGCAAATCGAATCAAACGGAAACTTCGCGGTAATCCACGACGACCTTCAACAGTACTATTTTATGAATTTGCTCGACAGCATCCTTAAGGAAAAGGATATTTTCTTCAACAACAACCGGGAAATCATTAGCAAAAATCCAACGTGCGCCGTCCGTGTGATTATCGAAACGGAGTATTATAACAAAGGCGACTGCAACCTCAACGACTGCAAATTTATGAGCATACCTTCAACGTCAGCATATGCTCAGCTATATAACAGTGGCGACTGGCTGTTCGCCACGGAACGACATCAACCAATTACCATTACTTGCGCTGATCGACCTTCACAGAATATCACCCTGCCGAAGACAGGCACCATCTATTTAGAAGAGAATTGCCGAGCTGAGACCGACGACGTCATCCTTCTCGGAGGTCTCGAACCGTTTGTACCGGCTAGCGAACGATCAAGCCAACCAATACTTGAGTCGAGGTTTTCCAACCCCCAAGGGGAAGCAGAATGGGTAAAAGAACGCCTCGTTTTGCATAATTACTTGTTATATGCGTTTATTGTTGCAGCAATAATCGGATTCGCATCCCTCGCCCTCTGTCAACTGTGCGAAGCTCAACGCATAAACGATTTGAAAATAGATTATTTCAGCTTCAGGAGGCGCACCAAGCAAAAGAAGCCAACCATTGAAAGGCTATATGACGTTACACCAGAATCTACAAACGACCAGTTATCGGAGATTCCGTTCCTGCCTCCACCGCCCGACACTGTCTTCGCCGACGCAACCAACATACCGCCTCCACCGCCGCTGCCGCCGCAGTTATTCACCTTTTCGCCAAATAAGTAGCTGATCTAATAGTAAAAATAAAACAATTATATTCTATCGTCAATTTATGTATCCCGAAAGGGGCCGTTACCACCTTAGCGCCAAATATCGTCACGAAAAAAATTGTAAAATCGCTCTATCGCGCGTTAAAATAATTTCAGGAAAATGTAAACTTACTTTTTTTCATTATTATTGACAAATATAACTTGGTCTCCAAGACCCCCATGAGCAGCTTGCTGCTCCATACACTTTCTATTATTGTAAAATTAAAATTAAGTAATATTCGCATAACTATGCAATATCAACGACAGAAGAAGACAAAAACCATACTCGCGAATTTCTAATTACCTATCCGCCCTGGCGTGTTGCAAGTCTACAAAAAAAAATCCTCTCCTCATCCTCGAACCGGTACTAAAAATAACGTTCGAATCGAGTTTCGTAAGACGAGTAATTAACTTCTCAACATGAGAAATATAAATATAAAAAAAAAGGGAGAGCAAATATCAAGCCCTCATTGGCACAGAGTGTAGACCAAACAATTTCTACGCTCAAAAATCAGCAAATGTCGTTGCTACGCCACTACATGTACCTCCCCATTAAAGAGGAGGGAGTTAAATTACTAAAAGAAGGCAAACCCTTCGCAATACTCGATCGAAATCTCGAAAATATAAACCAAGGTGTACCCAAAGAAAAAAAAAAAAAAAAATCTCCTCCATAAGGTAGACACGCAATACGCCTCGAGCGTTCCGCATTATGAATATTTTACTTTTCCAAAATTCTGCTAGCAAACTATTCTCCTGTCAAGATACGTATAGTTATCGCGAACACGCAAATACATATGTACATATACACATATGAAAATCTACATATATTTCGTTAAACGGTGATGGTAATTAAGCAATTTATTCTTGTAAATCTGAGTCGAATCGATGATCATTGTCGGGGACGACAATTTTTCTGGCCTGGGAGGTGTGACGAACGAGAAAAAATTATTATTTTCATTCCGTCTTTATTTGTTACTGCGCGGAAACTCTCCTCAGAGTAAACACACGCGCCGTCTCTTTCAATGTATTGACATTGATAGCTTAAGATCGGGCCTTTACAATGGCTTATAAATTTTCAGCGACCTCCCGACAATACAGCGAGGAGATAAAGATAACGCGGCTGCCTAGAGATCCGCGGAGCAATTACATAAGCATATCACCGCAGCTAGTTCTACGTCTATGATGTTTACTTATGACAAGTCAACCAACGCCCGCGCATGATTTAGGCAAACCCGAAAAACAGGCGAAATTTCGTATATAAGGCGATCGCTCCCTTGCATCGGTTCAGTATCCTTGGCCTCGAATGTACACGAGCCGGATTTCTCGCTGACAAACCTTCGTATTGCCACCGAGCATTCGAAGCAAAAATCGCGTCATCGCCATCTCAAAAGCGATCGCGAATTCGCTATTCAAACCGAACTTGAACGCGCGCGAGTGTCGGAATAGTGATAACGAACCTCGACATCTGTAAGGGAAGCCAAGCCGCATTCCGTCGAGATCAAAAGGCAATTACTGTACACAACCCGTAATCTGAATAAATTGTCTTAAAGGAAAGAATAAGGATTTGGTTTTCATCTCCACCCATTCACCGCAAAAGGTAAGAGGTCATATTCTTTTCCTATCTTTATCGATGAAAGTATATATTGCGCGGAGCATCTCAAAACTCCGAACTAAAACCCCACTAGCTGCGATCGTCAGCCACGCGACCGCCCGTGTATAACGTATAGATATGCACGCGCACCGATCTGTACAAACCGCTCGGTACAGGTCACCCTAAACCCCGCGACTTTAAATCAAGATAGATTCGAGAATAAACGTATATACGCATTCACATAAATAATTTATTCCCTGTGATTGCCACTCAGGACGTCACAATTATAAGCGTCTATGGCATCTTAAAGCCGGAAAAATAACGAGCGAAAGGCTGCTATCGAAGCCTCACTTCGTACACCTACTGGGATTCGCACAACCGCTTGGTGCGTTTCCGAACCTGACTATCCTTCAGTCCTTTTTTTTCTGTGACTCCGATCCAGGACGTTACACGTACATATTATTATTCAGTATATATATTATAATATAGCATACATATTATTGTGTGACGAAAGAAATTTTTCGTTCGGCCTTGTTATCACTATACGGATATCCGATTCAAGGCCAAGCGCGCTATTTTTCTCTTATTTACATTGATGAATCGAGATCAGACCTTGGCAGCGTCTTCCAAATTGTTTCGTTACCTTCCGAAAATGCGGTGAGGAGATAAAGATAACGCGGTTCTCCTAAATCATTCGCGGCGCGTGTACATAGGCGAACTACGCTTAGTGCGTTCTGCGCCTATTCAAGAGCCTCGAGTGTAAGCGATTTACCGCTAGGGACATTAAGCTTTATCACCCGTAGAGGGCCTAAGTTACTCAAGTAACAGCCATAGGACAACACTGTGTACGCTCTTATTAACCGGAATAAATTGTCTTAAAAAGGGAACTAAGAGCCGGACTTTATTTATTTCTATCCAACGCTACGAAGGTAAGAAAACCTACGCTTTTTCCTTTCAAATAGTAATAACAAACGCGGAGAGTATCTTAAAACTCTTAACCGACTTCCATTTGTTACGATCGTTAGCCACGCGACCGTCCGTGCGTTCGTTATCTCGCGCGTATAGCGATCTATACTAACCGGTCGGTATAGACCGCTCAAATCTCGCGACAGGGCCTCAAGCACTGTTTCGCGAGTAAATACACAAATTTATATAACCCCTTATTTATGTAACCTTATTTATGTAACCCCTTCTATGGAAAATCCGTGAAAAACAGGAGACGAACCCTGTATAAATAGGTCAAGTTTTCGCTGGCCTAGTTAGTATCCCGCGGAATCGCTACAGTGGTAGCCAGGGTATTCACCGCCTCTAACTTCGTACTGCACCTGAGCATCGAAGAAGAGTACCGCGATCTCGCTATTCGAAAGCGACCGCGAACAGCATATCACTTATCACTATATTCGAGTGCACGCGAGTTATAGTCAAGTGTAAGAAGGGCTCGTTATTGTCCAGGACCAAAGCTACGTGTGTAGAAGCCCGAATTAACGCTGTACAACCAATTGTTATTACGCAAAATAAATTGCTTACAAAGTCAAGTCCAGCACTTCGATTTTATTTCAACCCAGCCGCCAAAAGGTAAGCGAGTACATCTCTCTTCTCGAATAATAAATAAAGCACGCACAGAGCATCTCTAAACTCTGTACCGGTTCCCACTTGCCGCGATCGTAAGCCACGCGACCGTTAGTATAATCCATATACTTTACGCGCCTCGACCTGTACAAACCACTCGGTACAGATCGACCCAAAATCTCGCGTCGCCTAAACAAAATTGCTTCGCGAGTAAAATCATTTTTTTCAAACAATTATTCTCCGCGATTCCCTACTCTGGACATCACAGCGCTATAGCAACGAAGAGGTACCGCGCCGCGCTAGAGTTTCCGGAGCTCACGCGGATACCACCAACCCGACCAACGCCTACATTAGCGAACACCAGTAGCGACTGTGTCGAATATTGTAGTGCGCATATTGGACGAGAACTTTGTACGTCAATTACATTCAATAAAAAGGTTTAAAGGATAACTGATTGGAGTCTAAATTCATCACCGTCCTTACATCCTGAATTGAAGGTAAGCTAAATCCATTAAACATAAATAAATTATACGCCGAGCACCTTAAAACTCGTGACCAGTCCCCACTTGCCACGGACCGTCCGCCACGCGACCGTGTAATTCGGTATCCACAAACTGTACACACAAAATATTGTGAAGCAATTGAAACGAGTAGATGATAGAATAGAATCGTTGTGTCGAGTCGAGTCAATTAACGCTGAAGTAAAAATACAATCCGAGTTCCAAGTGGAATTAAATAAAAAATTGTAAGATTTAATTATGTAACGAAAGAAAATTTTTCCGTTCTGACCTTGTCCTCTACTACATGGCGACTCGACACAGATCATGAGCGTTAGGCACGAGTTATTAGCCAAAGGCTTAAATCTGAACTTGAACTTCTCCCAATTTCTTGTATCACCTCGCGATGGCATAACAATGCGAGTGGGCGTAGATAACGGGATTAACTAGATTTCATGAGCCACGCGCAGGCATAGTATTGTAACGTCGTCCAAAAATTTTCAACAACGAAGAAAAAAAAAGAAACATATTTACATTAATAGAGTACGAGCATGGTTGTAACAGAAATTTCATTTCAATAAAAGCACGAATAAACAGTTAAACACGTAAAATTAATTATTTCCTTTATGTTCTCAAAAATAGAAAAAAAAACCGAATCTACATTCCTATTTCCAAAAAAAAAAAAAAAAATCGAGAGGACAATTAGCAGTCACAGAAAAACAACAAACCAAAAGTAAGTAAAAATTCCCTTTTTGCATTTTAATGTTTTTTTCTTCTTCATTTCTTTTCAAAGAGCGCCTAGCTCTCGCGACCTAATTCTTCCGTGAGTAGGACGTCTAGTGCCGGTGGACGTACGCGAGAGAATAAAAGCAAATAGTAGTGACTCCGTTCAACTTCAGGGCTCGTGCCGAGTGTCCCTGTGCAGGTTGAAGGTAGAGATCTACTAAAAACTTTGATTCGTGGCAATAGTTCGCTAATGTAACGAAAGAAAATTTTTCGTTCTGACCTTGTCCTCTACTACATCGCGACTCGACACAGATCATGAGCGTTAGGCACGTGTTATTTGCCAAAGGCTTAAATCTGAACTTGAGTTTTTCCCAAATTCTCGTATCGTCTCGCGATGGCATAGCAATGCGAGTGGGCGTAGATAACGGGGATAACTAGATTTCATGAGCCACGCATAGGCATAGTGTTCAAGGATTATGCGTTTATGACAGTCTTTTCTTGGAAACCCCTTCCATGAAAAATCCGTGAAAAACGAGAGACGAACTCCGTATAAATAGGTCAAGTTTTCGCTGGCCTAATTAGTATTCCGCAGAATCGCTACAGTGGTAGCCAGGGTACTCACCGACTCTAACTTCGTACTGCGCCTCAGCATCGAAGAATAGTACCGCGACCTCGCTATCCGGAAGCGACCGCGAACAGCACATCACTTATAGCAGTACTTGAATATACGCTAGTGATAGTTAAATATACGAAGGGTTCGTCATTGTCCAGGACCAAAGCTACGTGTGTAGGAGCCCGAGTCAACGCTGTATAAAATTGTTATTACGCAAAATAAATTGCTTACAAAGTCAAGTCCAGCACTTCGATTTTATTCCAACCCAGCCACCAAAAGGTAAGCGAGTACACCTCTCTTTTTGAATAGTAAAAAAAGCACGCGCAGAGCATCTCAAAACTCTGTACCGGTTCCCACTTGCCGCGATCGTAAGCCACGCGACCGTCAGTATAATCCATATACACTACGCGCCTCGATCTGTACAAACCGCTCGGTACAGATCGTCCAAAATCTCGCGTCGCCCGAACAAAGTTGCTTCGCGAGTAAAAATCATCTTTCCAAACAATTATTCTCTGCGATTCCCTACTCAGGACGTCACACTAAATAAAAAAAAAAGATACAGCAAGTGACTCTCTTCAGGAAGAAATTCCTGTGTAAGAGAAATTACTTGCAGTATTAAAAATTAATTAATAAATTAATTAAGAAATTAATAAATAAATTAATTTATTAATTAATTAATAAATTAATTATTTATTATTATTATATTAATTATTTATTATTATTATATTAAAGGTTTTAATATCCAGCTATTCGGGAGATTAGACCTATCAGGAACCTTAGCACCACTGTGCCCTCGCTTGTTAGCGGCAACGCAAGTGCGCTGGGATTTCTGATTCGCAAAGTTAATCTAGCCGGAATAAAAAAAAAGAAGATTTACACGGTTACACTATTTTTCCTTTTTCTTCCTCGTATTTCTTTTCTCTTCCTGTGAAGGAGCAAATTGCGCCAAAAATCACCCAGGCTATTGACGGCAACGTCAGGCCTAAAATTTGATAAATAAATACGTTTTTCCCGACGTAACAGTATTCACGGATTATGCGCTTATAACATTTTTCTTGGTAAACCCTTTTATGGAAAATCCGTGAAAAACAGGAGACGAACCCTGTATAAATAGGCCAAGTTTTCGCTGGCCTAGTCAGTATTCCGCGGAATCGCTACAGTGGTAGCCAGGGTACTCACCGCCTCTAACTTCGTACTGCGCCTGAGCATCGAAGAAGAGTACCGCGATCTCGCTATTCGAAAGCGACCGCGAACAGCATATCACTTAGCACTATATTCGAGTGCACGCGAGTTATAGTCAAGTGTAAGAAGGGCTCGTTATTGTCCAGGACCAAAGCTACGTGTGTAGGAGCCCGAATTAACGCTGTACAACCAATTGTTATTACATAAATAAATTGATTTCAAGGGGAAAATCCAGGACTTCAATTTTATTTCAACCCAGCCACCAAAAGGTAAGCGAGTACATCTCTCTTCTCGAATAATAAATAAAGCACGCACAGAGCATCTCAAAACTCTGTACGGGTTCCCACTTGCCGCAATCGTAAGCCACGCGACCGTTAGTATAATCCATATACTTTACGCGCCTCGACCTGTACAAACCGCTCGGTACAGATCGACCCAAAATCTCGCGTCGCCTAAACAAAATTGCTTCGCGAGTAAAATCATTTTTTTCAAACAATTATTCTCCGCGATTCCCTACTCAGGACGTCACAATTAAATTCGTTGAAGGAGAATTATACGTATCTAAATTGATGAAAATGAAAAATCATGGTATTGCGTACACCAAATAAGAGCTATAGCAGACGTGTATAGTTGTACATCCTAAATTGTTCCCCGAATTTCAAAGTGTTACCTGAGATCGAGCCATCAGCCCATATCAAAGCAGATAGCGATTTCAACCCGACTTTTGAAATTTTATTTCAACGACATACGTTCGATTTACGAAGATACTTTCGGGACCCGCACACCCTTTTTACGATCAGCACAATTAATGATAGATAGAAGTTAGTGATATCTGTTAATATTGTATTATAAGCAATTTTAGATTTACACCCAATAATTTAATAATAATTAATTAACAATTTTTGTTTATAATAGTTAAAATTTTATAATAATTATTTTTACTTTCATTTTACCTTTACCGTTACAAATTATAAACTTTTATAATATTATTAACAATTTGTAATTTTTATTTTTTTTTAATATGTATATCATCATATAAGATTTTATAGATTCTTTCCTGCAATTTTTCGATTAACCATTTGTTTATTATTATTAACGATTTTCTTCGTTTTTGATTGTCGATTTTTTTTTCTCTCTCCTCTGCAATAACAATCTGGTGCAACCCCTATATTAGCGATATATTTAAGCATTGATATTATTAATCAATAAATAAATTATTTAATTATTGGTTGATAATAAATTATCATAACAGTTTTTCTTTGTTGTTCACATATTTATCAGTCAACTTTGTTTAAATAAAATTTTATTATCAATAAATTTTTTGCTTACTATTATGATTATAACTTTAACTATCGTTTTGTTATTATTATTTATATATCTTTTTTCGTTTCATTTTAATTTAGTGGAAATTGTATCTTATGCTATTAACTATTAACATAGTTTAATATTTCGTGTAGTAAATGAGATAAACGATTTTTTTTCTCAAATTGTTGAATTTTCTTTTGAAATTCGTTTGTGTTTAGTTGATTTTGTGGTTTGATAATTTTGAAAATTTTTATATTCATACAAACCGATAGAGTTTAGATATCCGCGAATTATAGAATCACTTTACGTCAAAGTTTATTAAATTTGTTTAAACTTATGCTACTACCGAATCATTCTTTAGATTAATTAAGTATCTGTTTATGAATAATTTACTAATAGACTAATAATTAATTTTATTTTGCAATAATTATCATACAATTATACGTTTTAATTCCGGCTATAAGGGTTATTATTAAATGTCAAAATAGTTAGAAATTCGAAACAATAGTGAAGCAGTATTTTTTTTTGCGATTTAAAGTCGTCCCTCTATTTTCGGTCTCTCTATCTTGTATTTGCCCATTATCTAAATAAATGAAGCAACGAATTATCACGGTTCATTATTCGCAAAAGAAATACATCGTGATAACACCCGAAACAGATCCCGAAGTGATTGACACTTTTAAAATCAGCAACTCCCTTAGCGCCCGTTTGGAAGAAGAAATATTCCAAACGATCCTTGCTGAATTAAAAATTGTAACACCTTCTCAAGTGAACGACAAATCTTAAGATATTGCACGATCATAGCAGACATAATAAAGTTGCGCCGAAACTCGAGTTATAGTTTCCAACGAAATCTTGAAATATATATTTGAGAGAATTGTGCGAAAACCAAACCGTCAAGATGGTCAACGACGAAGCGATAAACAATATAACGCACCATCAAAACATCACGGAAGCAACGGTCACAGCCATGGGCGAAACCATGGCCTTGACTAATGCTCTGCACAATATACCGCCATATGATGGAAAAAAAATGTCTCTTAAGGCTTTTCTGCAAGACGTCGAATCGGGACTCAGCATCTGTCCCGAAGGCATTAAGCAATCTTTTTTCAGAGGAGTAGTATCATGCCTACGCGGGTCAGCTCAAGATGTCATTGGGGACTCCGCTATCAATTCAATCGAGGACTTGCGGAATATCTTAAAAGAATACTATGCCCCAAAGAAGAACTATTACCACTACTGTGCCGAGTTACAAGCGGTTCGGATAAAACGAGACGAGACTGTAACTGAATATTACAACAGAATCAAGAATATTGTAACGAAAGAAAATTTTTCCATTCTGACCTTGTCCTCTACTACATGGCGACTCGACACAGATCATGAGCGTTAGGCACGAGTTATTTGCCAAAGGTTTAAATCTGAACTTGAACTTCTCACAATTTCTTGTGAGATCAATTCATTGTTATGCCACCTCGCGATGGCATAACAATGCGAGTGGGCGTAGATAACGGGATTAACTAGATTTCATGAGCCACGCGCAGGCATAGTGTTCACGGATTATGCGCTTATAACATTTTTTCTTGGTAACCCCTTCTATGGAAAATCCCTGAAAAACAGGAGACGAACCCTGTATAAATAGGCCAAGTTTTCGCTGGCCTTCGCAGTATCCCGCAGAATCGCTACAGTGGTAGCCAGGGTACTCACCGCCTCTAACTTCGTACCGCGCCTGAGCATCGAAGAAGAGTACCGCGATCTCGCTATTCGAAAGCGACCGCGAACAGCATATCACTTATCATTATATTCGAGTGCACGCGAGTTATAGTCAAGTGTAAGAAGGGCTCGTTATTGTCCAGGACCAAAGCTACGTGTGTAGGAGCCCGAATTAACGCTGTACAATCAATTGTTATTACACGAATAAATTGATTTTTAAGGGAAAATCCAGGACTTCAATTTTATTTCAACCCAGCCACCAAAAGGTAAGCGAGTACATCTCTCTTCTCGAATAATAAATAAAGCACGCACAGAGCATCTCAAAACTCTGTACAAAATTGCTTCGCGAGTAAAATCATATTTTCAAACAATTATTCTCCGCGATTCCCTACTCAGGACGTCACAATATTATGGAAGGAGCGAAGGCATCGCTCAGAGAAAAATATGAGGAAGCGCAAGTTCCTCACATGATCATCATGCTTCAAGGCATCGCGCTTGAATCCTTTAAACGAGGACTTTCAGATGAACTGTTGTACGCAGTAAGTGTACAAGAGCCAGCAACAATAGAAAATGCTCTGAAAATTACGCAGCGTATCGAACGCGATATGTGCGGCGCGTCGAACAGAAAGGGAATGGTTAATATATCGCATTCCCCAGACCGCCGATTACGATTTGCGGATGAAGAAGGAAATGAAATTTTGCGAAAAAATAGATCCGTAAACGCAGCTGCATGGCGCAGTCCTTCAAGCTCACCGCAGCGTTTGCCCTGGCGCAGCTCATCGCCAGCCGCTCGGTACAACAATTATCAGGACACCAACGACTATCCTCGTAGAGAAAGAGAGTCGCGTTCTCAAGCTTTTGACAGGCAACAATCCCCGCAGCGTTACCAGGATTTCAACAAACAATCGCCGCAGCAATATCAAAAATTTAACAGGCAGCAATCACCGCAGCGGTATGCAAGTTCCAATAGACAACAGTCGCCGTCTAGATATCAAACTCAAGACGGGCAGTCGTCACCGCAGCAGTACCAAGCTTTTAACAGGCAACAATCACCACATCGATACAGAGATAACGCACCTATAGCAAGTTATCACCGCCAGTTTCCGATATATCCGGCCCCATATCAACCAGCGATTCCGTTCGCATTTATGCCTCCGACGCAGTATCCCTACTCATCTATGGCATATCCAGTAATGGCTCCTACACCGTATTTTTCTAATGTACCAGCGCAAGTGCAAGGATCAAACGGAAAAATCCATTTAAACGACAACATGACTCGTCGGACAGACGCCCTGCCGAGTCAAGAGAAGCTGGAGCGTCAAGCCACAGTGAAATTTATATCGGCAGAAGAGTTGCAGGCCACCTCGAAGGACGAGCCAACATCCCTCTCGTCAAATTAAAGGCGCCAGAGTTAAGCAAAGAGACGACATTTTTAATCAATACCGGCGCAGAAATTAATATTATCCATATTTCGGCTCTACATCCACGCTGTATAATAGCAGGACATGAGGCCATGACAATTACGGGTATTACTCAAGATAGCCTAGTATCAGCCGGATCTACCGAAATATATTTCTTTGATCAAGCAATAAAATTCCAAGTTTTTACTGACAGTTTGCCTCTACCTGTCGACGGATTTTAGGCGTCGATTTCCTGAAAAGGGAAGGCACCGAGATATCATTACATCACAACGCGCTTATCACAAGTTCAAGGCCGATATACCCCATACGCTTTTTGAATTACGAGTACAGAAAGCCCAAGCCGACCAAATATATCCTTGTGGCAAGAACAAAAACACCGATCAAAATTAATTTGTTACCCTCGCAGAAGCCAGTGGGTTATTTACCGCGCTTAAAGACGCCAGAGAAGCTATTCATCGGCGAAGCATTGGTCAGTAATAAGGAAGATCAATGTTATGTCATGGCAATAAATGCCTACGAACAAGATGTCGACATCGAGATTCCTCCCCAAGATCGGCACTTATAAAAGCTGAAACTGAAAATTTGAATTTAACTGGAACATTTTTTTTATCCTGTTGAATATTGTATAAATATTTTACTCTTTGCTTGTTGTTCTACGAATTAATACTGGTCGCGCCATCTCTTGTATATATATGATTTTGTACATCGAGACAAGCGCGACTCCGAAAACGCGAATACGCGAGTATGTAAACATACATATATAGATACACACTATAGAGAAGAGCGCTCGCATATACTGTACTCGCGCTCATTCTCTCTCTCGCTTGTAAGTCTCGGAAGGAGACAGTCGTGTCCGACGACACATCACACATTGTAATAAAGTTACTTATTATTAAAAACAACCTCACTAATTTTCCACCACTCCAACATGGTAGCAAAGCGTGGTTCGAAATTTTTTATGCCGTACTGTGACTTTTTTTAAAAAAGTGCAGTAAGACATATTAAAATGTGCTAGTGAGGTGTGAGAGCCACGTGGAAAATACAAAAGGGTTCCAGTGAAAAATAATTGAACTAAGAAGAGTTCAAAAAGAAATATAAGTGAAAATAACAAATAAAAGTAGTCTAGAAGAGACTGATAAAAACATTTTTGTGAAAAATTGAAGAAAAAAGTGTGATGCGAAGAGATTACGGTCGGCACACATAAAACGTTTTTAAGTGACGTGATAGAGCACATGGAAAATTTTATGAATTTGCACAAATAATTAATGATCGAAGAAAATAAGGAAATACTAAGTGAAAAAATTAGAAAAACAATTTTGAGAAAAGTTATAAAAGTAACCAAAGAAGTTTGTGTTTTGAGAAACGAAATTTACACAAAAATAAGTGAATACGAAATGGCTCAAGCAAAAGTTGAAGATATAATTATACCAATTTTTGACGGTATAAATTATACCAGTTGGAAAACAAGATTAATGATCTTGCTTGAATATAAAGAATGTCAAGAGCAAATAAAAAGAGAAAGAATTGCCTCAGACACAGAAGCTGATTGGAAGAAAAAAGATCTCAAAGCACGTGCAATTATAACAAGTGCTATCTCAGATAAGCAGCTTGAATATGTAAGTGAATGCATAACAGCGTGTGAGATGATAAAAAGGTTTGACAAAATGTATATAGCACACTCTCTAAATATTTCCGAGTGATTTTCTTCACTCTTTTTCGGAGTGATTCATGAATCACTCAAATTGGAGTGATTTATCACTCCTTTCGGGTGATGTACTTTCACACCTTATGATCGGGTGATTTGATCACTCGAAATTTCAGTGTGATACGTAGCCTTTGTTCTAACCCCTCTTAAAAAGAGTGAAACTCCGACGCGTTCTCTTCTAAAAAGTGCGCCAAAGCGCGGGACCTCGTGGCCAGCTACATGTGGGTGACTGTGGACTTCAACAACTTTTAGATAGAAGTGTGTTGAAACAACTGTTGTCATACGAAAAGTTCGACGAATACTATGTCTCTAATTAATATACTACCTGATGTGAGTAGAGTGTTAAAGTTTTTTTATATTTTTATGTCATGAAATGTGATACAAAAATTTTGAGGTTAAAGATTAGCTATTAATGAGAAATTCTGTCGTATTCTAGTGTATGAAAAGTTTTATTCTTATTTATATTCTATTTTGTCAGGATACTTTAGATGATTGTGATGCTCTCTCCGAGTTTTTATTGGAAAAAAAAATCCACGTGCAAGCAGTTAACATTTTGAAGGGTGAGAAAATAGTTTTATTAAATAGCTTCTATTGGACATTAGATTTACTGAAATTTTAATAGAATTTCCTTCTTAACTTCAACTCTTCAACCAACTTTATTCTTTTGACTGTTATATAACCTAACAAAAATGGATGCATTGGTTTGTTGTAAGTGTCGTAAAACACTATATGGTATTAAAAATTTAACAAACCACTATCGTAGAGTACACGCAATTTCTGTTAGTATTCCTCACGATCATGGATTCAGATGTTTGAATGGAAATTGTGACAGAAATTTCGTTAGATTTAGTTCCTTACTTAGGCATATTAGAAGCTTTCATATATCTGAACCTAATGATAACATGCACGATAATATTGATGAATTCAATGAGATTAGAAACAGTCCTGTTCGTGAAATTGATTTTGAAGGCGATGATCATCTAGAATTCATCCAAGCGATCAATGATGTAAACAATGTAGAAGAAGTAATAGATATTGAAACTGCTGCTTGTAAAATGTTTGCCCTTTTAAGAGTTAATAACTCTTTTACTGGAGCAAACATAGACCATATAATGAGTGCTACTGATGAGTTTCTAGATGATGTTTTAAAATTTCTTAAAAGAAAAGTAACACATTTTTTAAGTGACAGAAACATAGATATTGAAAGTTATGACACACAAGAATTTCTAGATAATTTTAAAGCCAAACAACTTTGTAAAAATAACAGAGGTTTTGATCGTCAAATACAGCAGTTGGCAGAGAATTTTAGGTTTATAAAACCAATTGAAATCCCTCTTGGCAAAAGGCGAGAACAACGCTTGAATAGGAAAACAAAAAAGTTTGAACTTAAAGATTTGACTGAGTCTTTCCAGTATGTACCTATCATAGATACTTTGAAGTTGATCATGTCGCATAAAAGTATAAGAGATTACGTCAAGAATGAGAAAACTTCATCAGATGGGTACATGAGAAATTTTAGAGATGGAGAATGTTTTAGAAGAAATTGTTTTTTCCAACGATACCCTCAAGCACTTCGTATACAACTGTACTACGATGATTTAGTGGTGAATAATTCTCTTGGCAGCAAAACACATGCTCATAAAATGGGAGCCTTTTACTACGTAATTCAGAATTTACCACAGTATATCAACAATTTCTTAGGAGGCATCCACGTTTTAGCTTTATGTTATACAGCAGACATTGATAGGTATAAATTTGAAAAAATTTTAAAACCATTTTTTTTAGATTTGGAAAGGTTAGAAAGTGAAGCAGGAGTAGAATGTGAAATTGATAATGAAAGTATAACCTTAAGAGCATCACTGGCTTGTATATCAGCTGATGGACTGGCAGCACACCAGCTGTTTGGTCTGTTAAGTCCTTCTGTTAGACACTTTTGCAGAAGATGTATGATTACACGCAATGAACTCAGAGAAAGAACTTGGACTGAGTATGAACCTCGAACTAAAGAATTATACACAAGACATGTAAGTCTCGTTCAAAGAGATCCAGCAGCAGCCACTGAGACTGGACTACGTGAAAATAGTGTTCTACATTTATCAAGATATTTCCATTGTACAGATAATTATACATTTGACCCGATGCATGATATCCTTGAAGGTATTGGCCAGTTTGAAATAAAACTTGTGCTGCGACATTATCTGACGAACAAAGATTATAAGTTCAATTTGGATACTTTTAATACACGCATCAATTTATTTCAATACGGCATTACAGAAATCAAAAATAAGCCATCGTCAAATTTTAATGTGACATCTCTCAAGAATTCAAGAGACCACACAATATCACAAAAAGCTGTTCAGACATGGTGTCTGTTACGAGTGTTTCCTTTTTTAATATCAGATATTATTCCCAAAGATGATAAATACTTAAAGCTAATACTATTACTAAACAGGATAAATGAAATTGTATTTGCTCCAAAAATAACAAAGTCACTTCTTAGTTATTTACATGAGTTAATATTTGAACATGAAAACTTGTTTCACGAACTCTTCTTAGATGAGGAAATATTTCCTATTAATAAAATGCACCACCTAAGACATTATCCTGAATGTATGGAACAATCAGAACCATTTCGTCAATTAGCCTGCTTATTATTTGAATTGAAGCATGGCTATTTCAAGAAAGTAGGAGCCGCTTGTTGCAATTATCAAAATATTCCTAAAACTATGATCAGAATGAGCCAGATTTCTCAAACAGCAGTGTGGGGAATGCAAAAAGAACCTCGACAAAAAATTGCTCAAACTTCCTCAGCAAAGTATATACAAGTTCAAGAAATTATTTGTAAGGATCAGCTTATGGCATTAGGTTATGTTAGCTCAGACTTTATATACAAAAATGAGAAGATAGAAGTTTATGGAATGCAGTATCGAGAAAATCTTTTTGTAGTAATACATACAGGATTAGAAACAGATGATAATCCAGTATTTGGCCAAATTGAAGAAATAATTAGCACAAGTGATGATAATGTGTTTTTGTATTGCAAAGAGTGGAACGTGTTATGGTTAGAAGAGTCATTGAATGCTCTATGTGTTGGTGCAGGAAATGATTATCATTTAATAAATACAAATAGATTATGTGAAACTAAACCATTCAATCTTTGGTCAGATTACAGGACAGGCTTCAAATATATTTGTTTACGCCATATTTTATTATAGCTTTCTACTTCCAAACTCTATTTCTATAAGCGACTACCTATCTTCTGCTCGTACCACAGGACTATACCTCAATTTTCTTATACTCTCTGGAAGGCATCATCTCTGCCGCAAACATTATTCTCTCTATCAGGTTAGAAGCATTTGAAATTTATTTAGATAAGCCATCGTATCCAAAGTTAAATAGATTGATCAATTGTGAAATGATCAGTATTGTTAAACTACCTACAATCTAATATAAAATTAAAATTTTTTTTCTTGTTACAGAGCAACTTGTTGATGGATCAACATTAACAACCCTTACGACTGAGCAATTAAAGGAAATGGGGATAAAAGCTGGACCTATTCAGAAGATTTTTAGTCTTATGCAAGACAACTCATTCAATATAGTGGTACGCTATCAAATTATATTTCTTTGCATAATCACAATTATGATCTAATGTGTATTATACGTGTATCTTTTTCAGAACTGTGAACTGTTAGATGAAAATGAATTAGTTTTCAACAATACCACAGTGCAAAACATGAAAATGGTTAACGCTCTTCCAATATTAGCTGATAATGCTGTTGTTGACAAGGATGAAAAAAAAGCTGCCGAAGTAGATGCTAAAATAAATAAGGCTTCTTCATCAAAGGATGGGCAATTCTACAAGTATTTATGGAAAATGTTTATTTTATTTACTTAATGCTGGTTCAATTAAGTTCACTATCGATGCACCTTTTTTGTTACAGAGTAAGAGAATGGGTTCTATATGGAGAAAATGATAACGAAGCTGAAGCCATCAAAGACAGCAATGCTGAATTAGTTAAAATTTTAGATTCAGGTATTGTTCCTGACATTAAAAGACAATGGCTAGTAAGAATTGTTATATCACAATTAGTAAATATAACAGGAAGTCAGTAAGTATCAAATACTGCATATATTTGAAAAATATTTGGTCAATTTTAATATATTATAATTTATTCTAGATATCCTTCTACTGATCAAAAGGAATTAGCAGCAAAATCTATTATAGCTGCTTTTCCAAAATTAAAATCACAAAAGGGTAAAGGTTATGTAAGTATTTTTACATATTTTTTAAATTGTCAAAATACTTTCTTTGTAATGTGTAGTAACAGTTCAAATTATTTCAGGAATGCTACTACGATAGAAAGACTTCAACAGGATTCATAGAGTACCGGTTAAAAACAGTAAGAAAAAGTAAAGGTGGTGGAAAAAATAAGCAACGATCTGTTGTCAAGGATAAAGCTGCTATTTCTCTGGCAATGCAAGAATGCCCTCTCTTGTCTCAACAAGAGTATACTTCTAAAGTAATAAATATTACATTAATACAGTTATTATTTCATGTAACTATAGTGTATAGCTAATATTTTATGTATTTTTCAGGTTAGTGAATTGCAGTTTAAGATGCCAACAGCTTCAAATAAATCTCGCATTTTAACGCTCATGGATGAGACAAGGCGCAACCGACAAGATTGGATTAAAGGTACTGCAACTGACGATCAGATGGTGTCATTGACTACCATCCTACAAACTTTCCCGCAGTTTAAGGAATATGAAGGAGAACTCGTAGGTTAACTTTTAAACTCTTTTGATAACTTGTTTTTTTTGTTAATATATTAACAATTTTTTTTACAGATTCTTTGAGAATTCCAAGAAGCATATACTCATGAAGACGCATTTATAGCCAAATTTCCTGCATTCTACACTCCACGAATCATCAAATATTCCAAATATAGGAAATATGAAATTTTAAAAAAAGTTTCTGACGTAACAGACGACAATTTGAAGGCTCTCATTCTACTACCATATATTTTACCTGTTCCTAACTACGCCAAAAAATGCAGTGTGAGTAATTGGTCAAATTTTATGTTATGAAATTCTATATTTAAATAATATGCAGAATTTGCTATAAAAATTTTTACTTTTTACAGAATGCTAAAAAGGTAAAATCCAAAGTAAAAATGCCTACTTATACAACAACCATACCCAATCCAAACTTGATCAGATTTATTGATGTAAGTTTATTATAATTTTATAATTATAAATTATAATTTTATTATATTACTATATTCTTTTTTTCTAATGCTTTTAGTCTCAAGATGATTTTTTCCAATCTTCAAGAGCTGTAGGAAAGAATTCTGCTGTTCAACCATACCTGGTGTGCGCCACAAACAACAATGAAAAAAGGGGGGTATTTTACGTTGTAGCTGATGATCACCTCATACGAGTAGGAGAGAGTGCAATGAGGGCATTCGATGTCTTAGTTAAATTGCATTTTTGCTTCGATGTGTGCTTTGCAAGTGACTTGGAGTTTTTCTACAATTTCATTTGTTCATGCGTAATGGAAATGAAAAATAATCCTGCAAAAAACTGCTGTATAGCATTAGATTCTACATTTCAATGCATGAATTCAGATTATGATGAAAGGTAAATTGCTTATAATATGATTAAAATAATTATGATTTGTTTTTCTTTCTTTTCATTAATATTTCTCTTTTTAGTGAAGAAGAAAAGGAAGATACCGACGAACCTGATGCAGATATATCAGTATAAGATTGCGGATGTTTCAATATTTAAGTTTTTATGATTTTGATAAGTCCAAAGAAGCTAAAGTTAGATAACGTTGACTATTTCATAAAAGCTTGTTGAAAAGATGAAGATTTAAAATCTTACTTTTAAGAAAGTGTTGTGTGATCTCAAAGTTTAAGATAGCGAAAAGCTTTATTGACAGCACAAATATTAGTCTAATCAAAATAAGTAGTCTAATCAAGACAAGAGGACTGAATAATTTATAATAATATGGTAAAAATATTTATGAAGATTGTACTTATGTTGTACTTGTACTTAAAATTATTTTGAATTATAATATTTTATTTTTGAATAAAATGTATGCTTGTATATTTGTCTCGATATTTGTTATTAAAATTCCGCAAATCGATCCTGGATACCCCTGCAAGAATGAAATGTTCACTCTCAATTAGAGTGAAATGTTCACCCTCTCCATTAGAGTGAAATGTTCACTCTTTCCATTAGAGTGAAATGTTCACTCTTTCCGTTAGAGTGAAATGTTCACTCTTTAAGTCAGACTGAAGGAGTCACTCTTTTGAAAAGTGATTTATCACTCCAGTCCGATAGGCTCAGTTTTGTCTGGACAAGAAGAGTGAAAAATCACTCGATTCGAGTGAAAAATCACTCGGAAATATTTAGAGAGCAGTCAACAGCCTTACAAATGTTGCGAAGAAATAAAATAGAAGAAATCAAACTTAAAAGTTATAGAGAAATCGAAGAATTTTTCGTACACTTCGAAAAAGCCGTAAATGATTTTAAAAGTGCTGGCGGTAAGATAACAGAAGCAGAAAAGATAAACTATTTACTTCGAGCACTACCATCAACCTACAGTTATATTGGTGATTTTCTTGATGTGATACCCAAAGAACAATATACGGTCGATTATGTTAAATCGAAAATAAAAGAAAAAAATTTACATAACATAGACAATAACAAAAGTGATAGCAAAAGCAATGTAAGCACTTTCAACACGAAAATAAAGGGAAATTGCTATAATTGCGGAAAATATGGCCACGCGCAAAAAGACTGTTGGACTGGACAACAGCAAGGTCAAAGCAGCAGCACTCAACCAAGTCGAAATCAGCGAGGAAGGAGACAGTCGTGTCCGACGACACATCACACATTGTAATAAAGTTACTTATTATTAAAAACAACCTCACTAATTTTCCACCACTCCAACATATCCAAAAAGATATCTAAAAAGCACTAAAACTAAATTTTATGGAGTTGTTTTGAGTCTAATATACTCTCAAGACAGAATACACAGTTTTCGATGAATCTTTGTCACTGTATATTAGGCTTAAAACAACACCAAAAAATTTTGTTTTATAAGAAAAGTGTAAATTGCGAATTTTTTACTTTAGGAAAGAAGAAAATTTATTATTGATATTTTTCTAATGGAAGTGTAGGTTTATTGTTGTACAATAACAAATAAATTACACTTTTTTGAGTTTAAAAATATCACTAATAAACTTACAATTTTTCTAAAGTAGAAAATTTACAATTCAGACTTTTCTAAAGGAAAAATTTCATTTTCTCAACTTTTCAAATGTTGTAAAGTAGAATTCTCGCATTTCTTACTTTCTTTTTTTACTTTTTCGTGTCAATTTTTATCTTTGGCGTTTAGAGTGTAATTTTTAACAATAAATTTATAATATTTCGACTAATAAACTGTAAAAAAATGTTCAAAATTTACAAATAATTAGTACTTAATAAAAAAGTTGAAGAATTGGATAGAATTCCACCTTAAAGTATGTGTCCGCGCTGAAGATTTGTTTCAGTCCACACTTACAGATGAGTCCATTCTATCGTATACTTGTTTGTTCCGCTCTCACAGGTGAATCACGAGTGCAGGAAGGGTCCGCGATTGATAGTCACGAGCACACGACACACTTCTCATGTTTTATGACTACTTTTAAATCTTTCGCAAATCTTACAAACAACGTTGAAGACCCTGTACGCCAATTTCTTAGAATCATCGAATTACTTCTTATAAACTTTTACTCAATTTGATTAAAAATAACTCTTGCTCAATAAATTCGAACAAAGCATTCAATTTAATCTCTAAAAGTTGTAATTCAAATTCCTCTATTCCATCAGATTCTAATTCTAATTCAGAGTCAGAGTTCTCTATTTGCTCAGTTTCTATCTTATTTTTAATTCCGAGTACTAATTTTAATTCAGATGTATCTATTTGCCCATTTTTTATACGTCTATTTATTTGCTTCAATTGTTTTAATATTTTTTGCGAAAATACCCTTCCACCTCTGTTATTTTTTTTCAAAATCGTTTTTCTTTTATAACGTGGATAATTCATTTTATTAATTTTGCGAATCAATAAATAATTGTTAGTAAAGCAATTTTTAAGGAAATAATCACTTTATCAATAAAGTATATGGGCTTTGAAAAAATAATCACTATTAAAGCAGGTCGAAGGATAAGTACAGAGGAATAAATAGAATGGTTGCTATTAACGCAGATCAAAGGATAGGTCGCTATTTAGCAGACTTTAGTAAGGATATTACACTCAATTAACCAAATGATATGAATTTGATTCAATTACGTATATCTCTGATATTCTTTTATGCATTTAATATACCGTTTTTTAACTATAAATTAATTATCATCTTTGCAAGGATTGTATTGAGCTGCTAAAATCATGTATTAATCATTTTACAATATTTCGACAACTGTTTACGCAGGATGCCATAATATACATCTTGTACTCTCCAAGAAAAGGAATGGGAGAGCGATCTTTATTTATTATTCAGGAAAACATAAGGTATTAGCTATTTAAATGCATAATAATATATCAAATCAAATAATTTACAGGGAACACAAAATTCTTTACACGGATATGTATATGAGTCATTCCACGGGATACTGGAAACTTCTGGGGGCCTGGAAGATCGAAAAATTTTGGGTAGGGCACACTTGCCAGACCTATTTCTTCTGATTTCTGGGACCCCTCTGAATAAGAAACCGTACAGTTGCGTAATTATCGGTTGCCACCCGGGTTTCCGATCAAAAAAACGCAAAAATGCTCATACATTTACTTTTGCATTTTTACTGTCGAGATTATTATTTGTGTACTGTGAATCCTATGGGACTTGGCGCTATACTTTATACATACAGAACGAAAGTGCAGCTCAAGAGCTTTAAATCGAGCCTAAAATTTTTAAAATCGGATGTTCCGGTCACGAGTTACACTCGAAGCATTTCACTAACCTTATCATTTTTTTAATGACTGAAATTATTATAAAAAAATTTACGTAATTGATAAAATTGGTTAAATTCTTCTATATAGCAATAAAACTAAATTTTTTTCATGTATGAACGGATATAATGATTTTTTACAGAGAAACCAAGGCCTCTGACATTCTGGGTCTTTCGCAGACTTTTTTGAATTGAAATAAGGTATCTTCATGAATTTTTTGGTTATGATCCGGATGATCGAACTTTCCTAAAATTTGATTTTAAGACTTAAATGACTTATAACTTTCTTAAAACATATATATACGACATCAAAAATATTTTTTTTGAATTGTTTAGAAAATTTGCAGAAAAAAATGTTATATATCTCTATAGTGAAAAATGCTTCCCTGAGGATCTACAAATTAATGAAAGTAGCCAGAAAAAGCAAAAAAACGTGATTTCATCAACTTTGACCCTCTGTAACTCGAAGATACTTGATGCAAAAAATCTGAAAAAATTCAGGGATACTCATGTGTCTCTTAGGAACATTTTAAAAATTTTTTTCGATAGGGTCAAAAAATCGACCGCTCGATTTGTCAGAGAACCACCCATATATATATATATATATATGTGTGTGTGTGCGTGTGTATAATTTTGTTATTAACGGCACAGTACTGGTTTCCAGTAATTTGTCAGTAAATTACTGAAGTATTGGGCCGTTCTTATCATTTCGATACTGGTCCAGTAATGGGCAGTTACTGGCTGTCAGTACTGCTATAGAGTCTGTCATTATTGGGCCAGTACTGGGCCGTAACTGCATTCTTGCATGGGTACTGTCGATTCAATGCTTCGATTTTAATGTTTGATAGCTCAAATTAAAGCTCTTTTCCTCTACGTTTTGGTTTTTAGGTCTAAATTTAAATTTTTTTATCTGTTGATCTATATATATGCTTCTAAAGAGGATTGGTTTTCTGAACGCATATATATAGCTCAATAGATAAGATAAATCAATTTTGAACTTAAAAATCGTAAATTTGAGGAAAAGAGCTTTAATTTAAGCTATTAAACTTTAAAATCGAGTCACTGGATCAAAAGTTTCGAGGATTTGAAAAAAAAGTGAAAATCGATTAGTTTCGCGAGAGCCCTATAAAGAGTTAGCAGTATTGAAGCGTGCGTAACTCGTGAGCGGAACATCTGATTTTAAAAATTTTAGGCTCGATTTAAAGCTCTTGAGCTGCACTTTCGTTCTGTATATATAAAGTATAGCGCCAAGTCCCATAGGATTCACAGTACACAAATAATACTCTCGACAGTAAAAATGCAAAAGTAAATGTATGAGCATTTTTGCGTTTTTTCGATCGGAAACCCGGGTGGCAACCGATAATTATGCAACTCGCACGGTTTCTTATTCAGAGGGGTCCCAGAAATCAGAAAAAATAGGTCTGGCAAGTGTGCCCTACCCAAAATTTTTCGATCTTTTAGGCCCCCAGAAGTTTCCAGTATCTCGTGGAATGACTCATATAATATATAGAATAAGGTGGCAACAAGAAAGTGGTAACTTGCAATATATGTCCCTGATCAATATTTCTTATAGCTAGAAATTTTTTTTTTACTTTAGCTTCTTAAACCATTCTTGAAGTCGCTTTATTTATCTGTACTGATAATCGTCGCCGGCGGAGATAGTGTGTCGGCGCGTGAGTACCTCTATATTTAAATAGATATCAATTGTTGGTCTTCAGCGTTCTCTTGTCTTGTATCTATCTAATTAATACGAAGTTTTTTCAAAAAGTATTTAAAAATTTTTTTGTGTCAGTTAATAACGAACAACATCATTAATTATTTCTTTCAAAATTTGTAAATCATTTACAGTAACTTTGCTTGATTCGATAAAAATTACAATAATTATAATGTAATCGATTAATCATAAAAAATTAATTTCATAGAGTAAAGGTGCTCCTCGTACTGCTTCGAAATCCGGGAGTATCGCCTACAGTGCGGACCGCGGAGAGTGCGTTCTCTAATTTACATAAATTGTATACTTACGCGTTTCTCGACGACGCGGCTCAGGAGGATGCGCCGCAAAAGAGAGAAAGACAGATAGCCGACACTTACAGGTGCTGCGGTGTGAAGCGGAGCTGATGATCAGAGTCCTCCTCGTCGGTTGTGTGCCTGATGCTCTGGCGACGAGGGGGATCGACCGGGTGGGGTTTGACTGCAGTTTGTTCGAATCGTCCTTCCTTGGAGAGGTGGGTTGGCGAATGAATCGTTTTTCTCCTACGTTTAAAGAACTTGTAAATTTTGGATGTAAGAATGGCGAGGATTAACAATAATAATTACTAGTAGTCGGTTGGTTGAGTAAAAATACGTCCGATCAGTTCAAAGGCTGAGATATGAATGTCTAGTTTTCGGAACACTCGTTGCCGAAAAACTCCCCACTCCTCTCCTTCGCTCGGCAGCGTCTTCTCTACGGCTGTTGCTTTTTTACTCTCTATTTGTCCAGTGCTAATAGTCAACGCTTACAAGTTTCTCCTGGCTCTCTCTCTCTCTCTCTCTCTCTCTCTCTCTCTCTCTCTCTAATTTTCTATGTCTACTATTCCCTTCTATTTGCCTTCTTTTTTAATGGTATCGTATGAGGTTCCTCTGCCGCCTAGATGTTCGCTTCGCCGTACGCATGTGTGTGTATCTACATAATGTAGCCTGTGGCTGCCTTATCTTTTATGATTTTGTTTTTCGTGGGTTAGGCAGATGAATCATTCTCAAGGATAGTGTCGAACTTACACTCACTACGCTCTATTTTTCTCATTTTACGTTTTAATTTTAAAATTATATCGCTAGGTGATATTTCTGCGATTTTATTTAGCGTCGATGATTTTAGAACAATGCTATTCACGCGTTAAGGCATGCTTGTGAATATGAAGAGAAAAATAACATGTCAGCATAGTTGTTCGTTTATCATGAGATTTTAATATTTATTGTATGGTATAATATATGTATATAAAATATAATATATCGTAAATTTCACCTTTGAACGATTATAAATTCACAAAATCAATTATCAAGTGCAATTTGAGCATTATTTATTGTTCAATAAGTAGCGTATGAATTCAAAATATGAAATATACTTTCTTGCTTAATTTATTACAAAGATCACTGATTAATACTATTATGATAAAAATCAATATTTCATATTTTTTTAGTAAATAAACAATATTATCGATATTAAATAATTATCGAAATTAAATATTGTAACAAATTCAATAAAAAAAATGTTTGATGTCAGTTAATAAAGAATAATGTCATTAATCCGTCAAGTTAATTATCCTTAAAATTCTTAGAACTAATTATCCTTAAAATTTTTACATTATGTGCTACATATCTTTACTGGTTTAATAATCATTAAAATAACAATAATATTATCGATGAATTATAAAAGATACATTTCGTATAGAAAATATCAAAGTATAGTGAATAAATTCGAGTAATCATTAGCGAGAGAGATATATCACGCTATATAATTTTGATTTCCCGTACGTAATGTCCGTATACTGTAAGTCGTGATAAAATTAGCGCGGGTACCGGTATTAACAATTAACAGTGAATTGGGTATTTATCAGGATTGATTTCGAATATAATCTGATTGTTTATTTTAATATCATTGTAAAATTATTGTTCAATGAAAAGTAAAAATTGTGCATAAGTGTGAGGCAGCCCTTCACAAAAACTTAAAACACCATTCTCTTGTACAATTTTGGCAATGTTTCGTCTTTTCTGTTGGCCTTTTTCAAGCCTTTTATTAAACGTAAAAACATACAAATTCATAAAATAAAGAATAAAATAGACTATTTATAAAATTTGTAATAATTTAAAAATTAAAAACATACCATAAAATTTATTTAAACAAAAGAATCAAGTATTCTTTAAGTTAACAGCATCCTAAACAAGTCTATAAGAAATACTACAGCAAGAGCAAAACTCACTTATTCACACATACATTTGAACAAAAAACGAATTCTTACGGGTCAAGTCGGACAGAGCTCACAGAGCCGAGCTCACTTACATTCACTGATACATGAAAAGCGAATAAGAGCTATAAACGGTATCTAAGGAATCTACTTATATCAGCCAATTGTACATGCAGATAGAATTAAAATATTAAATTGCATAATCAAAATAATGTAAGGTAGACTACAATAATTGAAGCAAACATTAATAAATAACTACTAAATTACATGTAAAACAAAATTTTAAAAATATATTTTTAAATGCCTAGAAATAGAGCTGTAGTAGTGTAAAAAAGTACTAAACAAGAATATTCGTATATCAGATTTATAGAAATAGAGAAGGCTCTCGTCTCGACGCTTAAAAATCAGGGATCGAGAGAGAACTGGGCGAAGCCGATGCGTAAGGAAAAAATGTCGGAAAAAGAGTAAAGAATATTTTTCTTGTAGGAAAAATTCCATCGGCTGATGCCCATTGCTGACGAACATTTATGATTTAAACCGGGTCTTCTGACCACATCATAAAAATGCTCGGTTTCGTAATATCCGCCGAGTGTGCCTATTATCACCATAGAGCATACGAGAAAATAACACATTATTGAAAACTTACATCGCTGAAAGAAAATTTTTAAACTGTAGTATTGTTTACTGATAAAATTGGAATCCCTTTGTTTATTAATATACATTCTATTCTTATACATACTTATGAAACAACTTTCAGAAATTAATCTTTTCAATCGATTTCCTGATCTAAAATTCGAATATTATCATAAGAAAAACTATAACTATATATAACTATGATTATTATTCTTATTATTATTATTATTCTTCTTATTATTATTATTCTTATTATTATTATTATTATTATTATTATTATTATTATTATTATTATTATTATCATTATTATTATCATCATCATCATCATCATCATCATCATCATCACCATCATCATCATTCTCATCGAGAGAGGGAGATAGAGAGAAAGAGAGAGAGAGAGAGAGAGAGAGAGAGAGGAAAGAGAGAGAAAGAAAAGAATTCGTCGCGGGAATCATGAAAATGATGAGAGCTTTGACGAAGTAATTTTTATACTTTTCATTTTCATAGTACCCTCTTTAAAAAAAGTGATGGTTTTGTTGTGAAGCATTTAATAAGTGATTTTAATTGATTGCTAAGTAAACATAATTATGGTTACCATATTTATAGTTCATCACTCATATATACTTGTAAAACCAAAACATAACCCAAATCGCGCGCAGAGCGAGCCCTAAGTTTCTTATATAATCAATAATTTTGTAGGACAAAAATTTGTTAAAAAATTCCTGTCGATCTGGTCCAGGTAAAATTCAGCTGTATTGATTGTATAGTATATGGATTGATCAAGTTGAAACTATTCACTTGGAGAGATACTTGTGAGCGCCAAAAGTTATTGAAAATATTAGGAGGCACTGATAATTTAAAATTTATGTGTGCCGAAGGCAGGTCCAAACAGATATGTGCTGTTCCTAAGCACATTATAAATGCTGTTGAGTGTAAGATTTTATTTACAATTTGTTATGGTACACTAGTTATTGTTACTTAAAATCCTATATAATAATATCCTATAAATTTTTACATGTAATTTGTTTTTTGCAGATTATGTCAGTAAGAAGAGCACATCAAAGTTAATTCCGGCTCAATTTACGACTCTAGTCAACATTATGTGCACTATTATAAATAATGACGCTATCGCTCGATGGTGGAAGTTTTGAAAAATGGAAACAACTATGCGTCTCTTCGAGCCAAGTAACTTTATTTATGCCAAACGTTTCGGGACGTATTAGTCCCCTCATCAGTGGCTAAATTAAAAACGTACAAAAATTGAAATTAGTATAAAAATTACAAAAAATTATTAAATTTTACAAAATTAATATGATAGTTACAAATATAAACATAATTATAAAAGACAAGGTATATAATTCAAAATTTACCAAAAATTAGAAACGAACGCCGTCTTCCTGATCGACGAACAGTAAGAATCGCAAAACGGATCTAATGAAAGCAAAATTATAATTGTTTTCGATCGTGTTATTGGGGCCATATTCGTGACGCAAATGCCCAACAATTATAAATAATGACGCTATCGCTCGATGGTGGAAGTTTTGAAAAATGGAAACAACTATGCGTCTCTTCGAGCCAAGTAACTTTATTTATGCCAAACGTTTCGGGACGTATTAGTCCCCTCATCAGTGGCTAAATTAAAAACGTACAAAAATTGAAATAGTATTAAAATACAAAAAATTATTAAATTTTACATAAATAATATGATAGTTTCCACCATAAACATAATTATAAAAGACAAGGGATTATAATCAAATTACCAAATTAGAAATCGAACGCGTCTTCTGTGACGAAACAGTTAAGAATCGCACAACGGATCTAATGAAGCAAAATATAATGTTTCGATCGTGTATTGTGGGCCATATTGTGACGCAAATGCCCACAATAAAAAATGAGCTATCGCCGATGGTGGATTTGAAAATAATGCGTCTCTCGCCAGTCTTTATTATGCCAACGTCGGGACGTATTATCCCCTCAGTAAATTAAAACACAAGTACTTTTGATTTCCGTTTTTCATCAGTGCAATTATTGTGCGAAGAGACGCATAGTTGTTCATTTTCAAAATTATGTGCACTACATTAAGAATTTTAAAACGATAATTGCTGCTTCACCATTTCTTATCAATACAGTGTTAAATGATAGATTTAATTACTTTTATTTTTAAATATATTTATTTCGTAATTTTATTACAGAAAATGTATGTTATGGAATACATTTTTAAATTAACCATACAAATGACATGTTAATTGTTATGTTAATACATTAACAAAATTAATACACGCACGTAATATTAAATAATTGCAAATTATTAATATATTTAAAAAATATTTCGTAAACATTCTCAATCTCAATATTGGTAAAAATTTACCAATGCCTGGATACTATATAAATAATGCATTTCTAACACATTGGCGAAAGTTTGCCAATATAATGGGCACTGTATAATCAATGTATTTCCAATACATTTGCGATTAATATATAAAACATATTGATAATGGTATTCCTATGGTTCAGTTTATACTTTTTTAGGAAATATTGGCAATACATTTACAAAGCATTGGCAAGTGTAGCTTTGCCGAAATTTCGGCAATGCATTGGGCTATGTTACTCAAATATATTGACAATAAATCAGATCTGTAAAAGTTTAGCACATTGGGATTTTTGTGTTTACCGACCGACATAAACAATATCACAGTCATTATATTGGATCTTATAAACTACTTTTGCTTCCTGTCACTTGTCTAAATCACTTTTACCTAAGTTTACAATATTATTAAGTATTTTTGTCAACAGTGAAACTTCTGAAAAGTTATATTTTTTAAAAGTAGATTTGAGAGCAAAAGCGAAATTTTCATGGAGCGGAATTGAGATCATATTTTTCTACGTTTATGTATTGTATTATTTTCCTTATTTTCTTCATTACTGTTACTATTGAGAAATCTGACACGTCGACGAATACAATTTATTGGATAACTATTGTTAATTAATATTTTATTAACTAACTCTAAATTCTCACGGGGAAAACTATTATGTAACAATAAAAAAGCTCTATATATTAAAAATAACTTAAACGTAATATTATAAATAATATAAATAATATTACGTTTAAGTTGTACTAGATGATTAGAATGGAAATTTAACACTCTACCAATATCTGTACGTAATTTCTAATAATCTTATTATTTATCAATAATGAGACGTCTAAATAAAAATTGTATTATTAATTGATCATCATGAGTGAATCCATAAAATAGTGTCATTAACATATCTTTAATAAAATAGTGGTGTGCAATTGTAATTATCATATAGATCGTTTAATACTGTTGTATTATCATCCTTGAATATCTGCTTATATATAACTTTATAAGAAACAAAATATGTATTATTTAAAAGAAATTTTACAATTATTAACAATAACAGAAAACGGAATTTTAGAAACTCTGTGAATGTCATGAAGTCGTGTATCTAAGTTACTTAACACTAAGACCATAAGGATCACATTAGTAAATAAAGATGTGACATTCAAAGAAACAAGGATATAACCAGAGGGCACGAACGAGTGAGACTTTTCTTTTAAGGTAAACTATTATCAATGTGAAAAGTAAGTTTTTCTAGTAATTTTTTATCAATAACTTTTTTATCAATAACTAAGCAAAATAACATAAATAACAATAAAAGCAAAATAACAATAAAAGTGTTGTTCTGAGAGATAAATCTTTTTTGTAAACTCTCTAATAATACAATGCATGTTTGAATCAGAATGTAGTTATCGTGCTTGAAATCGAAATAATTATTATAGCTAAATTCTGTCATAGGCTTATAGTCAGCGGAGGTACACCGCCAGTACTGTGCCGCGAGTGACTAGTAAGTGAACTATGTCACTTCTGGGTCATGTCACTTCTGGGCCAACACATGGTATTGCGGAGCCGCTTGTGATTTTTTCGGGGATATCTGAGGTTATTTATATGGCTATCGTATACACATGGTATTGCTGGGCGACCCGGGGCCGTGATATTGCGAGTCGGGGTCACCCTGGGGATATATTGCGGGGCAAATCGTATTTTGCGCGAGTGTCGCATCATTACGGCTCTCTATGTATAAGCGCTGCGAATGCTCCGCTCAGCTCAGTTATCGATGAGCAGCGGACCGAGCAGTAGGTCCCGCGACGGATGCGCGAAGTGCGACTCTCGGCGACGTCCGCGCTCTGCAGTTAAGAGCACGGCAAGCTGTCGAACAGCTCAATCGCTCAAATGCCATGCCTCTCCCCAACCAGAGAGAGAGGATTCCTGAGGCTCTTGTCCGCGCTCTAGCTGATAGAGCGCGGCGAAGTCTCGGGACGGATTCGCGGTTCTTTCTTTGACGTCCGCGCTCTTCTATTAAGAGCGCGACGAGCTCTTCGCGAGCTGAGTCGAAGCCGAGCCGCGGACGGAGCAGCAGCAGCAGCCGGAGCTGTGAAGAAGAAAAAGAAGAGGATCCCACATCCGGAGATGCGTTGCCTCTCTTCGACCTTCTGTCGAAGAGAGAGTATTCTAAATTTTTTTTGCAATAAAATTAAATCCTTTTTAGGACTAAAGGAACTCGGGCTCTCTTCAACGTCCGCGCTCTTCTAAGCAATAAAAGCGAAACTCACTGATCATTACGCAATAATCGGCTATAAAAAGCCAGAAGTCGTTAGCGTAATCATCAGTTCGCTTTTCTTTTCTGACGATGGCCAATACAGCTAATTCAGAAGCTGCGGAAGTAAATGCCTTGCCTTACCCGGGCAGGGAGGAGAGGAAGCTCGTTCTTCGAAGCTTCGTTCAACCCGGAGGAGGGCCGGGCCAACTCTCGTAGTCAGCTTGACACGCCGGCTGCGAGAGAACCTTTTGCGGAGACGCCTCGGCGCCCAGAAAAGGCAAGAAGGTGCATAGCCGTCTTGGACCTTCCGGCTCTTTCCGCCCCACCAGCACAGGAGACTGGCTGGGCAGGCCCGGAGGTGGAATGAGTGCTTCATCGAGCGATCGAGATCGCTACGATGAGAGCCCCACGAAGCCGCAGTAAGGAGCGGCGGCAAGAGTTGGCTCGTCTAAGGAAGATGAGGGGAACGACCCTTTTCAGGACCAACAAAAAAATTCAAACATAAACGTAGGAAACCAAAGTATTTGTTTCCATTCCCCCTCTCTCTCTCCTTTTGCTTTCTCTCTCGCTCTCTGCATTAATATAAGAGAGTGAAGAGATTGAAAATTTATTTAGTATCGCGCGAGCGACGAGAGCGGAAGGATGTGTTATCCAAAAATTTGTTATGCCGATAAGAAGCGCAGGAAGCAAAGACATTTTCGAGAAATTATGTGCGCAAGGCAGTGGTTTCCCGAAATGAACAGAAAATTGAGAGAAGACGGCGTAACACATCCTCCGCTCTTATGCATATACCTGCTTATGATGTATGCAGCATACATGGAAAATTAATTTTTATAAATCGGTCCTTTTCAGGGCCACCAATACTTATATAACATATGGACAAATGTACATTTCTCTGCAGGATAAATTTAAATGTGAGAAATTTCAGGAGATAACTCATTCTTCGGCTAGCAGTGAAGATGAGAACACGGTAGCGAAGTGACTCACCGATCGGTCGTCCGCGAAAAAGTCTTGCCCAGGTACGAAGACGGTTCTTCGACGCACCACCACCAGAGAACGAGGAGACAGAGCGCGAGAATGCGATGAGACCGCAATCGCTCATCCTCGCGGGATCTTGGCTCGGATCTACGATTGTAGAAACATCAGGTCTATGTCCGCTATGCGGTCGGCGTCGCACTCGTCGTGCTTACCGTCCTCGTGAGACTCAGGATGGTGCAGTTCCGTACAACAAGTCTATCGACTCGTATATATAATTTTAAGTTTAATTGGTCCTTTTCAGGATCACCAAATATTTTAACGTGTAAAAAAGAATTGCTTTCTTAATTATTTAACCCATTCCAAGAAGTACTGCCTCGGGAAGATTAATCACTTCTTCCGAAATTATTTAAATTAATTTTCCATTTCAGGAATATCAAGTCGTGATATTGCTAAAAATATTTGGAATACTGTTAACGAAAAAAGTCCTTATGTTAGATATTACTGTAATGTTCATAATGAAACAATTACAGAGCATATGAATGCGTATATCGATTATCATGAACAAAATTTTGTTAATGTCAATGATGACCTCAATGTGGATGATAGACCAGTTGTCGTTTAGGGCTCTTCTGCTCGGGGATCCGTCCCAAGGATGAATGAGTTTTACCTAGTTGCGCGCCAGCCTTATATACTCGTGGGAAGCCTTCCCTCTCTACGCGCACGCTTGGTTCCCCAGTTGTTGAACAGGCGTTCGGTAGGTAGGCGCTCGGGCATTGGTCGCCGGGTTGCCTTTTCGCTGGGCGCGGTGCGCCTAATGATTGTTACAGTCAGCCGTCTTGCAACTATATTTTAATAATGATATTTTAACAATTATTTTAACAATTTTAATAAAAATAAAAGTCTAATTCTGTTTGCTTCTGTTACTGTTTAAGTTTGCTGCTGTTGAACTTTGCAAAATACATCAGGCTCAGAGATGTTCGGCGCTAATAAAATATTAACTCTTACTCTCCTGCTGAGACAGAGAGGGAGAGAGAGAGAGAGAGAGAGAGAGAGAGAGAGAGAGAGAGAGAGAGAGAGAGAGAGAGAGAGAGAAGGTTAAAGTTCGAACTTGCATTCTACAATTACGGGTTACTGTTTGACTGTTTTGGCCATACGCCGAAGACGATTTCATACTTCAACTTTATGTCAAAATCAAACAATCAAAGACGAGAAAAAAAAATTGGTGAGTAACGAATCAATTTCACTGGATGGAACATAAAGAACGCTGCCGGTGCGGTCGTGCGGAAAAGCAGCATAAAAATTCATTGAAATATCTATTTATCACACGAATTGCAGCCTCAAACGTCGACAGAACCCTAAGTAATCGATCAATTTTTCGTTTTGGAAAAATATTCGTCGTCTATGACTAAATTTGACAATAAATAATATATTTATGTCGACGAATGATTCCTTTAAGATAAATAATTTCCTTGATTCCTTAAAGTCGACACCCTTCAGTCATTTGCATTACAAGTTTTGTAATATTAATATATGTCTTTGAATGCAGAAAGTGTAAAATGAAAATGAGGAATTATATTGTTAGAAATGTTTGTTAATTGTTCGTTAATATAAAATTACATAAAAATTGTTCAATTAGGGTATTATTAATAAAAACTTAATTTTCGTTCATAAAAATGTATTCTATTATTAATAACATGACCATTATTGTATATAGTTGAATATAGTTTCAATGCCAATTTCATACACTGATTTTCGTCGATAATTTTCCAATTGAATTAACTATTAAGCAAAAATTGTTTCAGTTTCTACCAGAGACCCTAACTATTAATCGTAGTTATTTTTCTCATTTCTTAATTCAGATTTGAATTTATATAATTTGAATTTTTTGTAATTTTAGTACGAAGTTTTAACGGATTTAAAAATGTTTAAAGCTTTCGCTTTTATTACATCCAGTTTGTCTAACATCGGCTGAAGCTTTATTTTTGAGCCGATCGAAAGTAATTGCGTATTCAGAGGGTCTAGGTTCGGGCTGAGCATCTGAATCTTTCGACTAAAAAAAATTAATTAATTTTATCAGATTTAAAATTAATCGCCGAAAAAAATTATTTGCAGAAATTTATTATTATTTTTGTACAACAAACCAGAGTATCAGTAGATTCAGATTCAGGTGTAAGGTAATCTTCAGTAGCCTAAAAAAGTAAATGGTTTTTAGAAATTTTAATGAAAATTACAAGATATGTCAAACGGGTAAACTTTTTACATGAAAAATTTAATATTTTATAAATCTTAACTGTAAAAGTTTGTTCCTTAAGCTATTCTTGAATAATTGCTCATAATTATGCAAATTTAGCATTAAAAAATACTATTTTTTTTATTTAGAAGTCTTAATTATTAGTTATCAAGGATAAGGAGCAGACTAGAAGTAAATAAATGAAAATTCTATTGAATATTTTAAACAATTTTTTGATGCCGACTGATTTCTATTTACAAAGCGCAGTAAAATATATAGTATGCTACTTCGTGCTTTGAAGTTTAAAAAAAATCATTCGTTTATTACACTCATACTTCTTGATACAGTGTCGTTTGTAAATTGTAATTTTGTACTTGCATTAATATAATTTAAAAATTATGTTATTTATCTGTACCCTATAGTTATTAAAAATGTGCAGTTTATATCCTAATTCATATCAGTGTTCATTGCAACATACAGATTACATAGCGATTAAATATTAGTACGGATAATTATGATCAAATATTCATTAAATATTCATCATTAAATTTAGTGATTCGAAATCAGAGTAATTTACAAGTAGTAATAGTATTTTGGAAATTGGTAGCTATTCATACTTATGTGTTTAGTCATTAAATCATTGCAGAAAATTTTAAATACAAGCTAACGATAAATTACTTCCTGGAAAACGATTGGCACACTTATGTTTTATCACTCTTAAACTTAAAAATTACAAGTTAGGTACGATTTTTCGCTATTTATGACAATACAAATATTGTCGTACAAATGTAGAACTTTTTTAAAATTTGATATTATTATAGTACTTTTTATTTATCAGCTACTTGGTAAAAGTAATAACAAAATTGGGTTTTATATAAAGGTAAAAAATTGTTCGTTTTGTCAACAAAGTATTTCTTATGTATAAATTTATTGTAGCGCCTAATTTATTGGTTCTTGAAATTTTTATATTTTATTATGTTTGCTTCTTCATGAAATTTTATTCTGTTGAATTTTTTGTATGGAACATTATAAGAAGTTTGACTTTATATATAGTTTATAAATTCAATTTCTCTTATATATTTTGTTTTTTGTTATCTCTATCAGTTACAATCGACAATGGATGCAATAAAATAAATCGACTTTTGCGCTAGTATCGATGTTGTTTCACTGTAGTCGCTTCCGGCTATAATGCTCGGTAGATACATCAATTGAATTTTCATGGAAAAGTGTAATTGAATCAATGGGTATGTGGGTTCGTAACTTTTTGACGTACGACCTACAAATCGCTTTAATACTTTTATTTTTTATTACCAATTGTTTTTAACAGACGTGTTTATTGTTTACGTCATCACAGTGAAGAGAAGTTTTATTTTTGTTGTCGTTAACATTTATTTACTGAAAAAATGAATTGTGTTGGTATCTTCTGATTAAATTTAGTTAATCATGAATCTAATAAATATATGTCCTTACTTTATGTTTAAAAATACAAATTATTGCATTCTATAATATATAGTAGCTATAATTTTGAGTAGTTTTGTTTTAAAAACTATGATGTATAAATTTGGTAAGATGATTACCACTTCTTCAGACAATAATTCAAAGTATAAACTTTTTCGATAATTGAATAAACAATAACTCTGCCAAGCGCTAGTTTGGAGAAAAATAAAAGGTGATTCTTAATTTAATTTGTGATGGTACAAACTACATTGTAAGAAAATAATCCTTGTGGGATTACGAAGATTATTTACGACTTTGTGTTCTTTAAATACATTAAATAAGTCAGAAGAATACTAGTTTTCAATATACCAATGAAGATTTACTTTTATAACAGTGCATTATTCACTGAGGAAACCACGTGCCAGTTGTCATTTGTTTCTCGAGTATGTTAGCATATGATTATTTAATGCATAGGTTGTAAAGTGTTGTAAAGATCTGTGTAAAGATGAAAAAAATATACAAACTTTTGGATGTGACGATTTAAATAATCACATTTAAAACTAAAATCACGCGCTGCGTATTTGTCAGTATTACCTGCCAGATGAGATTTAAATAGAATATGGCCTTCACCCAGACACACCATTGTAAATGGTGTCAATTGTTCGGGCAATTTTTCTCCGCCACTTTCCGTTATGATACGCCAACTTCAACTCCAACTCGTGCCAGCCAAGTCATAAATTAGCCATTTTCCCTACTAGAATATGTATTTTATGCTCCACTCGGGTCACGCAACGCGCTCAAAGATGGTATTTCCGCGAATCAATGAGCTCTGCGTCAGGTCGTGCAATTCGCTTTGTTCACTTGCAGGCATTAAGCTTCGATCAATTGAGCCTCTAATTTGTCTTATGCGAAAGCCGACGTATAGAACCGCCGCCGCCGAAGAAGTAGAAGCATCGACGGCATATAGGGTCAGTCAGTCCTGTGGGAAATTCACGTCCCGGAACTTGCGGATGGGTGCAGTCATTATGAATAATTCAGTTCATATCTTTGGCCGATTGCAGCACGAACCTTTCGTCCGCTCCATCCGTTTCGATTGCTACATCTGCTTGCGCTTTTGACTTTTCTTCTCCCTTCGCTCGCCGAGGTCTGCGCGACTCGATTTCACCTTTGAGAGTCTGGAGAGAACCGAGCGATCCATCCTTTCCGAGAACGTTGCACTTCGCTTACATCTATTTTTTATTTTGATATGATCCTTAGAAATCATACATATCCTCAATACGTAGACGCAAGTTCTGCTTATCGAAAGTAGTATATGGCAAACATTAAAATTTATCTCAATTAATTTTTTTTGTAAACGGTCCACTAGGCCTGTATTAATCTTAGGTAATTAATCTCACAGAGTTGTTAATTTTGTGTTTTTTATAATTTATTATATTTTTTCTTAATTTTGTATTTATTGTATTGACAGAGCCCTGGAGAGGAGGGTTATATATGCCTTCGAAACCCCAGGCTAAATTAATTTGAAATTAAAAAATTAACTCGAAATGATGTTTCAATTATTTATTTTACTCAATTAATTTTCAAAGTTTTTATACATAATTTACTTTTCTTTCCCTATATTATTTGAGCCATCCAAAAAATGTTGCAAAAATCGTGCTATACTTCTGAGACAGTATTTTCTTTTTCTGTGGATACATAGAATACGAAAAGAATAGTATTTTTAAGAAAACGATCGCGTGATTTACTTTTTTTGTTTTTAATTGGATTCTTAGATTCAGAGTATCAGTACGATTCCATTCAATAATTAATAAAGAGCGACGACTTTAATAAAGCCTGACTCTTGACGATTTTGGGGACACCACTTTGTTTACATAAGTGTCTATACATCTCAGCTCCAGTGGTTCGGATTTCACTATGTACAACGTGTATATTTCACTGTGCATAAAACTGTAGGTCCCTGTTCCCTTGCGGATTTGCAAGTTGCCAATAGTGGATTCAATGCACTAATTGAGGACTCGCAAAAATGCAGGGAATGAGAGTCGCTAATACCGACAGAGGATGCGACTTAAAACACAAAAACAAATAAACAAACAAAACAATAATTAATTCAATGAATGACAAAAAATGAACCATATATGTTGATTTATATATATTTTATATATATTCGAAGTATAGTTGTGATGGTAAAATATCATCTTCAGCCAAAAACGTTCAAGCGAGCATTCCCAATGTCAAAATCTGATCATAAACAACCGACCCGCCTTTCGGTCTTTCCCGTTTCGAGAAGAGCGCGCGCGCGTACCAGCAAAAAGCGCAATCGGATACCACTTCCATTTCGAAAACCGCTCGAAGCGGAACCCCCAAAAAATCGTTCCAAAATAACGCCCCCCCCCTCCCCCCGCACGTTCTGATTGCAGTATCCCCTGCATCCAGGACAGAGTCGGCGGAGCATAAATTCCGCGACACATCCTTCAACGTTCCATAGAGTGTACCGTTTCAGCTTTCGATTTCACCGCGGCGCATCTCCACGGTAGATACGCGCACGCGTGCAATTTATTCACAAAGGCGATCCTATACACTCCCTTACGCGCTTTGCATTCTGCCTCATTACTAAAGAACGCATTCGTTAGCCGGCGGACGCGCGCGCGCGCGCGCGCGACGATAAATTGGCGCTGATGATGCGCCTCAAAGAGAATCGCGAGAGGGAAAGCGAGATAGAGACAGAGAGGCGCGGAAGGGTAATAAATCGCACGGGAGAGCTGTGGTGGCGGCGTTGTTGAGGATTTATCGCGCGCCGCACTCCCTCGGCGTCGATAGATAAAGGGAAATTAATTTTCTCGGGCTTTCTATTTTTCATAGCTGCGCGCGCTGAATGAATTTCATTGCTGCGGAGAAAGAGAGAGAGAGAGAGAGAGAGAGAGAGAGAGAGAGAGAGAGAGAGAGAGGCAGGCGAAGTCCCAGATCGGTATATCTTTGATACGCGATGATAAGACTCTGTGTTTGCGCGTGATACAGAGACGCCAAGGGCAACAAGGCGCGACTGTTTCGAAAAGTGGCGATATTCCTATATAATATCTCTTATGAAGGATGTTTCTGGTTTAGATGGGACGATTGAGAATTTTGTATTTCTGTTAATAGCTTGGATATTTCGGTAAAGAATTAGCTTGTGTGCGTGTCTCGAAACAGACTACACGTGTGCTCAAACATTTATGAGAATAACTGTTGAAGGTGAGGAGGGATTAGTGGCACAAAACTATAAAAAAAAAATTCGGTGGCTTCTGTTCACTGTCTTTATTTATTTACAATCTCGCTCTCTTGTGACGCATCTAGTCATGCTCTGCGCACTTCGATTCTCTCTAGTTGACTTATTTCACATATTATTAACATTATAGACGCAGGTAAGTTGACGCCGCCCCGGCTATACTCTCCCTTGATAAACTGCCGTTGGAGACCTCTCCGACTAGTCATAAGCATCGACCACCCGCTCCTAAATGTGTCTTCACGCCTTTTCTTAATAGTGAAAGGCTTTCACATATTATGCGTCGATACATAATTTTGCTACATATACATAATTCCCGCTTCGATTTGATCCGCAACATCTTTCTTTTGTACTATACTTGAAGGTTCAATAAAACTTGTACACAAGTGTACAGCATTGTGCGATTCAACTGTAATTATAAATGCAAATTTTGAAAAATGTTTGTACATAATTACTGTTAGAGCATAAGCTCGAAAGCATTATTATAGTGTTATAGTGTGTTATTACAATAATGATCTTTAAAAAATTTTTTTGAGTATTTAATAAATTACAATAGTTTTTCAAATTTTTGAGTATTTAATATGTTAAATCTATGCACGCACACACACACACACACATACACAACCTCGCTCGCGTAACATATATGAATATGTACAGGAAATTTTGCAAACGAAATCACGGAAAAGTTGCAAAAAATTTTCTTGAAGGCACACCCATCAGGCCTGTTTTTTCTTGTTCCTTTTAGGTCATTCTGAAACAGAGAAAGCTCGCGTGCATGGCCGATCGTAGGGTATACTTTTTTACGGGAGCGTAAAAGACTCAAAAAACGAGAAATAATTAAAAAACAAGAATTCATAGATTTTTTTCCTCGAAGACTATGGACTTTTATAAAAATTTCATTAGAACGAAAATGTCTTAAAATTCATCAAAAAGTATTCTGAAATTTTTTCAGACTTTTTACGACGCTTTCCGAAATTTCGGTTTTTTTGGATTTTCGAAAAATCAAAAATTGTATCGGATCGATCCGAAAAAATTTCAAAGCATTCTTTCATGAATTTTAAGACATTTTCGTTCTAATGAAATTTTTATGAAAGTCTATAGTTTTCCAAAAAAAATCTATGAACTCTCTTTTTGTTAATTATTTCTCGTTTTTTCGAGTCGTCTTTGCTTCGGAAAAAAGTATATCCTACGATATCCATGCACGCGAGCTTTTTCTCTTTCAGAATGACCTAAGGAACGAGAAAAAACCGGTCTGGTAGGTGTGCCTACAAAAAAATTTTTTGCAACTTTTCCGTCCGAGTTGTTTCCGAAATTTCTTGGACATACATACGCTCAGCGGACAATTACAGTCTGGGCTAGAACCGACCTGGGGGAATGGGGAAAGAGGAAAGGGGAAAGGGGAAGGGGCGGTGAGGGGGTGGGGGTGCACCAGAAACCACCTGCGCTCCTACCGGCACTGCGCTCATACCCGCCTGCGCTCGTATCCGCCTAGCCTAACTACTATTTACCGTTTTCGAGATCGGCAGTCTACGAATAAAAAATTCGAATCGAGAGAGACAAAAACGACGCGTTTACTTGGTTGCTAGGGAAATTCGTCACTAGAAAAAAGAATAAAACATTTTGAGTCAGTCGTCTTTTGAATTTGCATCAGGACGAAACGATCAGAAAAAATAAAGTATTAATAAATAATTTGACATTATACGAATTTATATCTTTCAATTACAAATACTTTGGCATTTTGTCGTGCACATTTTGTCATATACTATTTGCGTTGTTAACTTTGTAAAACTTTGTCCAGACTAGTGCCGGACAAAAATTTTTCCACGGAAACGTCAAAAATTATCCGGAACATCGCTCCTATAAACGCGCACACTCGCAAGCATTAAACGTTCGCGGCCGCACAAGTGAAGCTTCTGCGTTTAACGAGATGCAAGTTCCCGGGGCGAGCGACGCGTGCAGCCATCCATGTGCCGGGAGTCGACAGTCGCGCGCGCTCCGAGTTGCATCAGCCGCCGGCGACTAAGTTTTAATTAAAGTTCGCGCGTATATATAGGCCAGGGAATAACGAGGGCAGTTTCCTTAATTACTCCTTATTACAGGTCGATCGCCGGCTCAAACCGCTGATTTATCCGTCCGATTTTTTCCCCTCCCCCCGCGCACTCCAACTGCGATCCTAAATTTTTGAACTTTCCGAGGAGCTCGAAGATGCGATCGCCCTCTTTCTCGGCCCCTCTCTCGCGATGCGCCCAGTCTCTCGTCGCAAATTTTCGTATTCTGTTTAGCGGGGAGTCGCTCGCCTCTCGCGTTGCATAAGTCGTCGGTATGCGGCCATGAAATTTCCATTTCAATAGCGCCGGGGAGCTTTATTCCGGGAAAATATCCGGGATCCGCTGGAGCGGAGAGGAGGAACCGCCGCGGAGGAAACTAGACTTCTAAGTATCATTAATTCTTCTTATCGCGTAATCCCTCGGATTTACTCGGATCGATGTTCTTCGAAGTCGACGAAACACGAGTTCGGATAAGCCACACAATCCATTCGGGGGATGCCTTTCTCGGTTAAAAAGTACAGTCGACTCCGACACTCTGCCTCTTATCGAGCGATTATGCAATAGAATAACCCGCAGTGGACCGACTTCCTTAGTGCAGGCGCTTTCACTCGTGCTTTTTCTTCGACTTTATGATTCGAAATTTATTCGATGCTTTACTCGCGTGTCGTACCAAGATCTGTTGTTTATTGCATAACTTTTTAAGAACGTTTACACTTTCGTCGTTCGAAAAATCGTTAACTATAGGAAAATTCTAAAGTCGATGATATCCATCATTTATTGTGGCGAATTATTCATTCGATCTGTCATTTTAACATGCGCGTAATTATGCAAAGTCCAAAGCCGGCAGTCGTTAAATAGATTTAATCGTATATATCTAGATCAAATACCGAAATGTTCCTAATTCTCGAACATTGGTCATTTTCGGTCGAAATGAATTATTTCTGCCAGAGCTATTAGTCAGGGGATGTTATATAGTGTATTAAAAATTCTAATTTCTCTCTAAAGTACAAACCACTAATTTTCTTACAAGAAAGAATGTAAGTTGAATTACAGTATATCACAATGTATTTGATCTCCATTACGTAACTGTATTTCATTTTACATACAACATCAAGTTTCAATTATGGTATAATCTTGGCGAATGAATTTAATACTTTGTAAAATGATTGATAATTATGCAACCTCATGTTTTGCCACAAGCAATTAATTGGTTGGTACTGGTACCAGCTACACTAAAAAGTTCTTACGATATATATTCGTGCAAAAAAAAACAACAAAACAACAACAAAAGTACTGATCTCGAATAATGTTACTCGTTCAAACTTAATCGATAATTAGCTACAACAGCGTCAAAGCCACCGCAGACAGGAATATGCAAAAGGTTCAAAAATTGCAAACGACTTCAATTTCATCCCTCGATAATCAAAAGGTTCGCCAGTTCGCCGAGGTGCATAAGCTCCGAGGCAATTTTTCGCCCTTACATGCACGCGCCTCTCCTCTTCGAAAACGCTCAGCCGATCGAACGTGCACGACGAGTTATAGAGCGCAAGCAGCAGCCCAGCCAGTGTATTTACGGCTCACGTGGCACATAGACCCCCCCCCCTCCCCCCACACACACACGAGCTTATCGCGTGACAGCCGGTGCAGCGCTCGGAGAGTTCTGTCGGTGCAGAGTGTGCGCCTCCGGCGATACCGAAAAGGTGAAATTCCCTCGTAAACGAAGGCTGCCGTCGTCGCTTGCCGCAAGTTTGCGTTTTAGAGCTTTGTCGTGCGAGCTTCGAGTAAATTTCGCGGAAGACCTTGCCGAGGTATAACGTGAGACTTTGTCGTTACTGATATCTCACTCGCTCTCTCTCTCTCTTTCTCGACACGCCGACAAACATCGGGGCTAGTCTGATGACAACACCTGGACGTTTATCCTTGCTAATTATGATGCGACTTCGTGCGGCGTAGAAAAGTTTTGAGAGGACCATTAATTTTTTTGAAAAATATGAGTTTGATATTCTTTTGTTGGATTTTATCGATCTCTCAGAGGCAGTGGTTCAGAAAGGGTTTAAGAAATCAAAATCCCTTTCTTTTTTTTTAAAAAGAAATCAAAATCCCTTTTTTTTTAAGAAAGGGATTTTGATTTCTTAAACCCTTTCTGAACCACTGCCTCGGAGAGATCGATAAAAGCCGACAAAAGAATATTAACTAACTACCGAGGGATAAAATCATACTAGATAGTGTATACACACTCATCTAAATACATTTAATGAGTTTGATTTTTTTTGTACGAATTCTAATTGATGTAGATAGTTTGACTTTAAAGTGCACTAGTCAGAATTGTATCTTAGTACGTCCGCGATCAGTTGTACGCACAGGTATCGGCAAGTGCGATGGACAAAGGAAATTCATATGTACATTAAATGGTGTGGCATTTTTAGTTAATAGCTTTATTTTTTTGACGAGTTCGTCCTGCTAACAGTAATCCGTATTGCCGAATTTAGATATCCTTAATCAGTTTCGTTTCAGATTCAATTATTATATCTCTATTTTCATTTAATTATTTAGTTTATTTTAAACCAACTTTATGTGAACGATAGAATAGTCGGTGTGCACAGCCAAATACGAGTATAAAAACGCAAACGTTTATACTGAAATGTAAAACTGTAAAGTGCACTTAAGCATGAGAAAAGTGCAGCATAAATATCCAACTTTCAGACTAAATGCTCAACTTCCAGTTTACAAGACCATTGCACACACTGTAGACAAATGAACCAATGAAAAACTAATTACCTTTTAGAAAAAGAATCCTCGAAAGTTCAGTGTAAATGCTCGTATTTCTCGCAAGGGATGCTCTGGTCGAAACAGCATTTTGCTTATTTCTCGAAGGATATAATTCAATTCGACGTGGATCCGATTGCAATAACCGACGTCTCCAAAACTTTTCGCAGCACATTACTTTGCATCAATTGTTAACTTTAGGCAAGTTAAATTTTCCCCAAAACTAGAGCTTGCGGGCTTTCAAGGGAGTAATTTAATGTTGGCGAAATGTAATGAGCGTAGGGCATCTCGAAAAGCACAGTACAAGAAGCACATTTCGAAAATCAATATAGCCAACCAGGACGAAGGGATGCTACCCTTAAATATCTAAAGACTCGTGGAAATCCTGAAATGCAATACCGGTTTCTCGAAGGCATCGACCAGAGTCTTCTCCTCTATTCTCCCTCTCACTCCCGTTTCGCAGTCATGAATGTGTCAGCAGACATGCTTGCGGTTTGTTTGGATTGGGAGCAGCGCTACGCTACATTGCGAAGGAGGATCCGAGCGAGCTTCGAGCTACGCTCAATATCTTTGACCGCGCAGTTAGGCAACTCCTCGACATACTCTTTGAAATTACAAATTTTCATTCTGAACTTGTAGTTTCAGGTTCATTCGTGATGATGCAGTCACTGCGTTCTGACTACGCCTGTTTTTCTGATTGTGAGTTAAATCTAATAGTTGTCTATGACTATTATTGATTAATTGAAATAGTGGAATCAGAGGACGTAATCTTATGCAATGCTGGTAGCTTTTAAATTAATTAATTATGATTTTATATATATTTGACTTAATATATCAGTCATGAACTATGAATCATGGTAACCATAATCATGTTTACTTATGACCAGGTTCCTTCGTTCGCCCCTTCGGCTAAGGCGTTGAACAGAAGCGAACCAGTCAGCGACTTGATCGATAGTAGTTTCTGTCAGCGATTGTTCAGCGCGCAACGAGTGGCTAGGCGACGCAAATGTCCGATTGGGCTGTTTGTTAGATATATCTGTAGGACAAAAAACCGTGTGTTCGGTGAATTCGAAACAGAGTCCACTGAGCTACTCAATTGATAAAAAATCCGCTCTATTATAAATTGAGTTGAAGTAAGGTATTTTTAGCACAAAAATTATTTGTTTTCTAATTCGAGTCAGTCGTTTTCCCATATTATTCTATAATCTTGGTACAAACTAAATATCTCTGGTAATTCAGGTAATCCCAGTAACTCTGGTAACCTTATAGAATAATTCTATTAACTCCAATCTATTAACATCAACAAATTCAAAAATGGTTTTGATTCCTTAAGGGTAACGGATAATGTAGAAATGTGTATTTATGCTACAGTGGAGATGAACTATATTATTGTTAATGTATTGGCGAATTTTTTATTTACATTGAGATTTAGGCATTTTTGCTTAGAGAAATAAAATGATTTTCACAATAACAGTAATTCGTTCGACATATTATTTTAATAAATTACATTATTCCATTTCAGTCACAAATCATGTGCCTTATTAAAAAAGGAATTTCCATGGAAAGGTTACCGAATTTTGAGAATCAAATTTTGATTGCCAATGCTTCTATCGCTCGATGATGGTTAATTAATTAAGAACAAGATTCGGTGATGCCGAAGTCGGCAATAAAGTATACGTAGCTCGAAGAGATTAATAAAATCTTGTTCTTAATTCACAAATTTTGATTACATTCTTGTGAAAAAGAGCAAGTATCCGCTTGGTGGTGACCTGCCTCTTTCTCTATGAGAGCTTTTTCTTGCAAGAGAAGACATATTAATGCCGCTTCTCTTGCAAGCGGCGGATATCTAAGGAAGCTGTCAGAGCCGTACCCATGTTGACAGTTGAGACGAAAAATCATCAAATTTTTGAGAGTTCTGCCTGCATACAGATTTTCATAGTGAAAATATACAGCTTGTGCTTCCGTTACTATTTAATATAATAATTTTTTATGGAAACTTCTATAATTTTTACTGATAACTGTCTCTCCGTGTAGTTTGGTATCACTGCTTCCACGACCTGCACCGCGACCACCTGACCGGTCGCCCCGCGTTCGTCTTCTCCAACTACCTTGCCTTGCCACCCGCCTCTATTACTATAGTCATAGTGCCTCCGCTGCTTTCTTCACTCGATGCTGAGCTTCCTACTGCCAAGATAATAATTCTGTCTATTAAAATCCGTGGTAACGCTAAATCAGTAATTCAATAATTCGTGTAACGCTTTAAAAAGTTATGGATGGAAAAAGTTGTGGTAAAATTGCATAGATTTTATAATCGTCAAATTTCCAACTTTTAAATTTAAAGTTTTTTATCAGGATTAAATTCAGTCAAAACGGCAAATTGCCGGAATAAATTTTAATAAATAAATAAAAACATAAATCAATTTACCAGTATCTGCCAGCAAGGCGAAATACATCCTCTATATTCATGGGCTTGGCTTTTAATACCTGCTTGTATTCTTCTTTAAACATGACGCCCAATACGATGTGGGTACCCTATAATAATACATAATGATTTCAGTGTAATATCTTACGATACAATCTATTTTTTTAAGTCGATTCTTCATAAATGTAAATTCATAATTTATATGAAGTAACATGATTTTAAAATTTGATACAAAACATTGATTATGTCAATCACATTTTTTAAAGATATTGTTGTGTTAATATTACATTTTCAAAAGTAAGAGTTTACCTGACGCTGAGCTTACAGAACGCAGAATAAGCGTTATACTTTTGAAAAAAGCATATAGAATGTATGCATGTTTATAAATTGTTTAAAAACCAAAATTCAATAATTTTTTACTTAACTATTTTAATTGAGTTAAATCAACACAATTACATTATTCATATATGTTTTTTTTGACTGCGTAATTTTCTTTCCTCGCCCTTTCCTTTATTTTTATTTTTTCTCAATCTTTTTAGCTTCATGAAATAAAAGTTTTGTAAAATTATTAAATCAATAAATTAATCAATATTCAGATAAAAAATCAATAAAATTATAAATTAAGTTCAGACTTTTAAAAGAGGTTCATTGTTCTTACGTCAGTCAGAATCTTGTATCGACTTCTTTTACGCTAGTTCGACAATTGTTTAAAATTTTTTTGCTCTAAAAGCTAGTTTTATCTTTTCTTTAAAACGTATAATAATCAGTTTTAACTGAAAATGTTTGTTTACTTTAGAATGTGCGATGTTGTAATTATATTTTTTTATAAGAAAGCTCTGTAGTAACTTAACAGCCCGTGGGATGCGACGAGAAAAAAAAGCCATCCATTACGACTAGCTCATCGAGAAAATCTTTTAAAGTAACATAATAGTGTAATCATTGCAGAACAAATTTAGTATAAACTGTCGTATCATCTGTATGCAAAAGAATTCTCACCATTTTTAAGAATTGATTAATTGAAAGATAACGTCATGAATAAAAATACAAAATAGAGACTTATACTTCGAAGACCAGTATTCTGAAACTTTTTAATAAGTTTTGAATAATTTACGTTGTCAAAATATCTTAGAAAGTATGTACTGTCAATATTTTTAAACTTCTCTCATTGCGTTGATTAAGCCGTACCACTGCACTATAACAGTAATATTATTTTGTAATTTAATGAAACAAATTAATAATTGTTTACATTACAGATTTCGGTGGTAATACTGCAATATTTTTGCGATCATCACTGTGATATTCCTTTATTACAAAAAAGACTCGTGCGATATATTGTTGTAATATTTGATGAAATTATATACAAAAAAAGAACAACAGCATTAATTAATCAAACAAATGTAGAAAGAACGTATTACAGCAAAATTTTTCGAACCTTCCTCGATAAACATTTAGACGGCCGAGTAAACAAAGTCCGGCGATTCGCGAAACTGAATGGGACTCTAGAGTCGCGCGAGCAGAAGTAATAGCGTGATATGGCTTAATTTCAGCGGGTACAGCGCGTGGCAACGAATGTCAGCCCGGTATAGAGCCAATTTTGACCGAAATTTCAACTGGAAGGGGGGTGGGGGGTATATGTGCACACTGCATAAGCCACGCGGTGTATATAGGATATAGTCGCGCGATTGCGCCGCCGAGGGAATTTTACTCTCTCATTTCCACAATTTTCAACGCCGCAGCTGCCTAATGCAAAGTCCTGGAATTGCTCTCTGGTGTAGGCGGCTGTACACTTTGCTGGGATCAGAGCTGTCCGGTTCACTGGTCGGATAAAAAATACAAGTGTTTCGTGGCAATTTTGTAAATGTAGATTGTTTTCCAGAAATTATTACTTTGAGCAGGTCTTTATGGAAAATACACTGAAAATTATAGAGTTCAGTTATACTTTTGATTAAACTAAAAAAAATAGCCGCTTCTTCCCTGAAACCGGTGAAAATGAATTTTTTCCCCACTTATTCTTGGAAATATTTATGTGCGTGAATTATTATGTTAAATTCGTTTAGTTTGCTGGTTGTAAAATTAAAGAAAAATCATTTTTGCATTGTTTGTATAGAAGCCACAGAAAGCTAAGAAATAGTGTTTCCGCAAAACCAAAGGAATGACATCGATTTTTCAAATTTACATGTTCATTATAGGCGCATGAATAAGTATACAAATAAATTATTTATACAGAAATATAAAGAAATAGTTTCAGAAGAACTATGCGACATTTTTTAGGTCCCTAAAAACTATAATCCTACTCCAAAAAAATAAAATTTTAGATCTATTTTCTAAAATAGACGATTCAAAACAATTATGAACAAAATCAAAGAAGTTCAGAATCTAATACATTGTGTCTAATACATAACATTATCTATTTGTATATTCGAACCACAATAATGTTTTGATGGGAAGAAAATAGCCCCAAAACTATATTATAAATACTCGTAATCCATTGTGCTCTTTAAGACTATTTACATGCTTTAGAATTTGTTCTTGATCGATACCCAACGACAAAATTAGAAAATCGTACTTCTTTAATATTTATCATCATCAGAAGACATTTCATGAGAATAAGTAAATACAAATCTAGTTGTATCAAGATTTTTTATATTAACGAGAGATTATTATTTTAGCCGCTGGATACCTAAAGCTGTGTAATGCACAAATCCCAAGAGCAAATAAACGTTAATTATTACACAGAGAAAAGATCACGAAGAGCCGCGAAGCCATTAAATCAAAATAACCTCTGGACTGCCGATTTTCGCAAGCGCAGTTATCATTATTAGTCCATTTCCTGAAAATCGGATAATGGCCAAGACGCGGCGAGGAAGAAGTGAGAGATTTCACCAAGTCCTATCGGATTCCAAAATGAAACGATTCGAGTGTGCGACAATCGATTATCGATTCATCCTCTCCAGTACCGGCGTAGTCGATGAAAACCTTATTATTACATTTCCAATGATGTGCAGACAGCTATATATAGTAAGACAGCACATCAGTAGTAGAGGAGATGCTGGATATCGGGAAATCGGCGAATCGCGAGGTTTTCAAGGGACGACGAGACTCACTCTGGGCGTCGGCCACATTTATAGAAAAATGTTACCTCCGAATTTCGCGATCGAACATACAATTTCAGGTATAGCTCATTGGAAGACAAAATTTTCTCTGCTTATACAGCTTGTACGCATTTTTCGAATATATATTCCAAGTAGAGCTTATCTCCTCCCGAGTCTTTGCACAGATTTACGAAAAGGTATGTATATATATCATCCCTAGTATCGTTCTGGTCGAAAAAGACGTAAAACTCAATTTTGATTTACAAGAATAACGTATATTTTATTGGCAACATAATGAATCATGCAATGCAAAAATGGTTGAGTATTACTATTCTTAGGTGACGCGATTGCAAACACGGCAGCATAAATACGAACATGAATTCCGCTAGACCCATAAAATAAGTTAACTGAGATATTCTCTGTATGTAATGGGACGTCGGCACTTAGCCTCAGTGGATTTTATGATCAAGAGTGTTATTTAAACCGAAAACGACTCGAATGAAAATCGCGCGCTGCATCCGTCGAGTTATATATACATATATATATACATGTATGTACGTATATGTGTGTGCGTGTATATATATATATATATATATATATATATAACGGCTTTTATACCATTTTGTCGAGACGCGGGAAAGTTTGTTTTATTTTTAAAGCGCCAGAGGAGCGAAGGCGCATATAATGTGCACTCGCCAAATCGCAGCGGGTACAAGTATCTTCCATTAACGTGGTTCTTGTATTTTCGCAATTTTACGTCGTACACGTCCCTGGAACCGTGAACTCAAATTTATGAAATGAATTTCAAGAAGGAACTGTTTGCTGAACGTATACGTTTATAACCAGTGAGTTAGTATGCTGAAAACGTTAACGATTCATTGGATTATTGATGGTTTTATTTATTCAGTCGAGCTTTTTAAGTTTATTACTTAATACAAACTTAATTATTAAATTAATTCATTTATTGTGGTTTATTATGAAATGCAAAAAATATGAGAAATTCAACATTTTTATTATGGCGAGATAGCTTTAACGAAATCTGAATCACTAGTACATCTTACTTATGCTAGATGAGCATTTACATAAATAGGACTATTTTATCTGTTAAAAATATAAATAAGTAAAATATTGGTTTTCTAAAATAGATCCTGGACTCGTGGAATTATTTCAATTACTTTTACCTTGGGCACAGCTGAAAATAGATCCGTGAAAATTATGAATTGAAATTTGTGGCATCTGACTGCGGTATACTGAACCTTCTCTCTTTGTCTTTTACACTTTCACCTCCCCACATCCTATAATAATATCATTTTAAAATAAATAAAAAATCGAGCAATTTTTTTTATAATAATTAGATATTTTATGTTTTTACAGATTTTCCCAACAGCAAAATAATGGAATTACTTTCGGGATAAATAATAATTGTTATGCTTTCATTATTCAAAGTAAATTTTGAGTTTTCACATTCATGTTTTTTCTATGGGCAATAATATCATTGCTTTTCATTTCTTTTAAATGTTTAAATATTTTTAAATGTTTTAAATGTTTTTCCCATGGACAATAATATAATTTCTTTCCATTTCTTTTAAACGACGTTATTTGCACAAAATAACTTTTCAACGCTAAAGCAAGTTCTTTTTACATTAGCCAATAAATATATATTTTTTCATTTTAATTAGTAAAAAACAGATAATATACACTCACACTTTCTATCTTAAATTTGAATGAATATAGTCACAAATCTTGTATGATTCATTGATGTACGGTAATTTGAACAGACTAATACATTAGTAAACGTGATTCTTCTGAGAATTGAAACCAAAAAGCTCTTTTTTCTAGATTAAGGGTATTTTCATCTAAAAGCAATTCAACCTAAATGCTTTCCAGTAAGGAGGTTTTGAACTTGACAGCAAATGTTTTACTAACGTGTCGCTTTTCGTTTATTGATTCGTAAACGAAATGAATGATGTTTGGTGCTTATATTTAAACCCATACGATTATTGGGGAATAGAGAACTACTGGATTTCTTAAGATCAAACTTTCTACAAATAACTCGTGCGAAGCCCGGAAAATTCGTCGCATCACGGACAAGAGCCATCCGAAAGCGATAACGAGCGTCGTCCGAGAATCTCGTCGCATTTCGTCGACGCAATAAATCAGGCATATCATCGTGTACACAAGCGGTAGTTTGCTCAGTTTTTCAGACTCGCCTGAGCATAATTCCTCAAAACGTAAGTCACGCTCTTCTTCTTATTTTTCGAATAATTAAGCAAATTAAGTATTTTGATCGCTAAGAAGATAAGCTAGCGAAATCTGGAGAAAAATCACGTGAGCTCTCTGCGAGTGCAGAACTAATTAGCCTACTAGGAGAGTTCATTTAACAAAAATAATCTATCCAGAAATTGTTAACTTTTGATAAATAATTTGTGAAAAAATACTTAAAATAGTCAAGCTATCTCTATATTTTAAAATTTCAATGGCTAGAAAGGACGCTCCAAAGTCCTGCAAAAAAATTAACGACCAATGTCGCACAGGATATCAAAATCATAGATTTTTTATATATTTTCGAAAAAGTGCAAGAAAATCCCGATTTTTTGTCAAATCAGGTTGTTCGCATTCGATTATAAGATACGCTAGTGCAAAGAATTTACTAAAAGCTGATTCAAAAAATCTATATTGAAGAGAATGTATTTTCAAATATAATGTCCTAAAATAGCTTCTGCTGGCAAATCATAAGCAAGCTTTAAGGCTCTGCACGTAAAGAGGAATTCAAGATCTGATGTATATTATACATTAAATGTAAAAAGCTCATTTATTTTATGTGTATTATTATTTATTGATTTATTTGATGTGCATTCCTTTTTGTAAATAAAAACGAGTCATATACGAATAAATAATTTCTTCTCTAATACAAAATTAGTGTGGTATTTATTATGTTGTACTGTATATTTACCTTGTCAACTTACATCTCGAAAAAATCTGAATTTTCAATATGCTTGTGCTTTCGCGTTTCTAATTATTGAGTGTTTTTCGTTCAATCAATTTTACAGCGCATAACCTTACTTAAATTCTATATTTGTACCTATATATTTATGCTTTATGCTTTAAGCAATTCAACTAATAAAGCACTTTGGTGTAACGCATTTACATAGTATATGCTTTTATAGCAGTGTAACGTAAAAATTTCATTTTTCGGTATGATTATCTTATCCTCATATGAAATTAGGCTTGCTCGTCATATGAAAGTGACTTAAAAACTACAAGCGTTTTCCTTATAAAACAAAAAAAAACCGCTGCCAAGTCCTTAGCACTTAGCTTCCTTCTAAACAGTTTTTTTTCACATGCATAAATATATATCAAACTGTACATTGAAATGTTAATAATATAAAAACTAATTAATCTTCACATAATTACGAAGAAATTAAGCCGCTGATCATCGATAAATACCGGTTATTTTCTGAGTTACGAATTTTTAAAAATTTATTCAAAAAAAGGAATGAATCTCAATATCTCGTATCCTAACAAGTTTCATAAGTTGCGTAAACATACAGTTCAAGGTATGTACATAATGTACTATTTTCCTAAATTTCAAGTGCATTTTTACTCTTGTAATCGTTGGAGAGCCGAAAAACGTTTTTTTTCAATTTTCTAATGAACTCATAGGAAAATTAACGTAAAATGTTATTATGTCTTTAAACATTCCACATAAACGTGCATTTGTTCAAAATAATTGGTTGATTATTTTCCGAATTAGATTAGTTTTTGCGAAAAACACGTTTTCCTTAATAACTTAAAATCTACAGCAGATATCTGAAAACTTTTACGGTTGAAATGTTGATATTTTAATTTTCTTCAAAATGGTTCTTGTACCATTTAAAAATATGCAAAATTACTTTTAAAGTACATCAGATAAAAATTTTACGAAAACATAAAATCGACTATGGCTCAAGAAAAGATCAGTAAAATGAAATTGCAAATTAAACCCACCTCGTTGTAATGCAATCCAATAACCACAAGCTGAGATCTAGCGGTATACATACGTTCATACGTACATACATCCAGGCAGACATTTTCTAAAAATGTTCGATTGCACTTCCAAACATCTTAGAATCTTATTTTAAGTGTTTTTAAGCAAACTTGTAAAAATCACTATCACGAAGCTTCCTCTTGGAGGAAGCAAAATGCTATGAAATAGCTTATTTTTATAATTTAAATTTTCATTGAAAAATCATGTACAAAAGTACAGGCCTCTTGAAAGTGTATTTTAAATTCGCAGCTTTGAAGAAGCTTTATCACTCGCAAAGGGGCCAAAAAGAGAAAAAGCGGGTTTGCGGGTGGAAGAGAGGGAGAGAGAGAGAGAGAGAGAGAGAGAGGGAGAGAGAGAGTGTTTGAAAAATGTGATTTTTGCAACGATAAATCTGAAAAAGTCGACAAGCACAATGTATTCGTTGTCGTTTCTTGCCCGTGAGGCAATACGTCGCCTATGGATAAGCCGTGCAAATGGAATTCTAGAAGACCTTATTCGGACGATTGGTCGAAATGCCGTGTTCGATGGGAAATAATGCTGACACGCGAGATTTCCTCGGTTTTGCACGCGCTGATTTCGGCTGTCATGTATTTACGAGAGAACATGCGCAGAAAAGAATGGAAAACTGAATTAATGAGCTTATTTCGTCAGTGGGATGGACGGCGAAAAAAAACCGGATATACAGCATTCATTATGCAATGGATTGACTGACGTATGTTTCGAGTATCCGTATGCGATGTTTCTTTGTTCGGGCAATGAGAAAAGTTGATTAGTAAAGTATAATGCATTTTCTACAAAAGGATAATTAGACAATTTCTGCGTTGATATACTTTTACTTTATGCAGATGAAATATTTGCAGTGCAAAACATAACATGAGGTATTTGCTTATCATTTGACATTGCGAAAACCATATTTCATCTTCAGTAAATGCAGACGAGAAGAGCGAGAAATACAAAGGGCACTTGAAAGCTCAATCGCAGTAATAAAGCACAGCTGCAGCATAAAGAAAATCAATATTATTTTTTCATATATATCGTAGACCGAGAGTGAGATAGAAAGAGAGAGAAAGAGGCAGAAAGTGAGAAGGAGCGAAATTTATGCATCCCGGAGTCGCACAGTGCGTATTCTAATGCGCTCTTTTTGCGAGCACTTTATTCTCGCGACCCGATTACTTTTCGTTTGAGGCTCGAATCATAATTAAGTTTACTCGGCATAAAACGGATTTAGCTATATATACTGCCTCGAACTCCTGCGAGAAAGGGCTTTCTCACTTCGACGCTAAAAATAATCAATAATTCATATAGTCTGCTTTGAGCCGAAGAAATTTTCTTGAAAGTGAATATTTTATTGAAAATTTCGCGTTATTCATTTCCGATAAGCCCTGCAATTGAGATTGCATGTCGCGTATCCATAGAATTTGAAATAGTTTTATTTTCATTTGGGAAAAAGCCATGCACGACTATTAGATTGCAGGTATCGCGCGTAAGTAGAAATGCTCGAGTTTGGCCCGACGCGGCTATTATATACGCCTAGCAAACCAACGTGTCGACGAGCTATCAATTTTGTTCACGTTTCTTTATACGCAATCACTGCTGCTAATGGTTTTATCGTTTTCGATACGTGTTTTTAAATAACAACTCCGATAATTTGTTTATTTTGCAGTTTATTATCTCGAAAACCATATATTCTAATAACATTTACAAAAAAAATTCTAGAATGAGAACAAAGGTATTAAACTTTTAAATAAAAAAAAATATGTATTTACAATATTTTATAATTCAACTTAATTTTTTTTAAAGAAGGTGTAAAGTACACATAAACTAACTCTGAAATCTATCGGGTCTTAACCACGGATTGCTGCCGAAATCGTGGTTAATTTCATTCGTTTGTTACACTCATACGTCTGATTGAAGTTGGTAACAGTTGAATATAATAACTTTAAAAATCCAGTGTTGGTTAGGCGAAATAGTAATAATTGTTGATGACCGGAGAATTTAAGTCACCAGACGCAGTATTCTTGAGTTCATTACATACTTTTGTGAATCGATGTTTTTAGATTATTCTATATTTTATAAATATTATTTAATGATAATTAAAGATGTGTGTAGTTTTGTTATAATTCATGGAGTTCTGAAAGTTCATTCAAATCAATTTTCATTTCGAAACAGAGTACATGAAAAAAGTGATAGGAATCAAATTATAAACCTCCATTACTTAACGATCTGCTTTTAAGATAATAAAATATAAAGTTAAAAGTTACACAAGGGATTCTTAATTTATGTGACATAAACATTCCTGACAAAATATAATTATTTTTCAAATATTTTTAGTAATTGTATATTATGCAACGTGAACGAAAAGGCTTCATTTGCGAAACGAGAGATTACCGCACGAAGCGAACGCTATCTGCCGTAACGAGGTTCGTAAAAAGCCCCTTACGTATCAATTCCATACGATATTTTGTGTGATGAGTGTCTAAAAATAAGTAATGAACTTGCGATTTTTAGGTTAGAGTGACATAACAATATTTTTTCTGACAGTTGAGTTGCAGTGAATCTAAATATTCATTTTCATCTAAATATCTATCAATTTACCAGTAGCCAAAATTAATTCTTACTGTATTAAAGGTAAAAAGGTTCTAATTCTTATAGAAAATTAATATCAAACAATTTTCTTAAATGGTTTCCATTAAATCCAGTATGAGACTGATGCTTTGAAGGAATTGATTTCCACTAGGAAGTTAAAAAGCTTTGCAGCAAGTATATAACGCTCCATATCATAACCGTCATTCCGACGTTTTTACGAAACCCGCTTTTTACGGCCAAGTTACATCGACTCGGTATTTTTACTGTCGCTCTATACTTCGCAAAGACAAAGCAGTCCGCGAAAATAATTCTCCCAGGCTTATATTAACGGCAGCAATATTTCGCCTCATATCCACCGCGCGCTCGGCCATTTCGTTCATCATTTTCAAACGCTTTTTACGATCAACGTGAAAATTTCGAGAAACTAATTTACCTTTCCAACCTGTTATTGTATATATTGTACATATTAGCAGCGCAGCATTTAATTTCGTCGCCTCGAAAGCGCCGATTATTATTATCGTTCCCGAGGCACTTTCTTCCCTGGAGGCGAAAAATGCCAGCAACTAGAACCGTCCAAGAAAATCCACCCCGTTTTCCTCGCGGGAAATACAATTTCGAGTTGGGACTAGCATCGTTCCAGTTCTCGAGAGCAAAAATTTGGGATGATCCAGCTCTCGGACATTCAAAAGGTGTACTCAAGACCTTTTAAACGGTTGGTAACTTATTATATTCGGATAAGCGAATCTCGGGATACAGCTTCTCAAACTTGCGCTGGTGCAAAAAGGAAAATTTCGCGAAATTGTCCGAAAATTTGCAGCTCAACTTTGGATGCACTTTACTCGAAGCAGCTTGCTCGTAGCCAATCCATCTCTCGGACATTCAAAAGGTGTGCTCAAGACCTTTTGAACGGTTGGTATTTTATTATATTCGGATCAGCAAATTTCGAGATACAGCTTCTCAAACTCGCGATGGTGCAAATAGGAAAATTTCGCGAAATTGTCCGAAAATTTTCAGCTCAATTTTGGATGCACTTTTCTCGAAGCAGCTTGACCTTAGCCAATGCAGCTCTCGGACATTTAAAAGGTGTGCTCAAGACCTTTTAAACGGTTGGTATTTTATTATATTCGGATCAGCAAATTTCGAGATACAGCTTCTCAAACTCGCGATGGTGCAAATAGGAAAATTTCGCGAAATTGTCCGAAAATTTTCAGCTCAATTTTGGATGCACTTTTCTCGAAGCAGCTTGACCTTAGCCAATGCAGCTCTCGGACATTTAAAAGGTGTGCTCAAGACCTTTTGAACGGTTGGTATTTTATTATATTCGGCTCAGCACATTTCGAGATACAGCTTCTCAAACTTGCGCTGGTGCAAAAAGGAAAATATCGCAAAATGTCCGAAAATTTTCAGCTCAACATTATATGTACTTTTCTCGATGCAGCTTGCCCGTAACCAATCCAACTCTCGGACATTCAAAAGGTGTGCTCAAGTCCATTTCAATGGTTTGTAATTTATAATATTCGGATGAGCGAATCTCGGGATACAGCTTCTCAAACTTGCGCTGGTGCAAAAAGGAAAATTTCGCGAAATTGTCCGAAATATGTCAGCTCAATTTTGGATGCACTTTTCTCGAAGCAGCTTGACCTTAACCAATGCAGCTCTCGGACATTCAAACGGTGTGCTCAAGACCTTTTAAACGGTTGGTAACTTATTATATTCGGATGAGCGAATCTCGAGATACAGCTTCTCAAACTTGCGCTGGTGCAAAAAGGAAAATTTCGCGAAATTGTCCGAAAATTTTCAGCTCAACATTATATGCACTTTTCTCGATGCAGCTTGCCCGTAACCAATCCAACTCTCGGACATTCAAAAGGTGTGCTCAAGACCTTTTGAACGGTTGGTATTTTATTATATTCGGATCAGCAAATTTCGAGATACAGCTTCTCAAACTCGCGATGGTGCAAATAGGAAAATTTCGCGAAATTGTCCGAAAATTTTCAGCTCAACATTATATGCACTTTTCTCGATGCAGCTTGCCCGTAACCAATCCAACTCTCGGACATTCAAAAGGTGTGCTCAAGTCCATTTCAATGGTTTGTAATTTATAATATTCGGATGAGCGAATCTCGGGATACAGCTTCTCAAACTTGCGCTGGTGCAAAAAGGAAAATTTCGCGAAATTGTCCGAAAATTTGCAGCTCAACATTATATGCACTTTTCTCGATGCAGCTTGCCCGTAACCAATCCAACTCTCGGACATTCAAAAGGTGTGCTCAAGTCCATTTCAATGGTTTGTAATTTATAATATTCGGATGAGCGAATCTCGGGATACAGCTTCTCAAACTTGCGCTGGTGCAAAAAGGAAAATTTCGCGAAATTGTCCGAAATATTTCAGCTCAATTTTGGATGCACTTTTCTCGAAGCAGCTTGACCTTAGCCAATCCATCTCTCGGACATTCAAAAGGTGTGCTCAAGACCTTTTGGACGGTTGGTATTTTATTATATTCGGATCAGCAAATTTCGAGATACAGCTTCTCAAACTCGCGATGGTGCAAATAGGAAAATTTCGCGAAATTGTCCGAAAATTTGCAGCTCAACTTTGGATGCACTTTACTCGAAGCAGCTTGCTCGTAGCCAATCCATCTCTCGGACATTCAAAAGGTGTGCTCAAGACCTCTTGAACGGTTGGTATTTATTATATTCGGATCAGCAAATTTCGAGATACAGCTTCTCAAACTCGCGATGGTGCAAATAGGAAAATTTTGCGAAATTGTCCGAAAATTTTCAGCTCAATTTTGGATGCACTTTTCTCGAAGCAGCTTGACCTTAGCCAATGCAGCTCTCGGACATTTAAAAGGTGTGCTCAAGACCTTTTGAACGGTTGGTATTTTATTATATTCGGCTCAGCAAATTTCGAGATACAGCTTCTCAAACTTGCGCTGGTGCAAAAAGGAAAATATCGCAAAATGTCCGAAAATTTTCATCTCAACTTTGGATGCACTTTACTCGAAGCAGCTTGCTCGTAGCCAATCCAACTCTCGGACATTCAAAAGGTGTGCTCAAGACCTTTTGAACGGTTGGTATTTTATTATATTTGGATCAGCAAATTTCGAGATACAGCTTCTGAAAACTTGCGCTGGTGCAAAAAGGAAAATTTCGCGAAATTGTCCGAAAATTTTCAGCTCAACATTATATGCACTTTTCTCGATGCAGCTTGCCCGTAACCAATCCAACTCTCGGACATTCAAAAGGTGTGCTCAAGTCCATTTCAATGGTTTGTAATTTATAATATTCGGATGAGCGAATCTCGGGATACAGCTTCTCAAACTTGCGCTGGTGCAAAAAGGAAAATTTCGCGAAATTGTCCGAAATATGTCAGCTCAATTTTGGATGCACTTTTCTCGAAGCAGCTTGACCTTAGCCAATGCAGCTCTCGGACATTCAAAAGGTGTGCTCAAGACCTTTTAAACGGTTGGTAACTTATTATATTCGGATGAGCGAATCTCGAGATACAGCTTCTCAAACTTGCGCTGGTGCAAAAAGGAAAATTTCGCGAAATTGTCCGAAAATTTTCAGCTCAACTTTGGATGCACTTTACTCGAAGCAGCTTGCTCGTAGCCAATCCATCTCTCGGACATTCAAAAGGTGTGCTCAATACCTTTTGAACGGTTGGTATTTTATTATATTCGGATCAGCAAATTTCGAGATACAGCTTCTCAAACTCGCTGGTGCAAAAAGGAAAATTTCGCGAAATTGTCCGAAAATTTTCAGCTCAACATTTTGGATGCACTTTTCTCGAAGCAGCTTGCCCGTAACCAATCCATCTCTCGGACATTCAAAAGGTGTGCTCAAGACCTTTTGAACGGTTGGTATTTTATTAATATTCGGATCAGCAAATTTCGAGATACAGCTTCTCAAACTTGCGCTGGTGCAAAAAGGAAAATTTCGCGAAATTGTCCGAAAATTTTCAGCTCAACTTTGGATGCACTTTTCTCGAAGCAGCTTGCCCGTAGCCAATCCAGCTCTCGGACATTCAAAAGGTGTGCTCAAGTCCATTTAAATGGTTTGTAATTTATAATATTCGGATGAGCGAATCTCGAGATACAGCTTCTCAAACTTGCGCTGGTGCAAAAAGGAAAATTTCGCGAAATTGTCCGAAAATTTTCAGCTCAATTTTGGATGCACTTTTCTCGAAGCAGCTTGACCTTAGCCAATGCAGCTCTCGGACATTCAATAGGTGTGCTCAAGACCTTTTGAACGGTTGGTAATTTATTATATTCGGATGAGCGAATCTCGAGATACAGCTTCTCAAACTTGCGCTGGTGCAAAAAGGAAAATTTCGCGAAATTGTCCGAAAATTTTCAGCTCAACTTTGGATGCACTTTACTCGAAGCAGCTTGCTCGTAGCCAATCCATCTCTCGGACATTCAAAAGGTGTGCTCAAGACCTTTTGAACGGTTGGTATTTTATTATATTCGGATCAGCAAATTTCGAGATACAGCTTCTCAAACTCGCGATGGTGCAAATAGGAAAATTTCGCGAAATTGTCCGAAAATTTTCAGCTCAACATTATATGCACTTTTCTCGATGCAGCTTGCCCGTAACCAATCCAACTCTCGGACATTCAAAAGGTGTGCTCAAGTCCATTTCAATGGTTTGTAATTTATAATATTCGGATGAGCGAATCTCGGGATACAGCTTCTCAAACTTGCGCTGGTGCAAAAAGGAAAATTTCGCGAAATTGTCCGAAATATGTCAGCTCAATTTTGGATGCACTTTTCTCGAAGCAGCTTGACCTTAACCAATGCAGCTCTCGGACATTCAAACGGTGTGCTCAAGACCTTTTAAACGGTTGGTAACTTATTATATTCGGATGAGCGAATCTCGAGATACAGCTTCTCAAACTTGCGCTGGTGCAAAAAGGAAAATTTCGCGAAATTGTCCGAAAATTTTCAGCTCAACATTATATGCACTTTTCTCGATGCAGCTTGCCCGTAACCAATCCAACTCTCGGACATTCAAAAGGTGTGCTCAAGTCCATTTCAATGGTTTGTAATTTATAATATTCGGATGAGCGAATCTCGGGATACAGCTTCTCAAACTTGCGCTGGTGCAAAAAGGAAAATTTCGCGAAATTGTCCGAAATATTTCAGCTCAATTTTGGATGCACTTTTCTCGAAGCAGCTTGACCTTAGCCAATCCATCTCTCGGACATTCAAAAGGTGTGCTCAAGACCTTTTGGACGGTTGGTATTTTATTATATTCGGATCAGCAAATTTCGAGATACAGCTTCTCAAACTCGCGATGGTGCAAATAGGAAAATTTCGCGAAATTGTCCGAAAATTTTCAGCTCAATTTTGGATGCACTTTTCTCGAAGCAGCTTGACCTTAGCCAATGCAGCTCTCGGACATTTCAAAGGTGTGCTCAAGACCTTTTGAACGGTTGGTATTTATTATATTCGGCTCAGCAAATTTCGAGATACAGCTTCTCAAACTTGCGCTGGTGCAAAAAGGAAAATTCGCAAAATTGTCCGAAAATTTTCATCTCAACTTGGATGCACTTTACTCGAAGCAGCTTGCTCGTAGCCAATCCAACTCTCGGACATTCAAAAGGTGTGCTCAAGACCTTTTGAACGGTTGGTATTTTATTATATTTGGATCAGCAAATTTCGAGATACAGCTTCTGAAACTTGCGCTGGTGCAAAAAGGAAAATTTCGCGAAATTGTCCGAAAATTTTCAGCTCAACATTATATGCACTTTTCTCGATGCAGCTTGCCCGTAACCAATCCAACTCTCGGACATTCAAAAGGTGTGCTCAAGTCCATTTCAATGGTTTGTAATTTATAATATTCGGATGAGCGAATCTCGGGATACAGCTTCTCAAACTTGCGCTGGTGCAAAAAGGAAAATTTCGCGAAATTGTCCGAAATATGTCAGCTCAATTTTGGATGCACTTTTCTCGAAGCAGCTTGACCTTAACCAATGCAGCTCTCGGACATTCAAACGGTGTGCTCAAGACCTTTTAAACGGTTGGTAACTTATTATATTCGGATGAGCGAATCTCGAGATACAGCTTCTCAAACTTGCGCTGGTGCAAAAAGGAAAATTTCGCGAAATTGTCCGAAAATTTGCAGCTCAACTTTGGATGCACTTTACTCGAAGCAGCTTGCTCGTAGCCAATCCATCTCTCGGACATTCAAAAGGTGTGCTCAAGACCTTTTGAACGGTTGGTATTTTATTATATTCGGATCAGCAAATTTCGAGATACAGCTTCTCAAACTCGCGATGGTGCAAATAGGAAAATTTCGCGAAATTGTCCGAAAATTTTCAGCTCAACATTATATGCACTTTTCTCGATGCAGCTTGCCCGTAACCAATCCAACTCTCGGACATTCAAAAGGTGTGCTCAAGTCCATTTCAATGGTTTGTAATTTATAATATTCGGATGAGCGAATCTCGGGATACAGCTTCTCAAACTTGCGCTGGTGCAAAAAGGAAAATTTCGCGAAATTGTCCGAAATATTTCAGCTCAATTTTGGATGCACTTTTCTCGAAGCAGCTTGACCTTAGCCAATCCATCTCTCGGACATTCAAAAGGTGTGCTCAAGACCTTTTGGACGGTTGGTATTTTATTATATTCGGATCAGCAAATTTCGAGATACAGCTTCTCAAACTCGCGATGGTGCAAATAGGAAAATTTCGCGAAATTGTCCGAAAATTTGCAGCTCAACTTTTGGATGCACTTTTCTCGAAGCAGCTGCCCTTAACCAATGCCAGCTCTCGGACATTCAAACGGTGTGCTCAAGACCTTTTAAACGGTTGGTAACTTTATTATATTCGGATGAGCGAATCTCGAGATACAGCTTCTCAAACTTGCGCTGGTGCAAAAAGGAAATTTCGCGAAATTGTCCGAAAATTTTCAGCTCAACATTATATGCACTTTTCTCGATGCAGCTTGCCCGTAACCAATCCAACTCTCGGACATTCAAAAGGTGTGCTCAAGTCCATTTCAATGGTTGTAATTTATAATATTCGGATGAGCGAATCTCGGGATACAGCTTCTCAAACTTGCGCTGGTGCAAAAAGGAAAATTTCGCGAAATTGTCCGAAATATTTCAGCTCAATTTTGGATGCACTTTTCTCGAAGCAGCTTGACCTTAGCCAATCCATCTCTCGGACATTCAAAAGGTGTGCTCAAGACCTTTTGGACGGTTGGTATTTTATTATATTCGGATCAGCAAATTTCGAGATACAGCTTCTCAAACTCGCGATGGTGCAAATAGGAAAATTTCGCGAAATTGTCCGAAAATTTGCAGCTCAACTTTGGATGCACTTTACTCGAAGCAGCTTGCTCGTAGCCAATCCATCTCTCGGACATTCAAAAGGTGTGCTCAAGACCTCTTGAACGGTTGGTATTTTATTATATTCGGATCAGCAAATTTCGAGATACAGCTTCTCAAACTCGCGATGGTGCAAATAGGAAAATTTTGCGAAATTGTCCGAAAATTTTCAGCTCAATTTTGGATGCACTTTTCTCGAAGCAGCTTGACCTTAGCCAATGCAGCTCTCGGACATTTAAAAGGTGTGCTCAAGACCTTTTGAACGGTTGGTATTTTATTATATTCGGCTCAGCAAATTTCGAGATACAGCTTCTCAAACTTGCGCTGATGCAAAAAGGAAAATATCGCAAAATGTCCGAAAATTTTCATCTCAACTTTGGATGCACTTTACTCGAAGCAGCTTGCTCGTAGCCAATCCAACTCTCGGACATTCAAAAGGTGTGCTCAAGACCTTTTGAACGGTTGGTATTTTATTATATTTGGATCAGCAAATTTCGAGATACAGCTTCTGAAAACTTGCGCTGGTGCAAAAAGGAAAATTTCGCGAAATTGTCCGAAAATTTTCAGCTCAACATTATATGCACTTTTCTCGATGCAGCTTGCCCGTAACCAATCCAACTCTCGGACATTCAAAAGGTGTGCTCAAGTCCATTTCAATGGTTTGTAATTTATAATATTCGGATGAGCGAATCTCGAGATACAGCTTCTCAAACTTGCGCTGGTGCAAAAAGGAAAATTTCGCGAAATTGTCCGAAAATTTTCAGCTCAACATTATATGCACTTTTCTCGATGCAGCTTGCCCGTAACCAATCCAACTCTCGGACATTCAAAAGGTGTGCTCAAGTCCATTTCAATGGTTTGTAATTTATAATATTCGGATGAGCGAATCTCGGGATACAGCTTCTCAAACTTGCGCTGGTGCAAAAAGGAAAATTTCGCGAAATTGTCCGAAAATTTGCAGCTCAACTTTGGATGCACTTTACTCGAAGCAGCTTGCTCGTAGCCAATCCATCTCTCGGACATTCAAAAGGTGTGCTCAAGACCTTTTGAACGGTTGGTATTTTATTATATTCGGCTCAGCAAATTTCGAGATACAGCTTCTGAAAACTTGCGCTGGTGCAAAAAGGAAAATTTCGCGAAATTGTCCGAAAATTTTCAGCTCAACATTATATGCACTTTTCTCGATGCAGCTTGCCCGTAACCAATCCAACTCTCGGACATGCAAAAGGTGTGCTCAAGTCCATTTCAATGGTTTGTAATTTATAATATTCGGATGAGCGAATCTCGAGATACAGCTTCTCAAACTTGCGCTGGTGCAAAAACCGATCGCTGATCGGTCGAAGACTCGTGAACTGCTTGTTAAAAATGATTTTTTATCGAGTGCAGTTTATGTTTTAAGAGATACGACGAAAATGAATGAAACGTTATGAGCTACATTGCCTCCTTTCTTTTATTATATTCGATTTATAGTTAACCGCTTTGCAATTGAGTAATTTATTATATATTATTGCTGAATTTTTAATTTATTTGACTTACGGTTAGTAAGGGTATTTTTCTTAAAAAGGTAGGTTCTCATGTTATTACGCGTTGTTGTATGTATCGTTTACCTTTGATACAGTAAGAATTAATTTTTTTTCGCAGGTCAAGAAAGATCGGATTTCAAATGAAATATAATGCCTTGTGTATATGAGATAAGTGAGTAATCATATTTACATGATTGCATCATTTGCTCTAGAAATTTTGAAATTCCCAAATTAAAAATTCAAAAAAATTGTTTTGAAATTGAATTTTTATTACAAAAAAAAAACAACATTCTTGTGCCGATATTTTTTTAAAACTTAAGAATATAAGTTTTAAGGAAGGGAGAAGTTTTCAGATTCTTTTAAAATAGAACAGAGAGAGAAGGGATAATTTATTTGCTTTGATCATTTATTTATCGTTACAAAAAAAAAAAAACAAATAAATAAAATATTGCACTTGAGTGATCCTTCAAATTGATACATTTTACTAAAAAATATAATTCGCGTGTAGGTGATTTGTAATTAACTTCATGGGTGGAATTAAGTTGATACAAAAACATTTTTAACAAGAGCTAGAATGTAGTTTAAATTTAAGGTTTTGTAAATTGTAAAATATTCAATCTCTACAATAAGAGATCCATTGATCGAAAGAAAATTTTGTCAATTTCTTATAAATTGTACTAAATTTTTAATAAATTACTTATTTTTTAGCGCACAGTATTAAAATAAAATATATTATTACCTGCTTTACAATTTTTTACTTATTTTAATTCAACTCTTGTTAAATATTTGTTCCTGGAGGTGTGTCTTAGAATGAGAATACCAAAAATCAAATTTGAAATTTAAGATTTTTTGATCCATTTGACGGCATATAAATTTACGTAAAAGGCACTGTGGTGGGCGTCCAATACCATAACTGGCTCTACTTTAGTCTCTATTCCATAATGTGCTATTATTTATAAATTTTTAGTTTACCTGAGTAAAATGGAAATAACATCCATGAACACTGATCCTAGGAAATAATTCTCTCAACGATTTCATCAAAGATTTTTTCATAGTCACACACATATCGTTGGGGATTAAATTGTGGAAAAAGTTACTTAACTGAAAAAGACATAAATAAATTATTGCCTGTAAAAATATATATATATAGCAATGTTCTAAAAATTATATTTTTCCCTTTAAGTGGGTTTAATATTGCTTAACAATTACAATAATTTACTTATCAAAAATCATGATTTTCACTATTTTTGTCTATGGTTCGATTTTTGGAGGAACCGGTCCATCTATTAAAGTGAATTAAAGTGGGAAATCTTCTTTATGAGTGTGGCCACAAACTAAGTGGAACAGATTTCCGAAAAATATCAAATTCAAATAATTAATAATACTTACATGGATAATATTAGTTATTATAGTGAATGTTATTGAGGAGTTGAAAAAAATAGATTTGAAGTTTATGATGTAAATGATATGAATAAACTTAACGATACTTACAGAAACTATTTGGCATATCTTGGTTTGATTTTGATATTCAAATATACATGCAATAAAGTATATTTGATGGTACGCGTACATTATGCTGTTTGATAATAGCATTTAGAAGCTGGAAATAAAATAAAAATGATCGTTACCAATTGATAGTCAAGGTTTTTTATGATTACAATTATTTGCTCTATTTACCATGATTAAACACACTTGAGTTGTTTCAAAGCATGCCAAATGATACTCCAAATAGTTAATATGAGAGTCCCATCTTGCTATCTTCCATCGGTATACCTAAAAGCAAAGAATAAACCAACAAAGAAAAAGCTCTTTATGGATACAACTATTACTTACTGTTTATAATACTTATCTGAATATTTGCTGTACTCTGTAGAAGCTTTTGCACTTTAATAACATCATTGGGGTTATAAGCACTTAGTTGTTACAGCAGCTAGCAGACAAACAGCACTGATCTGGTGATATGAAGATCAGATAAAAAACAGCTGTTTGGCTGCTTCACAGAAAATTCTACTGTACCGATCATATAGCAATCCTTATTCCCCCGATTCGACGCTATGGGCAAGAAGGCGCAACATGTTCGAGTGGCAAATGTTTAATACATCGAGTTTAATAATGACATAAAATCACACATAGAAAAGTTAATATTTTACGAAAATAAACTCATAACTCTATTGAGAAAAAAACTGTTTGTAAAACGGTTTTTATGTCGCATTTTCAGTAAGATTTCTCATGAAAATACTCTATAAGAAGCTTCGTAGAACAATTCTTTCCACAAGTTTAGTTTAATTAAAAAATTTAAAAATCTCGATTTTTCGAAAATTTGATAGAAAAATATTTATCAGTTTTTTGTCTGTATCTTCGAGGCAAATTGTATTAGCAAAAAAAAGCGGCTTTCAGGACCATATTCTACGGACTATTAACTGTGAAAAAAGAAATCGATATTTTCATAATTTTAACCCTGTCATAATCCTGGAAACGACGGTCCTTTATCATAAATGCCAATTACCATGCAGAACGTTCCAAAAATTTTGAGCCTTCAAATGGTTTTTCTGCTGCAGTAGATGTAAAATGAACGCCTTTTCCTCATCAACTGTATATAGGCATAGAGGCAACTTCTTCTGTGTCGAAACCTTCGAAGGCTTCATGCCTAAAAATTAGTCCAGAGAGCGTTAAATGGATGCTATATTAATTATTGCTATGCTACATTAATGTTATATTAATGTTACTATCACTGAAATATTTGTTAAAAATTTATTTCTTATGTGTATGAATATTTCTATTTATATATATACTTCTACACAAACAATATCCTTTAATTATATATTAGTCTATCAGCTACATTTGCATTGAACAAATAGCGATCCAAGACTGATATTTTGTTTGGTTTCTGAATTGGGAGTACAGTCTAACCCTCAGCAACCAGGCTCGGGTATTCGATTTTCATCTCTCAATATTTTAACCTGGAATTCCTCATTGTCTTCTCTTTGTAGCTTGTCTTAAATATAATATGGTGCTAGTTTGATTTGGAAGATGCCAGTAGTTAAGGGGTTATGACAGTGTTAAAATTATGAAACTATCGTTGTTTTTTATTCACTTTTTTACAGTTAATAGTCCGTAGAAAATGTTACTGAAAGCCGTTTTTTGCTAAAATAATTTGGCTTGGAGATACAAATTCAAAACTGATAAATATTTTTCTAGCAAATTTTCGAAACATCGAGAATTTTAAATATTTTAACTAGACTAAACTTGTGGAATGAATTGTTCTACGACGCTTCTTATAGAGTAGTTTCATGAGAAATCTGACTGAAAATACGACATAAAAACCATTTATCCAACAGTTTTTTTCTCAAAAGTTATTCATTAATTTTTGTAAAATATTAACTTTTCTATATGTGATTTTATATTATTATTTAACTCAATGCGTTAAAGTAAAGGCAATCAACAAATTTGAATTTGCCACCCGAATATGTTGCGCCTTCTTGTCCAGCGTCGGGTGGGGAATGAAGGTTACTATGTGATCGGTATAGTAGAATTTTCTGAGAAGCAGCCAAAAAGCTGTTTTTCATCCAACCTTCAAGTCACCAGATCAGTGCAGTTAGTCCTCTAGCAGCTGTAACAATTAAGTGCTTATAACCTCAATGGTGTTTTGAAATATAAGAGCTTCTACAGAGTACAGCAATTATTCAGATAAGTATTGGAAACTAATAAGTTATAATTTATCCGTAAAGAGCGTCTTCTTTGTTTCTTTATTTTTTGCTTTTAGGTGTACGGGTCCAAGACAGCATAATGGGCCTATTATTCTGACTAACTGGTGTATTATTTTGTATGCTTTCTAACAAAGTGTTTTTAATAATGGTAAGTACTGCATGTAATTGTAATCATTAGTATAACTTGATTATGAATAGATAACGATAACTTTTATTTTATTTTCAGCTTCTGTATCTAAATATGCTTTATTGCATGTATATTTGAGTACCAAAAACAAATCAAGGTGTGCTAGATAGTTTCTGTAAGTATAGCTGAGTTCAATTGTATGAATTACATCAGAAACTTTAAATGCCTTTTAATCAGATTTAGATTTTTCATGATTTTTGTGTACTTGCGGGAGATTTCTGAAGGAACCGTACCATCAATCCTGATGAACCAAAGTGGAACATCTTCCTTATGAGTCTGCTCACAAAGTAAGTGGAGCAGAATTGACAAAAGTAAGTTAAAAGTGAATGTTACGTATGTTTACATATGTAACATTCACTATAATTACTAATATTGTCAATATATGCATGATTAATTATGATAATTTTGTGTTTTTTAGGAATCCAATCCACTGAGATTGTGACCAGACTCATTGGAAAGATTTTTCACTTTAGTTCATCAGGATGGATGGTACGGTTCCTTCAGAAAGCTGCTGCAAATACACAAAAATCATGAAAATCATGATTTTTGGTAAGTAAATACCTTTAATTGTTTTAAGTATTACACTCACTTAATGCACATTTTTAATGCATAAAAGTAGTATATAATACTTATATTTTAAAGGAAAAATATAAATTTGGGAGAACTTACATACATATTAATTTTTTACAACACTTATTAATTTTTTTTCAGATTTTAACCCTGTCATAACCCCTTAATTCTTTCAAGTATTATATTGTAAGAGTTGAAAAATCATTGAACTGATTGGCATCTAATCGTATCCATCTGAAAAATGTTGTATTCTTATAGTCTGTAACGGGGCAATTTGGCTTTGTTACGGCGACCACAGTATGTCGCCGCGTCACCGAGTCTTACCTTTAGCTTCTATACTGATACCCCGACGTAGCTCCTCGGCAACCTGCATATTAACGTTTACGCGGCCAAATGCAGCGTGTACAAATGTGTGATGCGTCCGAGCATCACACTTACTGTGCAAAGAATAGTTCTTTCGGGTTCGGAAATCAAGAAGACGAAGCGATGATACGGGAAATAAATACTCGGTTATTTATGCTAAAGAAATGAGTCGGAGACTCGTATATTGTAAAATCAAGAAAGTAATATAATAATCCGCATAGACAGTCGCACGCGCGACAGCGGAGAGATTCTCGCACGCTCTCAATCAAGGAAGAGACGAGTATTCTGTGGTCGAGAATACTCGTCTGTCGGCGACCTTGTCGAGGAAATGTTCTTATTAGCACGAGGTGTGCGTCGCTTCCTCGATACTATCACGAGCCGTCAACTCTCCTACGGGTATCTCGCTCGGGGTGCCGTCGATTGGTACAGAGAAGGCGTCCCTTCTCCTGCAATTCGGGTGTTGAAGACGAACACAGCCTAGAGCTCCTCCGTGGACGAGTCGATCTACCTCGGGCACTAACGGTGGCCTCACAAACGGTGTACCTAACGCACTCGGTACCTACTAGCACGGTCAAATCCTATTCTTCCCCCGCGCATCCCCTCACCATAATACACGAACGAAGCTTACTGCTACGTTCACATTGTGCGACATAACGAGCGCGCGCTGTTCGAATAGCGCGGTCTAATCTCTCGTTACAAGTCTAACGTAATAATGCAAATATAAATGTTAAGGGAATATGCTAGTTTTTCGGGTAAAAAAATTAGCAATTTTTCCGGATTTAAAATAAAATACTCGGTTAATGTTTCTGAAATTTTTGCATTATATTCTACAAGTCTATTTGTCATTAAAATTTTTCACTAAAATACATCAGTTTCTCTAGAGGGTGGAGCTCTAGCTTTTGAAAATATTAAAAATTGTAAAAATGGTAAAGAATTAAAATATACATTTGACTGATGTAGACTAATTCAAAAATCCGCCGTTTGTTCTCTTAGTCGGATAGTTTGCTTATACTAGTAAAGAGACTAAGTGCTCCTTCTAGCTCCAGCTCCAGTGGAGGAATGACGCTCCGTTCCGAAATGCGTGCCCTTTTATTCTCAGAAGCGCCACTGCACCGATGCTGAGCTTCCCCCTCCACTAATCCAGTCGCCAGCGTATCTATAGATACTAACACATGTACAATGTTAGTATTATGTTATTTATAGCGCTTTAAACAATCAAATTTTGCAAACATATACACATACGTGTTTATGTACTATCAAATTAATAAAACTAATGATTTATGCCATATGACAATGTTTCAGCAGCGAAATAACATGATTGCAAATATGCTGGTCACGAGACTCGAACTCTTCTATTACTGTTTTATCGATGTTAACAAATGATTTGTTAAGTAAATCGTACATGAGTCGAAAGCTAATGAGCTAACTAACACGTACATTATACATTTATATGGTAAAAATTTCTTAGAAAAAAAGTATACAGCATGTGAAATGCATATTTCACGAATTGTACGCCAAACTGTGAAAACGCAATACAATCTTGTCACGATCTTCCCTCCAAAAAGTTCTTGACAAGAAACGTCATACGTCTATTTTCTTGAAATCTCATTCCTAACATAAGATCTTGATGTTACAAGTTGGTGCTTTTACCCGTGTGTTTTATAACTTATAACATCATTTAAATGAATAAACAAATGTATTATCGAAAAGTAAAGTTATGTATTGGAAGATAAGCATGTTGACAAATTATCCATGCAATTATAGAACCTTATAATGTTTAATTAACATTTATCAGTGTTGCAAAGTAATCACCACTATTTCACGAATAATAGCATGTATACGTTTCAAAGTACATAATTAAAACTTACCTTTTTGTGAGCACACCAGCCAAGGTTTTTTCGATCGAAACAGGCTGTGTAAACGAGTGTTAGGTGCTAACTGTACAGGTAATTTTTCTTTTCTTGCCAGGATGTTAACGGAGAGAATACGCTCGCCGAGACAGGCGAGAGAGACGGAATTCCCCTGTAAGTTATGTAAAGCTCTCCTCTCTCGGCTGCCTTTAAGCAAAGGATTTTCGCTCAAAATGGGCAGGAAAGGAGAGCATTTCCTTAGTTTGTCACGTTAAGCTCGACACTTCAATTGTCTTGTTAAAAAAACCTCTGTGCATACGCAGAGGGTTGGGTTTCTCACAAAGATTTCTTACAATCGGAAATGGAAAACTATACTGTTATGTTGGGCCCGGGGAGTAAATGAAGTATACACTTTTATAAAAAGGAACTAGTTAAAGACTTTATTAACTCGCGGGAATAAATAGCACGTTCGTTCCGAACAGCTGTCTGGACTAGACTAGAAAACAAATACAATAACAACCGCGAAGTTGCAGCGGTTGCTATGCGCGATTCGAACATCTCGAATCGCGCTGGTCATAACAATACTGTTTAACTTAGCTACAGCCTCTTTGTAGAGATCAGTAAAGTTATTAGCGTATCGAAGGGTGAGTTCTTTTCTGATCCACTCACGCGTTTTCAATTTCTTCGTCAATATATGCGGATTGGCAGATGGAAGAGTGGGGATTTCTCAGCTGCATTAAGTCATCCTCAATCGTAACATTGATTTAGTTGACTCTGAGCAGATTCTGAATATGTCCTGCGTAAAAGTTCAATACGAAATAAAGATCCGTCTCATGTTTCCATCCGAAAACGCGTAATTTTCAAAAAAAAGGCAATCAATAGATAAATAAAATATATATTAAAATTTTATGAAAACTAAAATTATCCTTCATGTTGGTTTCTTCAAATTGTATATTACGATACAAGTCACGTAAGTGGCCCATTATTGCATGGCGTGTAAATAGCGCCAAGATAATACTCACGCCGTACGACGGGCCACTTAAGTCACCAGCATCGTATAGAATATTTTATAGCACAGCCTATCTAACTCCGCAGTCACGATTATTTGTGTTATAAGCAGTCGATTTATTCACCGTGAAGTTAGCGCACGAGCATAGTGAGTTTCATATTCACGGTGAAATAATCGACTACTTAGGTCACGGAAAAGCGTGACTTACGTGCGAATTTAGGTAATCCTGTGCTATAAAATTAAAATCTAAAATTTTCAAAGTTTACTTCTCCTCTTAAATATCTAATCTGACAACTGCTCTTTTTTATTCCATTTGTTTATCCTCGGCCAATCGGTCTTAGTGTTCGAAACCATTATCAACTTCAGTAGAGAACTTACTTCAGCCAGGACTAGAAAATACAAGGAGCAAGAAATGAACAAATGATAATGGGCTTTCAAGGACACATTGTAACAAGACGCTCAACCTTGACCTGGAAATTCGTATCTGATATAAGTACTCAAAATAACGTAAGATAGAATTTTGTTTTTCAAGTTTTTCAATCAATTTGAATTAAAATTTGCAATTTCTCAAGTGGAAGGTTTACTTGTATGTATCATTATATGACAGTATTTTCGAATCTATATAATTACAATAGTTATTTATCTAATTATATAATCTAAGCGATGACAAGCCAGAGGACTGCAAGAGGTAAGCGAAAAGTTTTTATTCTCGTTGACATTTAAATTATTCACAAAAATTGGTCAATTATTGAAAATTCCTGCTAATTGAAAGCTACTTAGCTTTGGACGTTACTAATCAACACGATTCTGAATCACATAGATAGATCCGTATGCGAAAAGTTATCTTTTCCTTTTCAAATTAAAATATTACTTTGTTATTTTTAATTTATATTTATACACAAGAAACGTAATAAAATGTTTAACATATTTTCCTTGATATTTTTTAATTTTTAGAAAAATGTGTAACCAAACGGTTCAAATTTTGCAATTGAGCTTAAACTTATAATTAGTTCTATACGTTGCGATATCTGTGATACGTAAGAACTGCCGACCTTAAATGTCAGCTAAATGTTTTTGTACTAGTGTTCGACTCAGATATCTTCATAGTTGAAAAAATAATTTTTTATGGAAGAAAATTCGAAAAATAGTGCAATCCACATTACTTCAGGATCTAGTATTTAGAATTTACGGAAAACTCTACACAAACTACAGAGAACGGCAGTAGAAGATATTTGAAAAGTAAGTCATTTAATGATAGATTTTCATGTAGGTCTATTTGTAAGTTTTAAAAAATTGTTACGTTTATTTTTAAATTAAAAATTATTATTGCTTTTTTTAAAGATTACAGAGGAACAAAAGTTACGTAGTCTAGGAGACGGCATCGATCCTACACTACCCAAAATCATAAATTTCAATTTATAATACATTTGTTGAAATAGTTAATTTGTGATTATATTTAATTTTATTAAATAATAAATATTTTCCTAAACTTAATACATATTTTCCTTTGAGAAAGCCATCTACTATTAATAGCAAGTTACTACTAGTAACACTCGAAACAAATTTGATGTGTGGTAAAAATTCACTTTCAAGTTAGTGCTTTTTCCTTTTCTTAACAATTCCAAATATTAAAATGAGCTCCTTAAATCATTTTACACCTGAAATACGTAGTTTAACAAATAGAATTATTGAAAAGAACCATTGAAATAATTAAAATCAAAGCGGTATTAGCTTGCTAATTAATCAATTGTTTTTATACTTCAATTGCGTTGAGGTAAGGTTTCCTCGATATTTTACAATATTTAAGATTAGTGACTTATAAGATATTTATAAGTAAATGAAATTATTGAAAGGTCGTGTACATAAAAGTATATAAAAACTTAGTGGTCCGTTGATATTTATGTATTATTAATAACAACCACAAAAATTATAATTAATATCATGAAATATGTAAAATAGCAGTAGAACATAGGAGAAAATACTAGGTTTAGTATTTTTTAAATATTATTTTCAATTTCTGATTTTATTTCGTAATAAAATAATTTATTTCCAAATAAATGTAGTAATTAAACGTTTTATTTCAAATAAGTATGCATCCGTAGTAATAACGAATCATTGGATTCTTGGATACATTCCCATCTCCCTATAAAGTTCATCTCATCAAGAAAATGTTTATAAGCTACTAATTATCTAATCATACAAACCTCGTCAATTGGAAAGACTTCCTCTACAATCATGTAGAATCGTGTTTAGCCCTTTGAAGGAGCATTGATTTACCTCGAAGTTTCAGGCTGCAGCGCAGCACTAAAGATTATAAGGAGCTGGTGTTTACGTCGCCGCCAGATGCAGGCTAGATTAGGCACTCGGTTTTACCACCCCCTCCCCGCACTCTCTCTCTCTCTCTCTCTCTCTCTCTCTCTCTCTCTGAGCCATTGTTCTCCCGGTGCCGTTTGTCGCCGAGACTACTTCGGCAACCATTAATCCATTAGACGCTTGCGCTCCTCGAATTTTGCTCTACCTTCGTGATTGTGTAATGGTGAGTATTGCAAGTCGAGGCAAGAAATGTACTTTTTTTTTATTCCGTATCAAAATTTCGGCGAGTTTCAAGTAACAAAGATCCAGAAAATTTAAATGTTCTGTAAAAAGAAAATATTTTAAATAAGAAATTAAGAAACTCTATGAAGATAATCGTTCTGAATCTTTAGAAAAATAATCTCAGGTTTCATCTAGGGGATTTTTTCGCAATAATTTTGTATCCATATGCTTTTTGTTTTTACTTTCCCTCTTCTGATTTTTTAATTACAAAATCCAAATTATTTAATTAACTTAATTAATTTTCTTTTAATATGAAATCTGATGTTTATTATTATTTTTATAATTAGCTAATGCGCAATTACTGAAACTATTTATGTATACATTATGAATGCTATTACAATACGTATTGGATGTAACATTTTCAATTACTATACGTAGTAGGAATGATAATTATAATCGTTATGATAATTATAAATTTTACATTATATGAAAATAAAAAAACAAAAAAAGTAAAGGAAATTATCATTAAAAAAATAAATCGTTAAATCGTTGTAAAGGAATTCGTCGTTGTATTGAACAAATCTTTTAATTAAGTACAAGTAATACATGGTGATATACTGAAATGTTTTTATATGTAGAAATATATATTTATGTATAAAATATGAATAATATTACTGACAGTGATGATTATTTCAACGCATATTACAAATATTACTGTTAAACAATCAGCCTAATTCTAATTCTCATCCTTTCAACAATTTTCTTCGAATGAGCGGAACAGTAGTTGAATAATAGAGTTATGGAATTCTTTAATAATGATTACGTTATTTAATAATTATTAAGAATTAGCTAAGTAGAGTTCAATAAATAAACTCAAATTTTAGCAATTCTCTGCATTTCTGATTTCAGAGAAATATTTTTAATTATCCCACCATTCTTAAGTTCTTATTTTGCCGTTACTTTCTAAGCTCAATTTCAAGAATAAGTAATTTATATTTTACAGTACTTTTATCTCGTTGCATAAGTATGGAGTAAATTACGGAAAACACTTGTGTACACAGTATTCTTACATTTTGAATTGAATATAGATTTCACATAAAAGTAAGAAACACCTTCTGTTACGTGAATAACATCTTCGGTATCATTATTGATAGTGCTCTATTTTTATAAACACAGAATATATCATTGCAGACAGTTTCCCTTGTTTATAGTGTCAACTGATTTTGCGACCTTCAGATTGCAGAAATAATAATGTTAAGATCTTATTTTTTTGAAACTACAGAATAACAAGTTTGATTCTTATCGCTTCAAATTTTTTTCTTAATAATTGTACGCGCTATCAGTATACTCATTATACAAAATTTCATCACAAACTCAATATATTAACACGTCAAAATACTTAGTTATAAACTATCAATCTGTATGCATCCATATGCTTTAACCCAAATATACAGTAAGAGCTTTAGCAATACGATTCTCTATACGACGTAACGGGCAAAGCGAAAGTGCGAGAGCCACGCTTAGGTTACAGCATTTATGCAAATCGCTTGCAAGAGAGCATAGGATTCGGTGGAGTGCTCTTTAAAATAAATTATGCGAAATTTATATCATCCAAGGTACATTCAAACTACTTCTTCTTATTTTCTCACGCGATAAATTTAATTGCATTAATAGAAAAAAGAGCAGAAAGTAAAAAAGAAAATACGTTACAAAGTCCTCCGAGTTGTCAGAAGGTCAAGAAACGTGTATTTAAAAGCTTAGAATATCTTGTTCTACATTGTATAGTCAGATTATATACATGTGTATACTTTCACAGCTTGAGAGCTTTTGGGAGAAATTTCTAAAAATTAGATTAGAGATCATCGCATTGATGTGACAGGCGACATGGTTACTATTGTAAACAAATTGATTCTCAATTTGCTAAGGCACATGTGCTAGCTAATACATTGTATGATAGCCCAAAGAATCTTACCTGTTGTCGAAACCCGGAGTTCAATCCTCGGTGGGAGCAGATTGATAGTTTTATGATTTCTCTAGTCTGGCTGCAATTCTCAGGAGTTACCTGCCATATGATACTTGCGATACTCACCTTGATACAGTAGAGGTAAAACAATTGATGAATAATTGTAGAATACAAAGATCTTTCCAGGACTATGAAACCATCTGCATCCTTTAACATGAAGTGAAAACGATGTTTGGTATATGAAATGCTATGGAATATGAGAAAGAATCCCTGTGCAGCAATGTTAGCGGTAGGCTTCAGTGTTCAAAAATTCTTTATTATACGTATAGTTAAAATTATAGCTGCGTCATTCTTGTTCGAAACGCTCGTAAACAAATCAGAACACCCAATTTGATAATTTTCAATAAACGCTCAAATTTTTAGTATTGTTTCGAGTATTCATTAGAATTCATACATGAATAAAAAGAGTTCTCTTACAAAATTACTAAATTTATCAACGTACCCTCTATAATTATTACATAATTAAAATTTAAATGAATTCCGCAGAATTTTATCTTTTTTTATGTAAATGTGTTTGCGATACAGTACTCATGTAATCGGATGATATTTCTATTTAAAATTATTATGTAAATTCTTATTCATTTTTGAAATGAATCACTTATTTTTATTATTGAAAGTTAGAATAAAAGTAACTACGGCGAAGATATGTAGTCGACGTAGTGTTTCATTCTAGTTTGAGTTAATTTTAGGTTGTAATGTATCAAATAAGAAAATAATACTTTTCCGCATATAATTAAATGTATTTTATTCATTTGGACTAGAGTAGAATAATATTTGTTGCACAATCTCAGAAAATTATAGTAGTAACTACGACGAGGTAACAAGATAAGAATTGGTATTTATAAGCTGCGATAGTTATGAATTAGTAGGTTTCTATACATTTTTATGGGTATAAAATCTATTAACATTTGCAGCAATGTGTTTTAATAAGTAAGTATAACTTTAACTCATTGCAAACATTTTTTTAATGCCATCATTATATTAAAATAAACGAATAAGTAAGATATGCATAATATAACCTTAATATTTTGCATTATTATTTACAGATATCAAATTAAGTGCCGCATATTATTATTTATAGCTTTGAATTTACTTACAGTATCCACTGAAAATTATGATACATATGGTAAAGGTACGATATGAATTTGTAAATGAATAATAATATAAATTTAATAAATAACTGAACATTTTAACTGAATTATACAGGTATTAATTACGTCAAATATTATCAATGACACTTGTTCAATTTAAAAAACAATGTTCTTTTCAGTTCCGACAGGTGTCTGTACTACGCCTGCATGTGAAGCGGCAGGTATGAAAATATCAGCTTGTATGAAAAATCACTGATTATATCCAATATACTTATTTACAAATTTTTATAGCACATTTGATAAAGCAGAATATGAATGAAATGGAAGATCCATGTAATAACTTTTACAATTTTGCTTGCGGAAATCATAATGGAATCGATCATTTCTCATACTTAAAAGACCAAGTATTAAACAATCTTGAAAGAGCTATCAATACACCTATAAATCCTAATGAACCAAAAATCTTTACATCTCTCAAAAATTATTACAAAGCTTGCATGAAATTAAGTAAATTAGTAATCATTAAGTAGCATCAGTTATAAAAATATAATTTATTAAAAAGTTAGTATTGTCTATAGGGGGAATCGAAAAAATAGGATTGCAACCACTCAAACAAATAATCGACGATCTAGGTGGATGGCCAATAGTGCTTCAGGATCAAAATGCATGGGACGAAGACCGATTTGATTTGATGGAGACTGTATATAAATTGCGGGATTATGGATTTTCACAAGATTATATTTTAGATCTTTATGTTTATCACTCTCCATATTATGAACTTGAAGATGATAGGCCTACATCACGTTCACTTGTTGTAAGAATTTTACTATTAACTTAAAATTGTTTATGCAATGCTGCTTAATATCAATCAATAATTGACCGTTAGAAATTTCATTTTCTGTAAAGAAGTTGAAATAAATAATATGAATTTTTTATAATTCTGAACATATTTTACATTTAAAAAACGTTCATTACAAACAATGTTTAGATTGATGAAAAAAGTTATCTTATGCCAGTAGAAGTACGTCAAGCAGGATCGAATGACTATAGATACAAACGTTACATAAATTACATTGTTGAAATAGCAAAACTATTTGGTGCTAAAAACATTTTACAAACGAAGAAGGACGCTTACAAAATTCTCCATTTTGAAACTCTGTTATCCAATGTAAGCATATACGTAAAGTATTGATTTTGCACTTATGATTTTAACTTAATAACAAATTTTGTCATTCTATTTTTTCTAGTATCCGATAACGCAGGAGTTACTGGATCTAACTATCGAAGACTTGCAAATATATTACGATGACGCTACGTTTAATGTAAGTCCAACACCACAAATATCATGGTTAGAATACATAAACAATATGGTCTATCCAATAGCTACGTATTCTGCTACTGATCATGTCAGAGTACAAAACCTACCGTATTTTAAAAATTTGATAAAAGTATTAAAATACAAGGTTACCAAGAGAACGCTAGCTAATTATTTAATTTTTAGAGCTATTGATGAATCAGCTCCATTTTTAAGCATGAAAATTCGAGAAATGAACGCGTTTTATAAGGATATTAAAAAAAAGCCCAGAAATAAAAGGTGTTTAGAATATTTACAAAATCCTATTATTGGAATGCCACGTGGAACAGATGTATTTTATGTCAGTAACTATGCAAATAACAATACTAAAGAAATAGGAGAAGATGTTAGCAATTTAATAACATCTTTAGCCAGTCAATTAAAATTGTTTATAAATCAAGTAAGTCGACATATTTCATTGCATTAATAGTATACTACTTATCCAGACCGGGAAAATAAAATCGCTGCTAAGTGAGTAGCAGTATGGTTTCTCAAAAAAAATACGTTCCTTTAACTGTTTACTATTGTAAATTATTGTGAATTAAAAATATATGGAAATCATTCTGAGTTACAAAAAACTAGCAGGACCAGTTAAAACATTGAAATGAATAACAATTTTCGATTTTACAATTTGCACCATTACAAAGCTTTTCTGAGAAAGCAAAAATTCAATTTTGTAGGCAAAATTAAATTAAAAAGTCCATACTTGAATTTTAGGTATGTTTACGTGGCCATATTTAATTTTTGGTGACAAATTATTTAATTTGACCTCAGATTTGGAAAGAGCAGGTCTTTTTACATAAGAATATGTTGTTCTTTATAATATTTAATTAATTTTACTCTTGTACAGATTAAAATATCAATCGATAGTGACATGTCCGCGTGGCTGTTAAAAGCCAACAGTAATGTTAAAGTGGCAACAAGCGGACATTTTTTTGAAGGAAGGTTAATGATCTTTCAGAATATAGGATTAAATTTTGTACATCTATGGTATATATGGATGAAAAATGTAGTTTTTTGAAAAAATTATTAAAATTTCGTGTAAATTCTTTAAAAAATGCGGTATATAGTAGCAATTGTATCTAAATTTTGATAGGATCGAAGTTGAGCCTCAGTTATTGAAATTTGAATGTATTCTATTGGGTTCATTTCAGAGATATGGTCTGGACAAATTTATCGCACGTACATACGTATGTACATACATACATACATACATACATTTTTTAAAAACATATTTTTTCACTAAAAACACTTAAACTGAGGAAATTTATCCGAATTTTTAATTTCAAAATTTGCACTGTTACAAAGCTTTCTCTTTAAGAAAGCAAAATTTTGCAGATCACATGTGCAGTTTTTCATTTCGGTGTACACTATTGTAAGTACTCCAGTAGTCAAAAAGTGACATAATTTCGTCTGCAAAGAAAAACGAGAAATGCCACTTTCCGGCCGCTGGCTCATAAAATACGTTCATACAGAAAAAATGTATTGTTCTAGCTGACTTGGTTGGATTACAACTCTAGAAAAGGAGCTTTACAAAAAGTCGAACGTATGGAATCTACTATAGGATTATTTATGACACTGTATAACAATATTACATTGGATACTTACAGTTCTATATTAAATATAAATCCTGAGACTCATTTTCAAAATATTTTATCTACACGGCGTGCTAACTATGCGTACTATTTAAATTCTTTACATTACCCTTCTTACAAGAATTGGAATTCTGAGCCACATACAAATGTAAATGCATTTTATTTGTTCGATTTTAATGAATTTGGTAAATATAATTTAAACTCTTATAATAGCGTATTTTTACACAAAATAATGTGAAACGATATTTTTAGTACGATAATTATTTTATAATTTTGCATTATAGTTATAAATGGTGTATTACTAAGGCCACCCATATACAGCTTAGAATGGCCAAGTTATATGAAATATGGTTCTCTGGGAATAATTATTGGACATGAAATGATGCATGCATTTGATAAGACTTCAGTTTTTAAACATTCACCATGGATTGCAAGCGATGCGTTATCAGTTTATGAACATAAAACCCAATGCTTTATACAACATTATGAAAATTATTATAGCGAAGAAGTTAATTTAAGGGTAAGGTCCGAATATATACATTGATTGAAATGAGTTTAGCGGATTCCAAACATGTAGATTATAATAGAAGTATGTAGATAAGTGCGTACACTTTCTACTGTGAGTTTATCCCTCGGTGATGTTTTAATAAGTAATTATCAAAGAATTGATCGATCTTTCCGAGGCAAGTTACATTGAATGGGTTAAATAAAAATACCCATTCTTTATCTGGTCCTACCATGGAATGGGTCCCACAATAGGTGTTTTTATTTAACCCATTCAATATAACTTACCTCGGGAAAATCGATGAATTCTTCCATAATTACTTATGGATTATAATGTTTTAACATTATAATGTATAACATTATAATATTTTAACATTGTAGGTTATAATGTTGTAGTTGAAATATCATTTTTATCATTAAAATAATCAAATTATATCACTGAAAAGTTTATTTTGTAATTGTACTTAGGTTAATGGAACGCTTACCCTTAATGAGAATCTTGCAGATTATGGTGGTACAATTTTGGGATATTCTGGATACAAAAAATGGGTCGAAGAAAATGGAAAAGAATTATTACTACCAGGACTAAATTACACAGCTGAACAGATTTTCTGGTTAATGTCTGCTAATTGGCTATGTGGTAAACAAGATAAGGATACTCAGATGGATTTACTATTAAACGATGAGCACACGCTCGATCAGTTTCGTGTACTTGGTATTGTGAGAAATTCTGAAAATTTCGCAAACGATTTCAAATGTCCTGTAGGTTCAAATATGAATCCTAAAGAAAAATGTAGTCTTGCAAAAAAATAAATCAATGATATATATTAAAATAATCTATGTGAATATTAATTTTGTCAATCAAAATATCATTTTAATGTTTTCTTATCCAAAAAAATAAAAGTTCTTTCATTATAAGCATAGAAAAATTTGCTCAAAAGGAATCGTACTAATTTAATTAATAATAATCTTATTCGACAGTGCCGTTCAAGAGTATTGTATCTGAGATTTTTATTAATGATAATAATCTTTAACTGTTTATTTGAAGTCGATGAAAAAAGCATTTCAGTATATTAGTCTGATTAAAAATATACTCTATACTATTACTACTATTTTTTAGAATTTTTAGAAAAAAAAGTCGACAGATTTTTAGGAAAATCAGAAATAGAAGCGTCCTAAACCATACTACCAGATAATATCTTTCAGAACTATATTACGAAGTAAGAGTTTCTTAAACCATACCTCGAACTAGAAACATTTTGAAAGTGACTATTCAAGAAGATAAAAGTCGTAGAGTATTTATGTAGATATGACTGTAAGGGAAAAGCCAAAGGAGAAAAGTGGAGGAGGTCCCTAATGACCCCATAATGCCTCGCACCTCAGATGTTACTACAACAGTACCGACCTTCACCGCACAATGCTCAGCGACCAGTAGCAATGGTAAACTGTCAGATCAGCGATGATGGTTGCAAGTAAATGTGGGGGAGTTCCAGATCAGGGCCCTTTACGATCCTGGAGCAATTCAGACTTGCATCGACACGATATCTGTTCAGTTGGCCAACGCATGTAATGCTACTGTACAACTTTGTAATGGACTTGTCGCTTGTATGGCGGACGGCAGCACCTCCGTGGTTTTCGAAACTATTGAACTTCCTTTCACGATTGGCGGACAAACTCGTACGCTGACTGCCTTGATCATTCCAGATCTTTGTGAAGGATGTAATCTTTGAGCAGATTGATGCACGATCGTACATTAACTGTCGAAAATTCGACCAAAGTTATTCACGTGGATGGAACTGATGTGAGTGAGACTGGTCAACCGAGCCTAGCATCGATTGGATTGCAAGAATTGACTGATTCCCAACAGGCGGAATTATAAGAGTTGCTCGAATGTCTGATACTAAAGTACACGGGACTACTCGGCTTCACCAACCTTGTAGAATTTGAATTAAACAAAAATACTACCCCCTAAGCTCAAAGAAATGATGTATACGCAAGTAAAGGCTAAGCTAGTAGCCGATATTCTTAAGCCTTCGGACAGTGACTGGTCTAGTCCAGCCCTAATGGTCAGGACGGGAACTAGCGACGAATATCACCTGTGCACCGACTTTAGAAAACTCAATAAATTGTCTAATTCTGACTAAGCTGCAACGCGCTCGATATATTTCCACTATCGAACTTAGCGACGCTTATCATCAGATCAAAATTAAGAAGGAAAGTCGATCGTATTCGGCCTTCACCATTCCAGGTATGGGCTTGTACCTATGGAAACGCCTTCCATTTGTATTGGCAGAAGCTCCAGCATATTTCCAGAAAATGATTGATTCCTTGATTACTCTTGATTTAGAGCCGAACTGTTACAGCTATCTGGATGATATCATTGTCTTTACTGGAACGTTCGACGATCATTTGAAATATTTAGAGGTAGTGCTGACCAAGCTCGTGAAGGCTAATCTGACGGTTAATCGCAAAAAGAGTCATTTTCGTCAGAGTGAAGTGAAGTATCTACGGGTTATAGTCAACTAGGACGGATTTCATCCGGATCCCGATAAAACCGCTCCGATCATCGATTACCCGACACCGAAGAATCCAACGCAGGTGTGGAGATTCATGGGCATGACAGTTTGGTACCTGAAATTCCTCTAAAACTTCGCTGACATCACCCGACCGTTCTGCCGGACCGTTATTCGATCAGACGAAGGCTAAGGTGAAAGAGAACTGGGAGGACTCACAGTAACGTACGTTCGAGTAGATCAAAATGATGATCGCGAGTGCTCCTGTTTGATAATTTAGTTAATAATTTGGGCTTGGTAATTTACTCACCCAGACCATAGATGACAAAGAGCGAGTGATAGAATTCGCTACTGGAACGATGATGTCAGCCGAACGAAATTACTCGGCCACGGAATGGGAATGTCTTGCCGTACTTTGGTCAATTCGGAAATTTCTTCAGTACATAGAGGATATCACTTCCTGGTCATTAGAATTGCGAGATGGGCCCTTGAGCTACAAGAATATGATTATACGATCGAACACTGTGCAGGATCATCGCATCACGTCCCCGATGCACTATCACGAATGCACGAGGAATACGACGAACTAGAGGACACTTATCCGACTCTGGCAAGCATCAGCCCAGAGGACGATACAACTGATGTATGGTATTTAAACCGACGACAAGAGCTGATCGAGATACAACTCAAAAATTCAGGTTGGAAAATCGTCGACAGCAAGTTGTAGGCTGAACTCAATCGTTGATGAAGTCTTTGAATAAAGACGTCAAGGACTACGTCCGAACTTGTTCCGTCTGGCAGCAATGCAAGCCGGAGCAGCGTAAACCGATTCTTCGTAACTTTTCTCGACCGTGGGAGACCAACCGGTGATGTTATGGGCCCGCTGCCAAAGTCAGCTCACGTCTTCGAGTATTTACTAGTGTTTCAAGACATGTTTACTTGATGGGTCGAGTGTCCCATTCAAAAAACAATTATTAAACATCTGAACGAACAGATCTTTCTACGGTTCGGAACTCCGAATGTGTTTTTCTCGGATAATGGTTTCGAGTTCCGTAACAAGGCAATGGATAAATTTCTGCAAGAATGCAGTGTACATCATACGTACGCACCTCCATACTATGCGCAACCGAACGTCGTACAATGTGTGAACCGCACTATTAAAACTCTGATTCGTGAATACCTTGATGGACATAATAGAAACTGGGATGAACACATTGCTGAGTTCACCTTCAGTATGAACACTGCGATCCAGGAACCTCTACAGACGTCGCCAGTCATGCTGAATTTCGGCAGACAGCCTAGTCCACCTCAAACCTTACTTCGTCAAGAAGAAATTGCAGTTACGTCTGAAGAAGCAAAGCTAGCTGTTGACAACTGAAAGAAGAGAATGGGAGATTTGAAAGAACTTCAAGAGTCAGCTAATGATCACGCTAAAGCAACACAACAACGACAAGTTAAGTATTTTAACGCACATCATCGAGACGTGTGACGACATTGTGTCGAAGAAAAACAGAATATTGTCATTTTGTGCTACCTTGTATCGGCTCTTTCTTAATCAGCCGCATATTGAGTCCGAATATTTATGAACTGACTGATTTAGATGGTAAAGTATTGGGTCCAAATATTGGGTCTGTGGATCAAGAAGACGTCCAAACTACATCTGGAGAAGACGAAAACAATAGAGATGATCAACGATCGGAAAATAGCGAAGACGCGCCGGTGAATTTCAGTAACCAGCGTAACTGCGATAGTCTTCCGGCAAACGTAATACCGATGCAAACCGCAAGCGTAGGCATAGGTAAGGCCAAACGAGGTCGACCGAAGAGTTCGAAACACAAAACTCGCGCGGAAACCATAACCCTTTCCCCGCGGAGAACGCGAGCGCAAAAGGCGGCAAGGTAGGGTCTCGACAGATATGCATGTCTTCACTTCCCATTTCATTCACATGTTTGTTCCCCTTTCCCCCATACTATCCCATTGTGTTATCTTTCCCTCTCTTTTCCTCCTTACTGATTACATGGTCAGGCATAATTCGGCCGAAATTTTTTTTCCATGTTTGATAAGGCACTGACGCCGCCTTCATTTCTGATCAAGGCAATTCCGACAGATTTTTTTTTATATTATTTCGATCGTAATGGCCTTCGGCCGAAAGTTTGTAAAGAGAGAGATGGAAGTAACCCACTATTTTTTTTATGTTCAATTTTTTTAAATATAACATTGTTTCAATTTAACTCTTGTTCCTTTATTGAACTTCTTGGTTAATGTTATATATTAAATTTTTCTTCTTTATTTTGTTTTTTGCCGTACAATCCGTATGGGCAGTAGTACTCCCTTATCACCCGGTTATGCATAGTGAGCGCGATCTGGTACGCGGGATGAGTACTCAGCGTCTCGAGGGGGGTATTATAATGGTCGCATACATTTATACGTACATTATAGCCTCTCTGGGCGTCTGACACATGTACGTGCACTAATAATTATTTATTCCAGCGCCTATCAGCGGAAATAGTACACGAGAGAGACAGAGAGAGTGCCTTAGAATAGGACTATATATATATATATATAAAGAGACCGCCTGCGACGTTGCCGGTCCATCGATCACGCGTTGTCAAATATGATGGCGTGTCAAGGACCGTAGTACCGGAGCGTCCAGTACTACGGTAGTGCCTGGCCGAGCTACTCGATCCCTCGCGTCGGTCCTTACTTAACATTTTGCGATATCCCGACTCGTGCAACTTCGTGCAACCACCTTATATCCACAGTTCTCTTTTACTTCACGCGTATTCAATTATTCACTACCCCGTCCCCTGCCGCCTTCGCGATCCCATATGTACATACAGCCTTATACGAGTCGGCCAAGCCGTAAGAAACGTGGAGAATCTTCCACGGTTGTACACGGTCGATTGCTCGGACAACTAAAATCGTGTCGTTGCAGTATATATAATTTAATTTTTATTTAAAATTATTATGCAAATAGTTATCCATTTTTGAAATAAATCATTTATTTTTATGATTGAAAGTTAGAATCAAAATAAATACGACGAAGATATGGTGTTGATTTAATGATCATATTATGTATATTAGTTGGAATGCTCAAAATAAAACAAATGTTGGTTTTTCCCAAACGAAATAAGAAACATTTTGTTCTGATCTGATAGAATTAATTTTATAAATTTTGGGTTCCACGCGCATCAAATAAGGAAACAAATTTTTATGATTTACATTAGAATAGAATAATTTTTGCTCTATAATCTCAAAAAGGTACATTAGCAAGATAAGAACTGGTATATATAAGCTGCTATAATTATGAATTAGTAGGTTTCCATGAAATTTTTTATGGTGGAAAATCTATTCATATTTTTGCAGTGATGTATTTTAGGAAGTAAGTCGAATTTTAACATATTGCAAACATTTTTTTAATTGAGTAATTATTTAGATTAAAACACGTGAATAAGTAAGATAAATTCTTAAACAATATTATGCATTCACATTTACAGATATTCAAGACATCAAATCAAGTACTTCATATTATTATTTATAGCTTTGAATGTACTTGCAATATCCGCTGAAAGCTACGATACACATGGTGAAGGTACGATATGAATATATAAATGCATAATGATATGAATTTAATTAATAAATAATACATTTTCACTGGATACAGGTATTAATTATCTATAATATTACTAATGACACTTTTTGATTTACAAACAATGCCCTTTAAAATTTCAACAGGTATTTGTACCACCCGTGCATGCGAGGCCGCAGGTACGAAAATATTAGCTTGAATAAAAATCATTGATATTATGTAATATACTTATTTAAAAATATTTCTAGCACATTTGATAAAGCAGAATATTAATGAAATGGAAGATCCATGTAATGACTTTTACAATTTTGCTTGCGGAAATCATAATGGAATCAGTCAATTCTCATCCTTAGACGACCAAGTATTAAACGATCTTGAAATCGCTTTAAATGCACCAACAAATCCTAATGAACCAAAAATCTTTACATCTATCAAAAATTATTATAAAGCTTGCATGAATTTACGTAAGTTAGTAATTATTAAGTAGCATCAATCATAAAAATATAATTCATTTAAAAGTTTATGTTGTTTGTAGCGGAAATCGAAAAAATAGGATTGCAACCACTCAAACAAATAATCGACGACCTCGGTGGATGGCCACTAGCACTTCAGAATCAATATTCATGGGATCAAGACCAGTTTGATTTAATGTGGGTTGTACATAAATTGCGGGAATATGGATTTTCGCAAGATTATATTTTAAATCTTAGTGTCGATCAACCTTTCTACTATCAACTTGGAGATGATATACCTGCATCACCTTCACTTGTTGTAAGAATATTACTGTTTACTTGAAATAGTTTATGTAATCTTAATAACAATGGATAACTGACCTTTTAAAATTTTCGTTTTCTGCAAAGAACTTGATACAAATAATATGAATTTTTGATGATTCAGAACATATGTTATTTTTAATTAACGTCTATTAGGAATAATTTGTACTATATTTTTAGATTAGCGAAAAAAGTTATTTTATACCACCAGACAATGTTCGAGAAGGTTGGAATGATGATAGATACATGCATTATTTCAATTACATAGTTCATATTGCAAAACTTTTTGGCGCTACAAACATTTCGCAAGTTGAGAGGGATGCTTTTGATATTCTCGATTTCGAAATTCAGTTAATAAATGTAAGTATATATTTAAAGTATTGATTTTGATGCATTAAGGAATAATGCCTAATTATACATTTTGTCATTTCATATTTGTAGTATCCGAAAGGGCTTGATATGCTAAGTGTAACCATCGAAGAATTGCAAGAATATTACAATAATTTTACGTTTAATGTTAGTCCACAAATATCATGGTTAGAATACGTAAACAATATAGTATATCCAATAGTTACATATTCTGCTAATGATTATATTCGTGTAGAAAACTTATCATATTTTAAGTATCTCATAAAAGTATTAAACAAGGTTCCCAAGAGAACGCTAGCTAATTATTTAATTTTTAGAGCTATTGATGAATCAGCTCCGTTTTTAAGTACGGAAATTCGAGAGATTAACGAATATTATAAATTTATTATAAAAAAGCCCAGAAATAAAAGGTGTTTAGAACATTTACTGAATCCTATTTTTGGAATGCCACGTGGAACAGATATTTTTTATGTCAGTAACTATGTAAGTAACAGTACTAACGACATAGATGAAGATGTTAGCAATTTAATAACAACTCTAGCCAGTCAATTGAAATTGTTTATAAGTCAAGTAAGTCGACATGCCTCATTGCGTTAATAGTATACTTCATACCCGCAAACCGTAAAAATTAAGAAAATTGTGGCCATACTTTGTATGCTGTTATACATACCCCAGCGATTGAAAAGCAACATAACTCTATCCGTGCAGAGGAAGAGAAATGTTACTTTCCGGACGCTGGAATATAAAATACGTTTATCATAATAAATATATTTTTGTGAAATTCAATAAAGAGAAAATATTTTATTTCAGCTGACTTGGTTGGATTACGACACTAGAAATGGAGCTTTACAAAAAGTTGAACGTATGAAATCTACCATAGGGTTATTTATGGCATTGTGTAACAATATTACGTTGGATGTTTACAGTTCTAGACTAAATATTAACCCTAATACGCATTTTCAAAATTTTTTATCCACACGGGGTACTAACTACGAGTTCTATTTATATTCGTTATTTTTCTCTTCTTACAAGGATTGGCAGTCTTATCCTCAAACAGTTGCAAATGCATTTTATGATAAACATTATAATGAATTTGGTAAATATAATTTAAACTCCTGATAAAATCGTATATACAAAATAAATTGATACCATGTTTTTAGTGCAATAATTATTTTGTAACTTTGCATTGTAGTTATAAACGCTGCATTACTTATGCCACCCATATACAGCTTAGAATGGCCAAATTACATGAAATATGGTTCACTGGGAACAATTATTGGACATGAAATGATGCATGCATTTGATAAAGAATCAGTTTCTTATTTTTCACCATGGGTTGCAAGCAGCGCACTATCGGTCTATGAAAATAAAACGCATTGCTTTATACAACATTATGAAAATTATTATAACGATGAAGTAAACTTAAGGGTAAGATTTAAAGATACATAATGGTGGATATGCATTTAACGAATTATAAAAATGTATATTATAATGTTAGAATATCATTTTTTAAACATTTATTGTCGAATTGAAAAGTTATTTTATAATTGTATTTAGGTCAATGGAAGGCTTACTCTTGATGAGAACCTTGCAGACTATGGTGGTACTATTTTGGGATATTCTGGATACAAAAACTGGGTCAAAGAAAATGGAAAAGAATTATTACTACCAGGACTTAATTACACAGCTGAACAGATTTTCTGGTTAATGTCTGCTAATTGGCTATGTGGTAAACAAGATAAGGATACTCAGATGGATTTACTATTAAATGACGAGCACACACTCGATCAGTTTCGTTTACTTGGTATTGTAAGGAATTCTAAAGATTTCGCAAATGATTTCAAATGTCCGGTAGGTTCAAATATGAATCCTAAGGAAAAATGCAGTCTTGCTAAAAAGTAAATAAATGATTTCTGTGAAAAGAATCTATGAAAATATTTATTTTGCTAATAAAAATAAAACTTTAATGTTTTTTATCCAAAATATTAAAGTTATTTTATAATAAGCTTAGAAAGTTTGCTCAGAAGGAATTATATTAATATAATTCTGTATGATCTTATTTTACACTTCCGTTTAAGGGGTTATGACAGGGTTAAAATTATGAAAATAGCAATTTTTTTTTTAAAGCCGTTTTTTTTATACAATTTGCCACGAAGATACAGACTAAAAACTGATAAATATTTTTCTAGCAATTTTTCAAAAAATCGAGAATTTTAAATATTTTAACTAGACTAAACTTGTGGAATTAATTGTTCTATGACGCTTCTTATAGAGTGATTTCGTGAAAAATCTGACTGAAAATACGCCATAAAAATCGTTGAGCAAACAATTTTTTTCTCAAGAGTTATTAATTTACATTCGTAAAATATTAACTTCTCTATGTGTGATTTTTCGTTACTATTAAACTCAATGTGTTAAAGTAAAGGCATTCAACAAATTTGAAATTGCCACCCGAATATGTTGCGCCTTCTTGCCCAGCGTCCGGTCGGGAATGAAGGTTTCTATGTAATCAGTATAGTAGAATTTTCTGAGAAGCAGCTAAACAGCTGTTTTTCATCCAACCTTCAAGTCACCAGATCAGTGCTGTTTATCTGCTAGTTGCTGTAAACATGCTGTAACAACTAAGTGCTTATAACCTCAATGGTGTTGTTAACGTGCAAGAGCTTCTACAGAGTACAGCAAATATTCAGCTAAGTATTGTAAATAATAAGTAATAATTGTATCCATAAAGTTCTTATTTGTTAGATTATTTTTTGCTTTTAGGTACATCGGTGGAAGACAGCAAGATGGGACTCTTGTATTGACTGTTTGAAGTATCATTTTGCATGTTTTCAACCAATTCAATGTGTGTTTAACAATGGTAAGTTGTGCAAACAACTGTAATAATTAATAAACCTTAACTATTAATTGGTAACGATAATTTTTATTTTATTTCCAGCTTCCAGCGATAAAATTTTTCACAACCGTTAAAAGATAAAAATCGATTTTTTAAACCAAAGTTTTTCCGACTAATAGTTTAAAAATTAATTTTTCATTTTTCAGAGCCTGTTAAAGATTTTTATTTGTAAATCTGCGTTCGTAACTTTATTTGGCTTGGTTTCATAAGTATTCAGAAATTTTTCGGTTAGTCTAAATTGAAACCCAGTGCACAAGAGAGTTTTCAAAGAAAGCTTAATTTTTAATAATGAATTTGCAATATTTCTGCTAATAAACCGTTAAAATTGCTCAAATTTTACAAATCGTCCTTATTTTTCGTACCAAATAAGTGTACAAAATTTGAAAAAATATAAGTACTAAACAAAAAAGTTAAAAAATTTGGTAGAAGTCCACTTTAAGAAGCTTTTATATCAGATTTTTATTAAGTTGAATTATTTATTATAATTTTGATTCTATATAGAGGAGAAAAATATTTTAGTATAATAGTGTTATTAAGAAGAAATTTAAAATAATTTAGAATTTTTCATCACAACTATTCAAACAAAAAAAAAGAATATTATATAAAAGAGTCTATCGATCTCTCCGAGGCAAGACTGCCTCTACTTGCCTCGGAGAGATCGATAGACTCTTTTATATAATATTAAAAAACACCGAGGGATAAAGTCTTTGAATATTGTGTTATACACATATTCACACATACTTAAAAAAAAAAGAAGTTGACTGATTTAAAAGGAAAATCAGAGATAGGAGTCTCCTAAACCGGATTACGAGATATTCTTTTACATCTAGATTACCAAGTAAGTTTCTTCAATCATATTCGCTAGAAATATTTTGAAACGGACTATGCAAGAAGATATTAAAGTCGTAGAGTATTCATACGGATATCCGGTCAATTTTCCGAATTTATTTTCACGAAAAAATTTCGAAAAGTAATTAACAAACAAAGAGTTTATTGATATTTTCTCGAAAACTATGCACTTTTATAAGAATTTCATAAGATCAAAAATATCTTATAATTCATCAAAGAATGCTAGCAAATCTTTTCAGATTTTTTAAGGACGTTTTTCAAAATTTCGATTATTTTGACTATTCAAAAAATAAAAAATTATACCGGATCAATCTGAGAAAATGTGAGAGGATTCTTTGATACATTTTAAGACATTTTTCTTTTTATAATATTTTAGAGCGCATTGTTTTCGAGAAAAAAACATGGAAATTCATAAAAAATTGCGATTTGAAAATTTACATCGTTAAAAAGCTTACTCTTTCAGAAAACAAAATCTGAAAACATAAAACCAAATAATATTGACGTAGACTGCCACTTTATTGAATACAGATTCGGGTATAAATTACCACGGATTCTTTCAATTTGGACCTCGAGATCGCATTCAGAATTGTTTTATTGTGTATAGAAAAGTCTAAAGAGGTTGAAAATAGATTTCAAAAAAATTTATGTTTCAAAAAACTGCATTTTTTTATTATTTTCAATTGTTATGTGATAAAATTTAATTTTAGAAAATTTTAGTCCCTTCTATCGAAAAGGGCAACCTTTGATACATCGAAAACAGTGGCTCCCGAATTTTTCTCGTGCGAATTCACATATTTGTATTTCTATATTATAAGAAATTGAAATTTATTTTGACACTACATTCACGCTTGTTGTATTTTTACCGTAAGAAACGTCGTTTAAGAATGTAGAAAGTGAATATTTTTATCATGTATATATGGGAGTAATATATGAATGGTGATTATATTTTACTCCTGTAATAAGATATTTACTTCTTCAATGAAATAATTTTTTAATAACTGATTGTTTCTTTTACAATTAAAATTTTATGTGTATTGTATAGTATTGAATTCATATTTTTCAGAATTCTTTTATAAATTTCTTTGATCCTGCTGAAAACATCACATAAGGTAGATGACTATTCTGCGATTAATATTCATGTATTATCATTCGCATGACAATAGGTAGATACAATAAATTTCTTCTTTATTTTTCCATTTTCAATTACCATAATGTAATAAAACATAACCAAGCTGTTTGATAATGTTTCGTCCACGGTCTCGGACCTTCTCAAGCCAGTAGTTGATATGTATATATTTAATACCAAAGCATTCTCACCAAGAGATAACGTTGTACATGTTGGTCACCTCACGAGAAGTGGGGAAGACTAGAAAAAATTGTGAACAACGCGCAGAGCGCTAACAGTAGACGCGCCTAGGACGTAACCACGTAGAACGGGGTGCTGAGGTCGGCGAGCCGCGAGTCACGAGGTATGGATAGCTCGGGAAAAAGTAAAAGTGAGAGCGAGAAAGTCACGTAGTATATAATAAAAGGGTGAAGTATGACACTTTTTTCTCTGTATTGCACCATCTATTATGATTATTAGGTACTTTAGTGATAACTCGATTTCATCGAAGTCTGTCGATGACAGACCTCGATGTCATCGAGGTGGACCGCTGAGGAGTATTTTGAGGCTGAGCAGTATTTTGCCGTTGTCCAGCCGACCTATTCCTCCGTCTGGGAGGAACATCAGGGATAGGTTCTGGCATTATCTGCTGGTCCCTTGCAACGTGTTCTCTTCGATGTCTCCTTGCAATGTATTCATTTTCAGTGAAGTAGAAGAATTTACGGTGAAGCAGAGAGTTGTGCGAGGGTACGTGACAGGGGTACGGTCGGGGGATGGGAAAAGAGAGTTTCTTAAAAAAATTCTTTATATAATTGTGTTGTTCTACATTCTTGTAAAAATAAAGCCCAATTTGATTAGTTCCAATAAACAATTCATTTTTTAATATGATTTCAAGTACAAATCTAAATTCTCACGTAAATTAGAAGAGTTTTCTTACAAAATTTCTAAATTGGCGAAAGTACCCTCTACAACTATTACATGATTAGAATTTTAGTTAGTTCCCAACATTTTTCTTTTAATTTCTGCTTATAATATGTAAGTACTTGCAATAAGATACCATACATACTCATGATCTTTGTGAAGATATACTGATGATATTTTTATTTAAAATCATAATGTAAATTATTATCCATTTATTAAATGAATCACTTATTTTTCTTATTGAAGTTCAAAATAAAAATAAATATGACGAAGGTACGCTGTTGACTTAATTATTAGAGTTTATGTATATTAGTTGGAATGTTAAAAAAAAATTAATGTTGGTTTTTCCCAAACGCAATAAGTAGCATTTTGTTCTAGTTTGATGGAGTTCTGTTTCCGCCAACAGTTAAATATATTTTATTGATTTAGATTCGAATAGAAAAACGTTTGTTGTACAATCTCAAAAAGATACATTAGAAAGATAAGAACTGGCATATATAACTTGCGATAATCATGAATTAGTACGTTTCCATAGAATTTTTATTGGTGTAAAATTTATTAATTTGTTAGTAGTAATGTATTTTAAGAAGTAAGTATAATTTTTATACATTGCAAATTTTTTTTTAATATAGTAATTGTCTGCATTAAATCAAATGAATAAATAAAAATATCTTCATAAACAATAATAAGTAATCATATATTCTTAAACAATATTTTGTATTAAAATTCACAGATATTCAAGACATCAATTCAAGTCTCGCATATTATTATTCATAGCTTTAAATTTACTTGCAGTATCCGGTCAAAGCTATGAAACATATGGTGAAGGTACGATATGACTATAAATGATTAATGATATGTACTTAATTAAAAAATAATACATATTTACTGGATACAGGTACGAATTGCGTAAAATATTACCAATGATGTTTTTTGATTTACAAACAATGCTCTTTTTAATTTCAACAGGTATTTGTAACACTTCTGCATGTGAGGCCGCAGGTATGAAAATATCAGCTTGTATGAACAATCATTGCTTTTATCCGATAAATTTATTTACAAATATTTCTAGCTCATTTAATAAAGCAGAATATTAATGAAATGGAAGATCCATGTAATAACTTTTACAATTTTGCTTGCGGAAATCATAATGGAACTAGTCATTTCTTATCCATACAGGACCAAGTATTAACCGATCTTGAAAGCACTCTAAATGTACCTACAAATCCTAACGAACCAAAAATCTTTACATCTGTTAAAAACTATTATAAAGCTTGCATGAATTTAAGTAAGTTAATAATTAAGTAGCATCAGTTATAAAAATATAATTCATTAAAAAATTTATTTAATTGTTTATAGCGGAAATCGAAAAAGTAGGATTGCAACCAATCAAACAAATAATCGACGATCTCGGTGGATGGCCAATGGCTCTTCAGGATCAACAAGCATGGGACGAAGCCCGATTTGATTTGATGGAAACTGTTTATAAATTGCGAGAATATGGATTTTCGCAAAATTATATTTTAAATCTTGATGTTCATCACTCACCATACTATCAACCTGAAGATGATAGGCGTACATCACCTTCACTTGTTGTAAGATTATTACTATTTACTTGAAATAGTTTATATAATTTTAATAACAATCGATAATTGACCTTTCAAAATTTCGTTTTCTGTAAAGAACATGATACAAATAATATCAATTTTTGATAATTCAGAACATATGCTACTTTTAATAAACGTTTATTATGAATAATTTGTACTATATTTTTAGATTAGAGAAAAAAGTTATTTTATACCACCAGAATATGTTCGAGAAGGTTGGGACGATGATAGAGACTCGCATTATTTCAATTACGTAGTTGATATTGCAAACCTTTTTGGTGCTACAAACATTTCACAAACCAAGAAAGATGCTTCTGATATTCTCGATTTCGAACTTCAGTTGATCAATGTAAGTGTATACTTGACGTATTAATTTTGATGCCCTTGTGAATAATGCTTAATTATGCTTTTTATCATTTCATTTTTTCCAGCATCCGAAAACGGAGGAGTTTCTGAATATAACCATCGAAAACTTGCAAAAATATTACAATGATGCTACGTTGAATGTTAGTGCAACTCCACAAATATCATGGTTAGAATATATAAATAGTATGATCTATCCAATAGCTACATATTCTGCTACCGACCATGTCAGAGTAGACAATGAATCGTATTTTAAGTATCTGATAAAAGTATTAAAATACAACGTGACCAAGAGAACGCTAGCTAATTATTTAATTTTTAGAGCTATTGATGAATCAGCTCCGTTTTTAAGTACGGAAATTCGCGAGATTAACAAATATTATCAGTTTATTAAAAATAAGCCCAGAAATCAAAGGTGTTTAAAAAATTTACTAGATCCTTATATTGGAGTACCACGTGGAATAGAAGCTTTTTATGTTAGTAGCTATGCAAATGACAGTACTAACGACATAGGTGAAGATGTGAGCAATTTAATAACAACTCTAGCCAGTCAATTGAAATGGTTTATAAATCAAGTAAGTTGAGATATTACATTAATAGTATACTTTGTACTCAGACTAGAAAAATAAAGACAGTCTGAGCCATAAAGCATACGCTACTATACGTACTCCAGCAGTCGAAAAGTGACATAACTCCATCTCCACAGAGGATGAGAAATGTTACTTTCCGGCCACTGGCACATAAAATACGTTCATCATAATAAATATGTTTTTATGAAATTCAATAAAGAGAAAATATTTTATTTCAGCTGACTTGGTTGGATCACGACACTAGAAATGGAGCTTTACAAAAAGTTGAACGTATGAAATCTACCATAGGGTTATTTATGACACTGTATAACAATATTACATTGGATGCTTACAGTTCTAAATTAAATATAAACCCTAATACGCATTTTCAAAATATTTTATCCACGCGGCGTACTAACTACGAGTACTATTTTTATTCATTACATTCCTCTTCTTACAAGGATTGGCAGTCTTATCCTCAAACAGTTGTAAATGCATTTTATAATAAATATTATAATGAATTTGGTAAATATAATTTAAATTCCTGATAAAATCGTATATGCAAAATAAATTGATACCATGTTTTTAGTGCAATAATTGTTTTGTAACTTTGCATTGTAGTTATAAACGCTGCATTACTTATGCCACCCATATACAGCTTAGAATGGCCAAATTACATGAAATATGGTTCATTGGGAACAATTATTGGACATGAAATGATGCATGCATTTGATAAGAAATCAGTTTCTTATTTTTCACCATGGGTTGCAAGCAGCGCACTATCGGTTTACGAAAATAAAACGCATTGCTTTATACAACATTATGAAAATTATTATAACGATGAAGTAAACTTAAGGGTAAGATTCAAAGATATATAATGGTGGATATGCATTTAACGGATTATAAAAATGTACATTATAATGTTAGAATATGATTTTTTTTAACATTTAGTTATCTGATTGAAAAGTTGTTTTATAATTTTATCTAGGTCAATGGAAGTCGTACTCTTAATGAAAATCTTGCAGATTATGGTGGTACGATTTTGGGATATTCTGGATATAAAAAATGGGTCGAACAAAATGGAAAAGAATTATTGTTACCAGGACTAAATTACACATCTGAACAGATTTTCTGGTTAATGTCTGCTAATTTTATATGTGGTAAACAAGACAAAGATACGCAGAGGGAGTTAATAATGAATGACATGCACACGCTCAACCAGTTTCGTCTACTTGGTATTGTGAAGAATTCTAAAGATTTTGCAAGCGACTTTAAATGTCCTTTAGGTTCAAATATGAATCCTAAAGATAAATGTAGTCTTGCAAAAAAATAAATCAATGATGTGTATCAAAATGATCGATGTAAATACTTATTTTCTCAATGAAAATAATATTTTAATCTTTTCTTATCCAAAAAAATAAATGTAATTTTATAATGAGCATAGCAACTTTTCTTATAAGGAATCATTTTAATATAATTAAGAAAATCTTATTTCATAGAACTGTTCTAGAGTCTTTTATCTGCGGTTTCTATTCCAAGTAAACAGAATCAAAATTTTCAATATATTAATGTTATTAAGAATAAACTCAAAATTTTTGAGAAGTTTTTATCGCATGTATTAAAACAAATTTATAGAAGAAATTGACTGATTTAGAAAAATCAGAGATAGGAGCTTCCTAAACTGGACAACGAAGTAATGGCTTTCAGAACTAGATTACGAAGTAAGAGTTTCTTGACTCATACTTCGAATTAGAATCTTTTTGAAATGGATTATGCAAAAAGATATTAAAATTCTCGTGTATTCATGCGGATGCGGATTTTTGTGGATAGATGTCGTTGTCCGGGTAATAGTAAGCTGAACATTTTTCTAATTTCAACCGCTAAGTACAATGTCACAGCTGTTGACTTGATAATCAGAGTTTATACGTATCAGTTCGAATAAAATAAATGTTGGATTTTCCCAAACGCATAAGTAGCATTTCATTGAAATTTGATAGAGTCAATTTTATAAATTTTGAGTTCCACGCACATTAAATAAGTTAATATTTGTTTTTTCGCATACAATTAAATATATTTTATTGATTTAGACTGGAATAGAATAGCTTTTGTTGAACAATCTCAAAAAGTTACATTAGCAAGATAAGAACTGGTATATATAAGCTGCGATTAGCCAAAATTTGTAGGTTTTCATAACATTTTTATGGGTGTAAAATCTATTCATTTATCTGGAGCAATGTATTTTAGGATGTAAGTATAATTTTAAATCACTGCAATTTTTTTTAAAGTAATGATTATCTACTTTAAGTAAGATATATTAATGAAAAATATTTTTGATTAAAATTTACAGATATTCAAGATATCAAAAGAAGTTTCGTATATCATTATTCACAACTTTGAATTTATTTGCAGTGTACGTTGAAAGCTATGTTACATATAGTGAAGGTACAGTATGAATCTATAATTGAATAATGACATGATAAAATTTATTGATAAATAATATATGTTTACTGGATACAAGTATAATTTACGTAAAATATTACTAATGACACTTGTTTGATATAAAAATATGTTCTTTTTAGTTCCAACAGGGGTTTGTACTACGTCTACATGCGAGGCCGCAGGTACGAAAATATAATCTGGCATAAGAAATGCATTGATTTTATTCAATATACTTGTTTTCACATATTTTTAGCACATTTGATAAAGCAGAATATTAATGAAATGGAAGATCCATGTAATGACTTTTACAATTTTGCTTGCGGAAATTATAAGGGAACCAGTACTTTTTCATCTACAAAAGACCAAGTATTAAAGAATCTTGAAAACATTCTAAATGCACCTGCAAATCCAAACGAACAAAAAATCTTTACATCTGTCAAAAATTATTATAACGCTTGCATGAATTTATGTAAGTTAGTAATCATTAAGTAGTTTCAGTTATATAAATTTAATTCATTAAACAATTTATTTCTTTTGTAGCGAAAATCGAAGAAATAGGATTGCACCCACTAAAACAAATAATCAATGATCTTAGTGGATGGCCAATGGCCCTTCAGGATCAATATGCATGGGACGAAGAACAATTTGATTGGATAAAGGCTGTACGTAAATTACGGAATTATGGATTTCCACAAGATTATATTTTAGATATTTCTGTTTATCACTCTCCATACCATGAACTTCAAGATGACAGTGCTATATCAGGTTCACTTATAGTAAGAACATTACTATTTCATGCAATACTTTATGTTAATAGATACTTGACCTTTACAAATTTCGATTATTATAAAGATAGAAATATTCTGAATTTTTTATAATTCTGAACATATCGTAAGTTCCATAAAAATAATATCTTACGTCAATTAAAATAAATGTACTTTATTTTTAGATTGGTGAAAAAAGTTATTTTATGCCAATAGAAGTTGTTCAAGCAGGATGGAATGATGATAGATTTACACATTATTTCAATTATATAGTTGATATTGCAAAACTTTTTGGTGCTACAAACATTTTACAAGCCAAAAAGGATGCCTACGATATTCTTAATTTCGAAATTCATTTGTTCAATGTAAGTGTATGAGTAAAGTATTGATTTTCATGCAATTATGACCAAAGCTTAATTATAATTTTGTCATTATATTTTTTCTAGTATACAGAGACGTCAAAGCCTTTAGATATAACCATCGAAGACTTGCAAAAATATTACAATGATGCTACGTCTAACGTTAGACCAACACCACAAATATCATGGTTGGAATACATAAACAATATCATCTATCCAATAGCTACATTTTCTGCTACCAATATTATCAAAGTACAAAGCCTATCGTATTTTAAAAATTTGATAGAATTATTAACATATAAAGTGACCAAGAGAACGCTAGCTAATTATTTAATTTTTAGAGCTATTGATGATTCAGCTCCATTTTTAAGTACGGAAATTCGAGAGATTAATGAATTTTATAACAGTATTGAACAAAAGCCCAGAAATCAGAGGTGTTTAGATCATTTACAAAATCCTATTTTTGGAATGCCACGTGGAACAGAAGCTCTTTATGCCAGTAATTATGCAAATAACATTACTCAGGACATTGCAGATGTTAAAAATTTAATAGCATCTCTAACCGATCAATTAAAATTGTTTATAAGTGAAGTAAGTTGATATACTTCATTGGCTTAATAGTATGTTATGTATCTGTTGGAGTGGTGGAAAATTAGTGAGGTTGTTTTATTAATAAATAACTTTATTATAGTGTGTGATGTGTCGTCGGACACGACTGTCTCCTTCCGAGACTTACAAGCGAGAGAGAGAATGAGCGCGAGTACAGTATATCTTTCATTGAATTTTTCTTTAAACATTTCACTTAGCAGATTTCTTACAAATATTACTTCGGTTATTGCATCTGACATAGCCGTATATTCTGCAAAGGTTGAACATTTCGTTACATTTTTTTGTTTATTTGTTTTCCAATAAATCAGATTTCCATAATATCTTATAATATATCCAGTTGTGGATTTTCTATCTATATTGTCTCCGGCAAAATCTGAGTCTACCATGCAATCTAGTGTATCACATTTTAAATTATTAAAATACGTTAATTTTAGATCTTTGGTATTTACTAGATATTTTAATACTCTCATAGCATATTTGAAATGAGTTTCATTATAACAACTTTGGAATCTACTCAAGTAGTTTACACTATATGAGATATCTGGTCTCGTACCAGTACTTATATAAAGTAATTCTCCTATTAAGTTTCTATACTTTATTGACTCATTTTGTTCAGTTGCTTTTTCTAATTTTAGACTCGTCTCCATAGGAGTGTTATACAATTTTGCATTTTCTAGATTATACTTTGCAGCTAAAGATTCAATGTATTTTGTTTGGCTTAGTGTCATTTTGCCTTCATTCTTATTATAATCAATGTTTATTCCTATGTATTGTTTGACTTTTCCTAAGTCTTTCATTTCAAAATTTTCCATTAATTTTGATTTTATTTCATTTATTTTATTTCTATTTTTACAACAGATTAATAAATCATCTACGAAAACTAGTATATATATTGAATCTCTGCTTGCATTATTTACATATAAACAATAATCATGTTTGCTTCTCACGAAATTTAATTTTTCCATGTACTTATGAAAACCATTGTACCAAGCTCTTGGGCTTTCTCGTAAACCATATAATGCTTTTTGCAATTTACAGACTTTGTTATTTCCTACTTCATAGCCTTCTGGTTGATTTACATAAACCTCTGATATTACTTCACCGTTCAGAAAAGCTGTTTCTACATCCATTTGATCAATAAACAAATCATTTTTACAACAATATGATAATAATATTTTAAGTGTTTGCATTTTTCCTACGGGTGAGTAAACGTTTTCTATATGTTCTCGTTGTTGAAAGCCGCGAACTACCAATCTGGCTTTATAGGTATTATCGTTTTTTCGTCTAAATACCCATTTGACATCAATGATTTTTTTTGTTTAATGGCTTCTCTACTAATTTCCAAGTTTTATTTTTCTTTAAACTTTCGATTTCTGAATTCATTGCAATTTTCCACTGTTTTGATTCGCTCGAATTTATCGCCTCCTCGAATTTATGAGGTACATTTGCATCGATGTTATTAATATAAATAAAATGCGCTATAGGATCACCGTATCTATTTACAGGACTTTTCTTTCTTTTTGACCTTCTCGGTTCTTTCAAATTAATTTCGTTTTCATTTTCACTATTTATATCATTTTCATTGATTTCTGAAATTAAATTATCTCTACTTTTCTCGAGAGAAGAAGTAGGGATAAATAAATTTTTGTTTGTGTTGCTGACAACACTATCATATTCTTCTGAATCGCTTTCAGAATTTTCCGATTCACAACTTTCATGCTTTTCATCTGATTCGTTAAGACAAATTATTTTTGTGTCTTCTTCGACAACCTGTACATGTCTCGTGTTAATAACTTTGTTATTTACTAAAACTCTGTAACCGTTTTCTGTATAACCTACTAATATTCCTACTGTTGCCTTGTCATCCCATTTACTTTGTCTTTTGACCTCTGGGATTCGGACAAAAACTTTACTACCATAAATTTTCAAATGATTAACGTTTGGCTTTGTGCCGAAGAATATTTCGTAAGGAGTTTTATTTTCTACAGTATTTGCTATAGTGCGGTTTTTCAAGTAAGCTACCGTTTTAATAATTTCAGGCCAATATCGCCTATTTATATTTGCTTCTCTTTGTAAGCATCTGCCTATGTCCATTGCTGATCTATTGTATCTTTCCGCTACACCATTCAATTCATGCGTGTACGGTGGACATGGTAATAATTCTATTCCCTTATACTTAATAAAATTGTAAATCTCCTTATTCAAATATTCCTTGCCATTATCGCACTATATTTTCTTAACCCTTTTGTTAAACTTATTTTCAACTAAATTTACAAATTCTATAAAACAACTTGCAGTTTCAGACTTATGTTTAATACAAAATATTCGCGTGCATTTACTGTAATCATCGACAAAAGTTAAGAAATATTTTTCTCCACCATAACCAGTCGTTTGATGCGGTCCATTTAAATCAGTATGAATTAATTCTAAAATTTCAGAAGTTTTTGTTCGATTATTTTGAAATGGTACATTTGCCATTTTACTTTGAATGCAATTTGCACATTTCATATCAGTGTTTTCAATTTTATCTGGCAATCCCTCAACTAATTTTTCTTTAACTAATTTATTTAAGTATTGAAAATTAACATGACCTAATGCTCTGTGCCATTTTTCTTTCGCGGTTATTTTTACTGCATTTATACATTTTTCTTTCTGTTCATTCACTAGAAAACCTTTTATATAATATAAATTATTTACTTTATTTGCAACTACAATTAATTCTCTATTATTGTTATAAATTTTCGCGCTATCATTTCTAGCTACTATCGTATTACTTGCAGTTATTTTTGAAAAACTTAATATGTTCTGCTTTATGCCTTTTGCAAAATAAACATTGTTTAGATTTACATATTTTTTACTATAATAATTTTCAAAATAAATTTGTATATTTCCTACTTTTGTAGCTTTGAGCGTTTTACCGTCAGGTAATTTGACATCTATCGGTTTTTTCAAAATAACAGAATTTTCAAAATAATTATCATCGCGTACAATGTGATCGGTACAACCGCTGTCTAATAACCAAACGATTTTCTTTCGATTTTCGCTACCGTTACAATCACTTTCTAAATTTACCTTATTTGTCTCTGGTGTATTCGTGTTGCTCTTTCGTGCTGTGCGATGAATGTTGTCCTCTGCCTCGACCTCTGCCTCTGAAGCCTCTGTTGCTGCCTCTGTGACTACCTCTTCCTCGCTGATTTCGACTTGGTTGAGTGCTGCTGCTTTGACCTTGCTGTTGTCCAGTCCAACAATCTTTTTGCGCGTGGCCATATTTTCCGCAATTATAGCAATTTCCCTTTATTTTCGTGTTGAAAGTGCTTACATTGCTTTTGCTATCACTTTTGTTATTGTCTATGTTATATAAATTTTTTTCTTTTATTTTCGATTTAACATAATCGACCGTATGTTGTTCTTTGGGTATCACATCAAGAAAATCACCAATATAACGGTAAGTTGATGGTAGTGCTCGAAGTAAATAGTTTATCTTTTCTGCTTCTGTTATCTTACCGCCAGCACTTTTAAAATCATTTACGGCTTTTTCGAAGTCTACGAAAAATTCTTCGATTTCTCTATAACTTTTAAGTTTGATTTCTTCTATTTTATTTCTTCGCAACATTTGTAGGGCTGTTGACTGTGTTATATACATTTTGTCAAACCTTTTTATCATCTCACACGCTGTTATGCATTCACTTACATATTCAAGCTGCTTATCTGAGATAGCACTTGTTATAATTGCACGTGCTTTGAGATCTTTTTTCTTCCAATCAGCTTCTGTGTCTGAGGCAATTCTTTCTCTTTTTATTTGCTCTTGACATTCTTTATATTCAAGCAAGATCATTAATCTTGTTTTCCAACTGGTATAATTTATACCGTCAAAAATTGGTATAATTATATCTTCAACTTTTGTTTGAGCCATTTCGTATTCACTTATTTTTGTGTAAATTTCGTTTCTCAAAATACAAACTTCTTTGGTTATTTTTATAACTTTTCTCAAAATTGTTTTTCTAATTTTTTCACTTAGTGTTTCCTTATTTTCTTCGATCATTAATTATTTGTGCAAATTCATAAAATTTTCCATGTGCTCTATCACGTCACTTAAACACGTTTTATGTGTGCCGACCGTAATCTCTTCGCATCACACTTTTTTCTTCAATTTTTCACAAAAATGTTTTTATCAGTCTCTTCTAGACTACTTTTATTTGTTATTTTCACTTATATTTCTTTTTGAACTCTTCTTAGTTCAATTATTTTTCACTGGAACACTTTTGTATTTTCCACGTGGCTCTCACACCTCACTAGCACATTTTAATATGTCTTACTGCACTTTTTTTAAAAAAGTCACAGTACGGCATAAAAAATTTCCAACCACGCTCTGCTACCATGTTGGAGTGGTGGAAAATTAGTGAGGTTGTTTTATTAATAAGTAACTTTATTATAGTGTGTGATGTGTCGTCGGACACGACTGTCTCCTTCCGAGACTTACAAGCGAGAGAGAGAATGAGCGCGAGTACAGTATATGCGAGCGCTCTTCTCTATAGTGTGTATCTATATATGTGTGTTTACATACTCGCGTATTCGCGTTTTCGGAGTCGCGCTTGTCTCGATGTACAAAATCATATATATACAAGAGATGGCGCGACCAGTATTAGTTCATAGAACAACAAGCAAAGAGTATAATATTTATACAATATTCAACAGTATCATAACCGGAAAAATAGTGAATGTCTCAGATCATATGTGCATGCTCTATTCTCGGCCATTTATACGTACCCCACCGGTTGAAAAGTGATATAAGTCTGCCCGCGCAGAGGACACGGCATGTCAATTTCCAACAGCTGGCACATAAAATACCTTTATTTTTTTTGTATTAAGCTTGCTCAAGTTTTATAGAGGGGCTTATACAGAAATATAGTAAAGAATTAGTACAAAGATAGCGCATAAACAAAAAAAAGGAACTGTGTGCTACAGATTTATATTTTTAGTTCATAATTTTTCAAGATAACCGCAAATATCATTTAGCACCAAGCGAGTTTTAGAAATATACTTGCCACATAGAAACTTTACTCATTCCTGGAGCAATGGCTTTTTGGATTCTGCTGTTAATACATTAGTTGGAGTGGGATTTCTATAGACTATTGCAATTCTTATGGCTGTCCATTAAATTTGCTCCAGTTTTTTAGAGTACTTTTTATTTTTCGGAAAATATATCAAAACACCGTATTCTATAGCGAAACGAACAAAGCTTTTATACAAAGTTGTTAAAGTTTCCGGGTCGGAACTCCACCATGTGCCGCAGAGATATTTCCTAATATTGAGCGCGTAATTACAACGAGTTTATAAAATGCGTTCATTATAATACATGTTTTGGTGAATTTGAATACAGAAAAAATGTATTATTACAGCTGACTTGGTTGGATTTCAATACTAGAAATGGAGCTCTACAAAAAGTTGAACGTATGAAATCTACCATAGGGTTATTTATGCCATTGTATAACAACATTACATTCGATGCTTATAGTTCTGCATTAAATATAAATCCTAATACGCATTTTCAAAACATTTTATCTACATGGCGTACTAATGATCAGTTCTATTTATATTCAGTACATTACTCTCATTATAAGCATTGGAATTCTGACCCTCAAACAGTTGTTAATGCATTTTATTTATCCAATTCCAATGAAATTGGTAAATATAATTTAAGGGTATTATAACAGCGTATACACAAAATAATGTGAAATGATATTTTTAGTGCAATGATTATTTTGTAAATTTGCATTATAGCTATTAATGCTGCATTACTAAGGCCACCCATGTACAGCTTAGAATGGCCATATTATATGAAATATGGTTCTCTGGGAATAATTATTGGACATGAAATGATGCATGCATTTGATAAGACTTCAGTTTTTAAATATTCACCGTGGATTGCAAATGACGCATTATCAGTTTACGAAAATAAAACCCAATGCTTTGTACAACATTATGAAAATTATTATAGCGAAGAAGTTAATTTAAGGGTAAGATCGAAAGATATACTTTGCTAAACATGCATTTAGCGGATTATAAACACGTACATTATAATTTTAGAATATCATTGTTTTTTAATATTGAGTTATGTGATTGAAAAGTTATTTTATAATTGTATCTAGGTTAATGGAACGCTTACTCTTGATGAGAATCTTGCAGATTATGGTGGTACAATTTTGGGATATTCTGGATACGAAAAATGGGTTAAAGAAAATGGCAAAGAGTTATTATTACCAGGACTAAATTATACATCTGAACAGATTTTCTGGTTAATGTCTGCTAATTGGTTATGTAGCAAAGAAGACAAAGATACTCAGACGCGCTTAATATTAAATGACGAGCACACGTTCGATCAATTTCGAGTTCTTGGTATTGTGAGGAATTCTAAAGATTTTGCAAACGACTTTAAATGTCCGGTAGGTTCAAATATGAATCCAAAAGAAAAGTGTAGTCTTGCAAAAACATAAACCAATAATTTGTACAAAAATAATGTATGTAAATAATTATTTTACAAATATAAATAAAATTTTAATGTTTTTATCCAAAATATAAAAGTATTTTTTTAATAATTTATAAAAAGCTAAAAAATCATAGGTATAAATAATTAAATAATTTCTTTTTGGATTTCAGAAACTGTTTCTTGAACAATTTTTACTTGAAAATTATTTCTTAAACCTGGAAAGCAGGCTTTTATTGAAAGATGGCAATGGAGTTTACATATTGTATCTAATAAACTGAATAGGTGTGACGAATATTTCGGTATAAGTAAAAAATAAATACATGCATAGATATACCTTTCTTGCTTCTCAATTCTTTTGATTTATTAAACATATATCTTAAAAAATCGAAATACTGAGTATTCATTGTACAAATCCATTCATTTGGCAGTAGAGTCAGTAAACTAATCTTTTTCGTTATACAGGCGTCCCTCGATATACACAGTTTTTTTATCCGCGGTTGAAGAAAATACACCATCTCTTGTTATACGTGATTTTTTCCCTCGATTATACGCAGATTTTGAACATTTTTTATCGAAATAATTATTTAATTCGATACAATATTCACACTAATGACCAAATGTTATTGCTTTTTTTCAATAACAAAACCTCAAAACCTTTGTTATTGTATAGTTTTGAATCTTGACTATTTTTATATCTATTTTACTAGTTTTATAAAAAATTTACAAGGTGTTTTACAAGTTATTTATACAAAAATCATTTGCACTAATACCTCCAAAATGCAAAAGCAGCTCTCCTGGTAAGCGAGTCAAATTTAGACATGATTGTGAAGAGGCTGTGTGTCCTTATAAAGAATTACAAGTAGATTTAATGCGGCGAGTAAAACAAAGTCGTGTAACTGATATAAAAAAAGAATTTACTTTTTTGTGAAAATCGTATGTTTTTATCTGGTCGTGGCACGAATTACCCGATTTTAGGACTAATGCTTTTTTATACACGATTTTTTTGTACGCGTATTTTTCAGGACGAATTATCCACGTATAACGAGGGACGCCTGTACAGTTTACTTTGTTATATTTATTCAAAAGGTTATTCATAAATACTCTTAGTAACTTCGTATCGCGTATTGATTGCTTAATATTTATTGGATCCACTGTTTGTACTGTAAATATACTATCTATTATTTTCCAAAATTAGAGCAAAATCGAAGATAATAGTTTTGAGATAAAGAAGTCCAAAGTTGGGAATGCTCGAAAACTAGGATATCTTCAAAGAGCAATAACTTTAATAGAAGTAACAAATATAGTTAATTTAAATAAAACCAACTCTCGTTAATATTTTAAGAGGTGCTGCGTTTCGATAGGTTAAAAGTTAAGAATATAGGGCTACAATAGAGTTAAAGGTTGAGAAAAAATTCTTTTTTTTTTGGGAAGCTGTAAAAATGTTATTGTTTATGCAATCATAATAGAACTTCTTTTATTTTAAAGTGTTCATTTAGGCTTTTAATCTTAGTCTTTGAATACTGAAAAAATATTAAAATGAAGGTTTAGTCATTTCTTCTTTCATATTTGCATCAGGGAGATCGCTAAATTCTCCAAAATCTGTGTTCTAAAAAATATTTATTCTGCGTCTCACAAATTCATTATTATTGAGACATGTTTTTTACTGAAGTTTTTTTGCACCGTGCACGATTCAAAGTGTTGGGATAAACGAAATTCAATGTTTCATACCTCATTTTACTCCTTAAAACCTGTACTAAAACGTTTTTATAAAAATGTTTTTTCCTTTTTCTTTTGAAACAAATTTGGTAATTTTTTACAAATTCATATTAAGTATTTAAAACAAATTACATAAACTTGTTTGAAGAAAAAATGTTATTAAAAATGTGCTTTACTCAAGTATTAGTGCAGGTTTTAAGGAGTAAAATAAGGGATCAAACATTGAATTTCGTCTGTTCAAACGCTTAGAATCGTGTACGCCGCTAAAATACTTTAATAAAAAACATGTCCTAATAATAATGGATTTGTGAGATGAAAAATCAATATTTTTAAGAGATCAATAGCTTTAATTGAAAGTCTGGACGAACACTTTAAAATAAAAAAGGTCCATTATGGGGTTATGACAGTGTTAAAACTTGAAAAAAAAGAAAAATTGTTAGTGTTGTAAAAAATTAATAGATATACAGGTGCTCTAAAAACTATATTTTTGCTTTCAAATACAAGTATTATACATCACTTTTATGCATAAATAATATGCATAAAGTGAGTTTAACATTTAAAAACAATTAAAGGTATTTGCTTACCAAAAATCATGATTTTCATCACTTTTATTTTCTTGCCGTATGTTTCTGATGGAACCGTACCATCAATCCTGATGAATCAAAATGCCAAATCTTCATTATTTTCAAAATTTTAACACTGTCATAACCCCTTATGATTGCATAAATAAAATTTTTTCTGATTGTTAATCGTATCATAACCCCCTTAAAAATAAGCAAAACACCGAAAAACGTCGTTTCTTACTTTGAGCTCAAAAGTGACTAGTTTAAAGATACGAAAATTATCTGTTTTTTCCTTAAAGTAGACATCAATATGAGAAAAATCATTTTTTTAATTCAAAATGTTTATAATAACACAAAACAATAGCTCAGTGGATAGCGAGCGAGTTCACTGAGCAAAACGTGTTCGGTTCGATTCCTGACCGGGAAAATTTTTTTTTAATTTCCTTTTTATTTTCAATTTTTTGGTAAATTTCCGCGAAGTTATCCTAAATATTCAAGTCTGGTTTCGTCTTATTGGTCAAGCTTGTATAAAGTTTAGTCAAAGTAAAAGATGCGAGGCGTTAAGAGTTTGTGTGAAGATTTTAATATTCAGCCACCTATAGAAGATCGAGAGGAGGGTGGAAAAAAATTTGAAGGGGAACCCGTGGTCGGTAGGATGGCCATAACAACCGACATTTGAGAAGCAAATTCGAAGTCTGCAACTTCAACAACAACATCAAAAACAACAATAAAAACAGCAACAGCTGCTGATAACCACGTCATCAGTGGAACTGCTAAAGATTCAACAAAAAATTATTGAAGGATCAAAAAAGGAAAAAGAGGAGCAGCAAAAGAAACTATGCAAAAGAACGGGAAGAATGAAAATGTGTACAGCAGCAGTTGGAAATGGCACAACAACAGTTGATGTAGCGCCACTAACAGCTGTAGTGACAAGAGATAAAAGAAAAAGAAAAAAACCAAGAAAAATTAAGAAATTAAGACAGATAAATTCACATTTATCAATACAGAGGATTAATTCAATATTATTTAATTTATTTAATTTAACAGTATATCTAAACGCCCGCATTTGCGTACGTGAAAGGTACAAATTATTCTATTAGTAAATTGATTCTTCTTTTGCAGTTTATGTTATGCATCTGAGCAAACATTAGTGGTCCAGAGACTTATAATTTACTTAAATTCATTTTCAAATTCATGCTGCTGCGTTCGGTGCCGCCAACTATCTGACAGGATATCCAACATACATTTGTCAATATGCCATCGGCAGCCATTTTGACATTTTTCAGATCTCACCGCTGCTCAGGGCGCTACGGTGTTACTTGCTGTAACAATGTTCCGGGGTAGGTACATTGTAGAGACTTTATGGTAGTTCTCTGTACACTAACTCTTACCAATTCAAATAATAAAACTGCTAGTAGCACGAGCTTCCAAAAATTATCTATACAGTTCGCTGTTTACGGGAAATTGCAATTTTCACGACCTGTCTGCGTGCATTCTACATTTGCAAGGCATTTCGAGAGACACGTGCTGTCCGTAGAGGGGCGAGACGTTGCGCTCGTCGTAGACGGTGTGCAAGTGAGAGACCATCGTATGGTGATCGCTCAGAGAGAGAGAGAGAGAGAGAGAGAGAGAGAGAGAGAGAGAGAGAGAGAGAGAGAGAGATGGAGTAACTGGTGTGTTCTGTGAGGATGCTGAGGGGTGTATTGTGGGCCATACGAGGCTCGCAGGTGATGGTAGAGGGGCGAGAGAGCGTGCGACGAGCACCGGGATATTCCTCTGGTGTTTTATCGCGCGCGTATTTCCCAAAAGTTATTGTGGAAAACCCTGTGAGTCCCCTATACCTGGGCTCCGACGTGCGCCAGCCGCTTAATAGAGGTACGCGCGGAGAGAGAGGGATGCTTGCAGACGTCAGACGTTATAAGCACTTCCTTTCAAACACATGTTTCTTTAGTGAAAATCACATGTTTCGATTTGTTAAAAATGTATTAAAAACATGAAGAGTTCCAGCAGTTGTTATTCAATTGATAGATACATCCGTTTTCAATACGTAAATATTTACGTTATCTATAAATTACATATCCCTGAATTTGGTAAGTATGGAATGTGTATTAGACTGCGCATTCTGTAGTTAAAATAACATGATAAGAATCTTCATTTATAAGCCTCGTCAATCATAAATTAGTAAGTTTCATGAAATTTTCATTACTGTAATAAAGTTGTGAAAAATATTTTCGGCGATGTATTTCGACAAGTAAGATAAATCTCATATTTACTACTATTATTATAACGATAATCAACAAAACAATAAAAAATAAAGTAGTAAAAAGTTGGATAATTATAAAATATTATTGATTGAATAATTTAATTTTCCATTCAAATTTACAGGCATTCAACGTATCGAATAGGTTTTTATATTTTATGGTTCTCGATTTTGAACTTACTTATTGTATCCGTGGAAATGTATGCTATTCACAATGAAGGTATGTAAATGCAAATATATTTCCACAATGCAAATATTTTCAATGGCTACCTTTTTATTTAAAAATAATTATATTCGATTTTTAATATTCTTTTTAATTGATACAGATATTTGTACCACGCCTGAATGCGAGGCTGCAGGTACGATAACAAATTTTTATTTACAGTCAGGTTATTTCAAGTTTCGGTCATTAAATAGCTAAGATGGTCAATCAATAATTATATTGGCCAAAACTTGATGTAAATTTTTACAGCAATTATAAATATTTAATGAAATATAGAATAATATTATTTACACATTTTTTAGCACATCTGATAAAGCAGATGATTAATCCAGCGGAAGATCCTTGTAATGATTTTTACAACTTTGCTTGTGGAAATTTCAAAGACAATATAAACCTTTGGGACAATAATCAGAAGATCACTACTTGGTCTTGGTTAGGAAGTCAGATATTAAACAATCTTACAATTGCTCTGAATGAAGCTATTGATTATAAAGAACCGATGTTCTTTACATCTGTTAAGAATTATTATCATGCTTGCATGGATTTAAGTATGTAAAAAAGTATTCTATAATAAAATTTATAGTTAACGGCTCCTTAAAAACTATTTTTTTATAGGGACAATAGAAAAAATAGGACTGCAACCTCTGAAACAAATAATCGAGAATCTTGGAGGATGGCCAATTGCGCTTCAGGATCAATATGCATGGGATGAAAACGGATTTGATTGGACGGATACTGTATATAAATTAAAGAAATATGGATTTTCGCGTGATTTTATCTTGAATTTAGAAGTTTCTCACCCTTCATATAGCATTGAAGATGAGAACTCTAAATCAAAGGTCCTTCTAGTAAGAATCTTACCATGTACTTAATATCTGTTATATAAATTATATTCTATTTTGCAAACTCAAAAAATATTACCATCTTTAACAATTTCAAAATTAATATATACTATTATATATTTTTTAGATTAATGAAAGAAGTTCTTTGATGAACCGAGAAATTTTCCAAGCAGGATGGAATAGTGATAGATACATAAATTATTTCAATTACATAGTTGAAATTGCAAAGCTTTTTGGTGCTACAAACATTGCACAAGCCAAGAAGGACGCATACGATATTCTCAATTTCGAAACTCAGTTGTTCAATGTAAGCGTATACGTAAAGTATTGATTTTGATGCACTTGTGAAGTAAACTTATTTATAAATTTTGACACTCCATTTTTTCTAGTATCCGATAGAGCAGAAGTTTCTGGATCTAACTATCGAAGACTTGCAAATGCGTTACGATGATGAAGTGTTTAATATTGATCCATCATTACGAATATCATGGTTAGAATACATAAACAATATGATCGCTCCAATTGCTACATATTCTTATAGCGATCATGTTAAAATAAATCATGTAGCTTTTTTTCAAAATCTAATAGAAGTATTAAAATACAAGGTAACCAAAAGAACATTAGCTAACTATTTAATCTTCAGAGCTGTTGACGAGTCAGCCCCGTTCCTGAGTGCAGAAATTCGAGATATCTACAATTCTTTCAGAAATATTCAAAGTAAACCGAGACATCAGCAGTGCTTACAAAACTTACAAAATTCTGTTTTTGGATTACCACGTGCAACAGATGCTTTTTATGTCAGTAAATATTTGAGTGATTCTATGAATAAAAAGGAGGATGTTAACAACTTAATAAAATCTCTAACTGGTCAGTTAGAATTTTTTATAAGTCAAGTAGGTTGATATGATTTAGCTCTTAAAAAGCTTTTGCCATGAAAATATACTTTAATGACCTTGAATATTTCGAAATGTATCTTTACAGCTAACGTGGTTGGATAAGGTAAACAGAGATAGAGCTTTACGAAAAGTTCAACGTATGGAAAGTACTGTAGGATTACCTTTTGATTTAAGCCATAATCTTACACTGGATGGTTACAGTTTAAATATAAAAATAGATCCGAACAATTATTTTCAAAATATTTTAAAGACACGGCGTGCTAATTATGATTATATTTTGCATTCTTTGCATTACTCTGCTTATAGAGATTGGTTTTCTGATCCTCATACAATCGTAAATGCAGCGTATAATCGACTATATAATAGATTTGGTAACTATTGATAGTAATTACAATATAATCCATTTTTTTTATTCAGATAATAATTATACTTTGTGATTTTGTGTTACAGTGATAAATGCTGCAATACTAATGCCACCTGTATATAGCTTAGATTGGCCAAATTATATGAAATACGGTTCTTTAGGAGTTGTAATTGGACATGAAATGATGCATGCATTTGATTACGATTCAGTTTTTCACTTTTCACCGTGGATTGACCGTAATACACCATTATTATGGGTGTACGACGATAAAGCGCGATGCTTTGTAGAGCAGTATAACAACTATTATAATAAAGATGTTAATTTAAGGGTGAGATTCCAATGATTTAAAATATCGATTATAAGCTATACGATGCTATTATATAATGTCAAGACGCAGGTATTCCCTTTTAAATATTTAAGTTATGTAATTGAAAAATATGTTTTGTATATTTATCTAGGTTAATGGAACGCTTACACTTAATGAGAATCTCGCAGATTATGGCGGTATGAAATTGGGATATTCTGGATACAAAAAATGGGTCGAAGAAAATGGAAAAGAATTATCACTACCAGGATTAAATTATACACCCGAGCAAATTTTCTGGATAATGTCTGCTAATTGGGAATGTGGTAAAAAAGGTGTAAATATTCAAAAACAAGAAATGTTAAACGAAGTGCATACTCTCAACCAGTTTCGTATATTTGGTATTGTGCAAAATTCTAAAAACTTTGCGGAAGACTTTAATTGTCCTTTAGGTTCAAATATGAATCCCAAGAAAAAATGTAGTTTTGCGAAGAAGTAATCATTTGTATCAGTGATTTAATAAAACAAGTACTTTACTTACGAATATAAGATTCTGGTATCTAATTATTCAAAATAGATCCCATTTCCTTATGTTTCAGAATCCGTACGGATAAGACGTCAATTTTTAATTAGATTAAATGTCAATTTTTTTTCAAACATAAATAATACACACAAATACTGATTTTTATCGTGTCACGTCTAGTTTGAAGCTTATTACAACTAGTATATTTGACAAGCTCACGCTCAAGAGTCACTCTCTCCTATTTCAGGAGTAGATTCTCTCAATACTAACAAAATTCAATATTGTTAAAAGCTGGCGTTTGCATCCAAGCAATATAGTGTTAACGTTGTAATGCTTTACAGCCAATAGAGAATATAATTTTAACCTTTTTTAAAGTAATTACTTGTTATAATTTTCTATTATTTTCATTAAATAAGCAACTTTTTTAGTTTTTACTTGATCAAATTCTTTAAAAAATACTTAAGTACATTTTTAAGTTATTACTTACATTAAAGCATAATATTTTGTACTCTTAAAACAATTACTCAAGTAATTACTTAAATAATTAGTCATTATTTAAAATCAGATTAACAGTTTTACTTCCTTGAAGTGTACAGTTTTAAGTTTAGACGTGTTGTGATGTGTTTCAAATTCTAATACGTAAATAGCTCATAGACAGATGGCCAAATACGAATTTTAGGAATGCATTTTATAGTTTTTAGCATTTAATGGGAATTTTTTGTAGGTGGTCTCTCAAAACCTTCGGTAGCTACTACTTCTCAGTAAACTTTAAGCACTAACCTGAAGGAATCGATTGTTACTACAATAAATAGCTTCCATGATCAGATTAGCAACTTAATTGTGCAAAATACCGCTGATATCGAGTTGTGAAGAAATAAAATAGAAACCGCTGCGTAGCTAACGTGAACAAAATCGAAAAAACTTTTATTATTTATAAACTACATATTAAACTTATATTAAACTACAAAAGTTTTATATATATTATAATAACACCTGTATATTCATATCTGCAGCTCGCACTAATGAAAAGACGAAGAAAATGATTACAGATCTCTTTTTTTATACTAGGATGTAGGATTTTTTATATTTCGTATGAAATCGTAACTATTTTTTATGTACGAATTAGCCTTTTCTATCTAATTAAAAATTAGATAGTGTATACATATTTATCTACATACATTTAACATGGACCGTGGATCTTCACCAGTACTTGATACACCACAAGAAATTTTCGATTTTGTTACGTCAAATCAGGACGAATATAATACTAATCTTCGCTTCAATCTCAATATTGCTCACAAAAGAAAATTCGATAATTTAATTAGAGTAAATGACACAAATCCGAGTTTTGAAAAATGGTTCACAATTTGACTAATATAGACATACCGATTAGTGTAAAATATGTAATCGCACTAGGTAGGAAATTTAATCCTACGAATAGTCTTAATGAAGTTCTTGTTATTGAAAGCATTAAAAACTTAGAGAATACAATATCAATTAATTAATTAACAATATTCCCGATAGTACTGCTAATAGTGTTCGAAACAATTTAATAAATAAAATCACACAACTGCGTAATAAAACTAGACACTCATAATAGAGGAAAAAACTTTTGAGAATAAATTAACGGAAACTTAGAATTTCATTAAGAACCATCATGATATTACTGACGAGCCCAGCGAGTAGTTCGGGGTGAAACGCATTTGTTAATTTCTCTAACATTTTTTTTCAATATAATATAAAAAATTTTTTTCTTTTGGCTCGGAGAGACCAGTAAATTCTTTATTTTTTCTTAATTTCATTAAGACTCGTAATGGTATTATGCTCACCTTTGACGATAAAGGTAATGTAACGGTTGCTATGAATAAAAATGATTATATTGACAAGATGGAAAATCTTTTAACCGTTCTAGCACATACAGTATAATTAAGAAAAACCCATTATCTAAATTACAGTTGAATATTAAGAAACTATCAAATATGTGGAATAAAATGGTTTTTAGGTAAAAAATATAAAAAACATTTCTTGACAAAAACTGATACTTGTTTACCAAAGGCATATGGGTTACCAAAAATTGACAAGAAAGGCCAATTCTCTAAGACCTACTATTTTAACAATAGGCTCACCAACATATTTTTTATCAAAATATTTATTTAAAATTTTACAAAATAGTATTGAGAAGCCTAATTTATACATAAAAAATAGTTACGATTTCATAGGAAAAATAAAAAATGTAAAAATTCCGAATGACCACTGTATTGTTAGCTTAGATGTAAAATCGTTATATACAAATATTGATAAAACATTAGTCATGCAGAGCATCGAGAAAAAGGTACATACAAATAGTGAGAAAATTGGAAATCCCACTCGATGAGATTTTAGAAGCTTGTAATCTACTTATGGAGAGTGCATACTTCCAGATCAATGGTAAATTTTTTAAACATCTTTTTGGCACACCTATGAGTTCTTCAATTTTGGAATTATTTCCTGATATTGTTATGGATGATCTCGAAACAGAATGCATCTCAAAATTAATTTACAAGCCAGTGTTCTTTTTCCGTTATGTCCACGACATTATTACTTATCTTCCGAAAAAAAAGTAGACAAAACATTAGAAATATTCAATTCATATAACAACAGACTCCAATTTATGCATGAAATGGAAGTAAACAAATCCATAAGCTTTTTGGACGTTTTATTGATTAATGAGGCGGGTAAAATAAAGACTATTGGTTCACGAAACCAACTTTTTCTGGCAGATTTTCACACTTCAAATCTCAACATTCGATTAGCCAGAAAATTGCCGTGATGTACAATCTAGTTGACAAAGCGGTAAAGTGGGAAATGTTCGAACAGAACGTGCTTTTTGGAAGATTAAAATCTTTATTAAAGTGGATGAATTTTTGTCATTTCATGGACCTGTGAAACATTATAAGGAGTTAATGGAAGAATGTTCACAAATTGTTGATCAAACCAAGTGCAGGAGTGCGTTGGATGCTGATATTATTGAATTGAAAGAACAGAATTTGAATGAATTACAAGACAAGATACGTGAGACTGTTAAGACCATTGGACAGGTTCAACATCCTGCAGTTAAGGACCCGAGTAGTATTAGAGCGAAGAGGTTAATTCCGTTAGGAATAGTTGGTAGTGTGAGCAAGAGTTTGTTTGGATTAGTAACTTCTGATGATATTGACAGTGTTAACAAAAATATAGACCAAGTGTTTCGAGACCAAGCAGGAATGGTGCATTTAATCGAGGAAAATTCTCATATTGTTTCGACCCAGTTTGAAGAATTGTTTAATGTAACGAGGAATCATCAAATTGTTTTACAAGCGTTTCAAGTTTCTTTGAAAGGAATGATGGATAAATTGAATAAGGAGAATGAGTAGTTAATGTATTTGATGTATAATACAGCATATGTGAGGAGATTAGATTCGCATATGGACCATTTGATTCATGATAATGAGAAAATTTTGGATGTTTTGAGGAAAGTGAAAGAAGGAAAGGTTCATTCGGAATTGATTAAAGCAGATGTTTTAGACAAAATAGTTGGAGATATACAAAAATTTAGTGGTGATTTAGATTTTCCAATTACGGTAGAGCATATCAGGAGTGAAGAAATTGTGAAAATTTCGAAGGTTGATGCAGTTCATCAGGATGGCAAGACCATTATAGTTTTATATGTACCTTTAGTTGATAGAATTTCTTATCAATTATACAAAATGCATAGTGTTAACATACCACAAGTGATTAATCAAGATATTAAAGGATCATTATATATTCAACCATCTCATGAATATTTAGCTTTAAGCAGTGATCAGGAGAAGTATTTTAAGTTTGATCGAGACCCAGATGTGATATGTATAAAGACCCATTATGCACATATTTGTCCAGTATTAGAAGCGTTACAAGATACTTCAGCTTCGAGGGATTGTGAAGTTAATTTGTTGTTGAATCCGCATAAAAAGGAGTTTGATAATTGTGATATCAAGTATCAGAATTATTTTAGGACCCAATGGAAGTATTTGTGTGGTGATAAATCTTGGTTGTATTCAATGTGTGATTCTGAAAAAGTGAGAATTTCATGTTTGGATAATCAAAGTGTGGATTTGATGTTGAATAATACAGAAGTTTTAAGACTAGCTTCTGGTTGTAAAGGAAGAACAGATAGTGTTATTGTGTTTGGAGAAGAGATAAGAAATGATGAGAATTTATATGTGTATAGACCAGACGTTGGTTTGAAATTTGATGAAGTTTATGGAGTGTTCAGTAAATATACTTCGTATGAAATGAATGGCAATGAAATGAAGGAAATAATTGGACCAGTGCTTACTTCAGATAAAGTGAAATCATTGCATGATATCATGATTGAAATGGACCACATAGGGAAGCATAGGAGAGAGAGTTATAACTCGAGTAGGATGTTATATGGGGGGTTGAGTTTACAATTAATAATGATTATATTGATAATTGGATTAATTGTTGGGATGAAATGTGGGGTGAAATTTCCATGTTTGAGACAAAAGACCAATAAGAAGTGTTATGACCATGAGTATAGTGTGGTGAGGAGAAAATGGAGGAATCGGTCGGGGAAAATTAATTCTGGTAATGTTTGTGAGTCTGGGGGAGTTGGTGTAGAAAATGATGAAATTGTTATTGACCCAATTAATAGTACAATGAATGATTCACATGAAGTTAGCATTGATAAAGGTGTTGTTGTTTTTAAACATAATGCTGAGCATTGATGTCATATATTGGACCAAAAGTTTTCATATAGACCCAAATGAATTTTTATGACATGATGTTTTCATCTGTTGTAAATAGATCAATTTGACCCATGTGTTTGTCTTTGTGTTTTTGTTTTTGTTTTTTTTGTATTTTATTTTTATATGTATATTACAGGAACGTAGAGATGTCGTATCGCAGAGATTTGGAAATGTTACATCGTAGATCAGTAATATTTTATTTTAAGGGATATGCGTCATTGACCCAGATGATGGAAATGATATCCATTACCTGAGGCAGTTTATTTCAAACGTGTGATGAGAATTAAGGATATGAAGTATGTTAATAAGCTCATTGTGAGGTATGAGAATGAAGCGACTGCGAATATTGTGCAGAGAAAGAAACTAAATCAGTTTTATAATAATATTGGACCATATGATTTGGAATTTTATGATAAAGATAATATCAGTAATGAGTTTTCATTGTCTAAAATTACCAATGAAGTAGCTAGGAATTATGAGAAAAATGTGTTGACGAAGAAGAACAAGAATTTTAGACCAAGACCGAATGTGGTAGAATCTGTTAAGGAGCCAAAAGTGAGATCGGAAGTGCATACTGTTAGAAAGGAAAAATCTGTGAAGAAGGATAATAGACTGTTCTGTTTGTTGCCGTGGGAAGGAACAGATGAAGAAAAGGATGAGATGTTCTTTAAGCATTTTATGCAGTTTGGTAATATCAATTATTATGAGACTGTGCGTAATAAGCAAGGAAGATTGTGCTTTGGTTTTGTGCAGTATTTTGCAGACGTTGATGCTGAAAGTGCAATGCAGAGATGTAATCCAGTATATAGACCAACTATTGCTGCATTGAAAAAGGACCCGAAAAATAAATTTCCTGTGGGAACGAAGAAATTTCATGATCTGTGTGGACAAGAGATTGATGTGCATGTGTTTGCATTACATGAAGATACGTGTTGGAAGGTGTTACAGTATAAGAAGAACATGGAGAAGGTGAAATTTCTGGGAGAGAACAAAGTAGTTGAGGATCTCAGGGATGTCATTGCGCTACGGAAACGATCTAGGAGTAATGATAAGATAGATAAGGTGTTATGTGAAGAAATGAAAGTGTTGGAGAGGAATGAAATGACATTGTCTGAGCCAGGACCCTCTAGATTTCAGAGTAAAAGTAGTGATGATGACGACCATTTAATGATTTGTACGATGGAAGAGGATGAATTGTTGGAGTCGGATGACGATAGAGAATCTGTTGTTTTTAAGAAAATTGTTGTTGATTCAGATAATAAAGTTTCTATATTTTAATTGACCCATTTGTTTTTGTTTTTGACCATTGAATTTTGTGTGGTTTGGACCCATGCGAAATTCTTATTTGAGTTTTCTGTTTTATGAAGATATTAAGACCAATGAGATTTAGGACCATAAGATAAATAGATATAGATATAGGATTTAATATAAGTTTTGACCCTTATATTTTATCGATAATTTGGACCCTTCTTGATTATGATAGAATAAGATAGAAGTAAATGCATGTGGATTGAGTTATGGACCTTTGAATAGTAAAATTTAATTGTTTATATTTTGATTGTTTTCAGATGAACCACGTATTGAGTTTACACTCTCTGGAGTTAGTCTCTACCTTTACCATAAAGGTAGTTTTCATTGGGCCCAAGGAAAGAGTGGAGAGGATTTTTAAGACCTTTGGTGGTTGTAGTATCGAATTTGAGGAGATCACCGAGAGTCATACCACGGCTACAATTGTGTATAGGGCGTCGCATGCCATTGCAGCGCGCTCTATGAAGCAATTTGTTATATCCTTGGGTATGGAAACGACGCAGGAAATGATGGCGAGGATGGACCAGCAGCTGAATTCCTATGCTGGCAACAAAGTCATTGATTGGACCACTGACGTGGAGGTTTATTTGATAAAACGCCACGTTAATGATATGCTGGAGGTCCAGTATGAGGGACAGAAGAAGAATGTTGAGGAGATTTTCAAAGGGATTGGAGAGTGTAATATTGCACACTCCGATAGAACAGTTATGGCAGCAGGGAGGACCAAATCCGTGGTCTACATAAGGTTTGATCGGTTGAGTCATGTAGATGAAGCCATGCGAATTAATGCGTCTCAACCGGCAATAACCATGATGACCAAAGAGAAGATGGATGGACAGTTGGAATCAATGGCGGCTTTGCGTGGTTTTCGTTCTCAGAGAGATGGACCAGTTGTGACCCAAAGAGAGTTCGAGCGACCAGCAGGAGTGGAGTATCGTCGCACTGCTCAAGACCTGCTACCAACTCCGCAGAGGGTGAATAACCAATCTGGGCCCAGGGGTTCCGGCATAACGCTTTTGCCGTCACAAAGGCCATTTCCTAAGCCAAAGTTAGTCACTGGGCCATTGGATGACACCCAGTATTTAAGATTTTCTATTATGCTGTGGCCCAAACAAACCAATGAAGACTTAATCAAAGAGTTTGCCAAGTATGGACCACTGGATCATATCACATTCATGGATACGCCAAATGTGAACGTGGAGACATGGAGGCGTCAAGCCTTCATACAGTACTTTTACCAAGGACATGCGGCTTATGCAGTAGACCACTGTAGTGCTGGCTACAATCCGAAGTGGGAGCCGAGACGTCATTTGCCACGGGCTGGGCCATTGAGGAGGCGTCACCATGTATGTGGTATGATGTATGATGTGAGGAATGAAAAGGACCACTTTGTTGTGTGTGAAATTCAAAATCCGTTAGTGTTGCGTCAACACAAATCTTGTGGTGTGTGGGTACGCAACAAGGATAGAGATGAGCATATAACAAAGTGTAGTGCTAGGGTCCCAGTGGGCAAGTTGATTGATATAGAGGAGGAGAAGAAGCTGGCGCAAGCTTTGGACCAGATGAACCTGATGGATCAGGATTTAGGTTCCGAGGCGGGTAATTTAGATAAGCCACTATTGGACCAATTGCTCCGAGAAATCTCGGATGCGCAGGAGTTGGAGAAAGCCCGTCTTCAGTCAATGGAGGGAACGCAAGATGAGGCGAGGGCTTTGCCTACATCATCTGATGAGGCTCCAGTTCCCATCTACAAGCAAGATGAGTGGGAGACAGAGAGCAGCTGGGAACTGGAGTCCACAGTGAGCTTCTGAATGGACCAAATTGATTATTTTACTTTTAGTAATCACTTATTTTAATTAATGGACCAAATATGTAGTTTTTTTATATAGACCAAGGTCAAGAGCCGTTTATTGGACCAGAAATAAGTTTTTTTTAATAAATATGTATTTTCATACCTTTTTTTTATATGTAAATGAGTTGTTGGACCCAATTTATTTATTGACCTTATCATATTGGACTTAGACTTGATAATAAACTAGATTGCATCTTCAGTTGGATTGGCAGATTGGCAAGCAGAAGAAGAAGACGAATATAATATTAAGTTCACTAATACGAATGACATTAATATTTATTGTTAACATTAACATTCAAATAGGTATTGTAGGCAGGTAAAAATAAATGCGATCATTGAATCATGGTTTCTTTGCTATTTGAATTATTACAGGTTTTGGTTATTTTCCTTATTGTTTTTTTGAAAATAATATGGTTGAATAACAGGTATTTTTCTCAAGGTTAATATTAGTATTTTCACGTCCATACCATTTTTAGTAATGTGTATTTTGGATATTTGTGAGGTTTTGTTTGATGATTCAATGGTAGCATGTATTTTTATTGTTAGTATAGGCAATGGTTTGTTGAGGACAACAAACGTCTTCAAGGGGGGGAGGATGTTATGTTCCGAGTATTCTGGAGCAGTTTCGATTGTTCTCGAATATTCGAAACATGGCATGCTATACGAAAAGTGTGTTGCGCGCAAGCTGACGGTGTGCTTCCTCAATGTCGACACTCGGCCTAAGGAATGTGCAACGTGAGCCGCAGTGCGATATACTTTGAGTATGCATAGTATAGAGGGCAAGGGACGCGCGGGCGGAGGTTGCAATCTCTGCCGTCAGCGCTAATTGTCGGCCGAAGAGGGCGATTGTCGACAATGTACTTAGTAATGAGTCAGTCTCTCTCGAGCATTGGCCCAGAGTAGAATAGAAATTCAGAGCTGAACCAAAGTGTCAATATATAGATTACCAATAGTATTATAATAAAGAATTAACATAATCAGATTATTCACTCAATAATAATTGTTGGACCATTGTTATATATTGTCAAGTATCAAGATAAATAAACATCAAACTAACTGGACAGTTAGAAAATAGAGCCGATTGAAGCACATTCTAATTCATTCACTTGATACAAACACCTAAACAAATAAAGAACATTAACTAGGAAACTCATCATACTACAGAAACATCAAGGTAAGATTTACAAGAAGATATTCCACATATAAGCTAGTTAAACAAATAGAACCTTAATTCATGAGTCAGAAGTGACCACCTGACACTTGCGGAGCAAGTGTTGAAGCAGGACTCAAATAATAAACATTTAAGGTTAAGACAAAGCGCATACTTGCGCTTGTTCTGACATTATCGGATAAATGTTTTCACCGGAAAAACATTAATATTATAAAAGGTCTGTTATTCGAAAATGATTACCCCGCTGACTTCATTGATAAATACGTCAAAAAACGATTATCTGCAATCAAAATGACTAGGCAACCGGAGCAACGTGCGAAAAACACTACATATCGCAATTGTATTGGCTTACCGTATATCAGTGGCTTCTATGAACGGGTGCAACACTTATTTAAGCGTAACAATATTACGATCATTCCAAAAATATTTAGTAATATGTGTAATATCATTGTGAAAGGCAAGGATAAAAAAGAGAAACATCTAGAAAAAAATGTTGTTTATAAACTTAAATGTAATGATTGCATTGTTACGTATATAGGCCAAACAAAAATAAATGTGTGTACGCGTATTGAGGAACATAAAAAATCCAAGGATAGTGTCATTTTCGAGCATAGAAACAAGTATAATCATACTTTTAATTTTGAAAAATTTAGTATTAAAGATAGAGAAAGTAATTTTAATAAAAGATCAATATCGAAAATGATGCACATACATTTACAAGAAAATGGTATTAATAAGATAGAAGATGCTCAGAAACTCAATAATATGTACACACATTTAATATATCACCTTAAGAATTAAAATCAAAAAGCATGAATTCCAATTTGCATACATCGAAAGGATGAGGTGATGCGTGACGTCATTGGTAAACAAACCGCGCGAAAGACTCTAAACTTTTCGCACTATATAAGCGACGGCTCGACTACTTTCTCACTTCCGAGACAGTAGCTGACAAAATCGCATCAATAATAGCTGTATCACTCGGCCTCTCTCCTCCCCGCTATCAACTTGCCGGGGGAAAAGATTATCGAGATCGAGAATATCAGTTTAGGAACTAAAAACCAGGATACAAGAAAGAATATTTCTTTTAATTTGACTTAATGAAACACCCAAATGCGATGGGAAGAAAATGCTTGAGCGCTCGGGGATATGGCGTACGGCCCAAGACCAAGCTTATTCATCAATCAGAGAGTCTGGTACGAGCCTGGGGCTCTTCTGCTTAGAGATACTGTCCGAGGATGAATGCTCTGCATATAGCTGCTCGTCGGTCTTTTCTACTCATGCGGAGCCTTCCCTCTCTCTGCGTTCGCTTGCTTCACCACTTTGTGCGTTGGGCCGGTTGCTCATTCAGTAGGCGCTCGAAGGTTGATCAGCGGGTTGCTTGTTCACTAGGCGTTTGGTTTGTGTATTCTATGCAATTAGGGCTTGCATCAAATCGCAATTGGTTTTGCTCGTTTCATCATGTATTATAATTAGTCTGCCTTGATTTATTTTGATTAAGAAAAGAATTTTTTCCAGTTCAATTTCTTAGCTTGATCTGCAAACATGATAATCTGTGCATAGGAATATGAACATTGGATATGAATTGGTAAGCGCATCCTGAATGCGAGAGTAAGTAATTTTTAATCAAGTAAAGAACCCTCGATTTCCCCAGTAATTTACTCGAAAATAACCTGCAATGAGGTTTTCGTTGTGACGATAAAACGGGCAAAGAGAGGGATGTCGTCTAAGACTTTTCACTATTCTCAAACACATTAACCATGCGTTACGAAGGCAATGTCAATTAACGGCCTGGTTCAGCTATGCAAAGACGTAAACACGAAATGAAAAACAGCTAAAGAATTCAATGCGCTAGTCTAATGTATAAGCAGGCGAAGAAAATTCACGAGTAGCTTGTACTGCCGAGCGTTGTGTTAAAACATTCAGGAATCGCGCGGAGCTTCTGTAGCGCGTCCGGTGAATTTTTTTTTCTTCAGCCTCTCTCTCTCTCTCTCTCTCTCTCTCTCTCTCTCTCTCTCTCTCTCTCTCTCTCTCTCTCTCTCGCAGACCTTGTGTGTAAAAGAGGCCAATTTCTTTTACTTTCCGGCAGTAGCAGTAGCGCTTCTTATTCTAGATTCTAGCATAAGCAATGACCCTCTCGTCTTCCTTTTACTTTCGGCCCCTTCGCTCGTTTTGCCCTTTTATAGATTTTTTTTCCGGCATTACATAAAAGCGTACTTTACACATAACTTATTTACTTTTATTCCTCTTTCCCTTTCTTGTGTGTGCTAAATCCCAGGCTGTGCAAGGGAACTTTTGTTTTTTTTCGTGACCTTTATGTTTTGTTTGCTACACTCTTGCGCCGTGCCTCTGTTGATTGGAATATTGTTTGGATATGTATTGCAAGGCACATGAATTTTTACGATGATTTGCTTTAGCGAGTTCTTGTAATGAAAGTTTTTTTCGAATTATTTTTAGTAGGTACACAAGTGCATGAAAAAAAAGTTTCGAAGCCACGAACTTTTTAGCGGCGGCTTGCGGCTGTTTTAAGGTTCAAACAATTAATGTGGGAGCACAATTGGTAAAGTAATAACTTTGTGCTTCAATCAGGAAATGAGTAACAAGCTTTTTTCAATACTTGCGTTGCGAATGAAGACAAACAGAAGAATAGATAATAGACTTTTATGACTGTCGATTAGCGGAATTCATGAGGTAATAGATGAAATATTACAATTTTCATTCCTATTTAGTTGATCAACTACTTCACCAAATCAAACATTAGAATAAAAAGTATCCCATATGTATCGAAAATAAGAATATTGATTTCTAAATGAAGCCTTCTTCATTTAATAAATCAAAAAAAGAACTGCTTCTGAGTGTATGCATTTTATATGAAAAATGAAATCAATGAAAAGGAATAACTAATGTATTGCTATAGAAAACATTAGCGTCGTCGAATGGATCGAGCACCTATTACTCAACTTTTGTAAAATTAGCATTTTAATTGATGCCTCTCATGCGTGTCTCTAGGCATATCAGCAAACTGCACATACGCGCAGAACTGTAGCGACGATCTTAAACGTTAATTGCGACCTGTTGCGGTGCTCAGCTACCTGCGCGTAGCTCTGTGTCCATATAACGTCGTTGTCTTCGAAGGAGGAGGAGGATGGCCTCAATATCGACGCCTGTGTAGAGACTTCATTCGAGGGACTGGAGACTGGAGGCTTTGACGAACGCTCGCATGTAGGAGCTGTTAAATTGGATGATTCTGACTAAGGTATATTTGGCAGCTACACGTATTTACATATGTGTATGTGCGCATACGAGGAAATATTTTCCAAATTTTTTTGGAGGGGTCAGAAACTGATCGAGTTTCGAAACATACCTCCCATACGTATTTTACTGCATTCGCTTTGGCTCGCTCCATGAGACGTGCTTAGGAAACAAGAAGATACTTTGTAATACTGTTTTTTGTGTAATTGAAATTTTAACATTTTAAAATCAGCTTTAGTAGAAATGTCACCTGTACAACGGCACGTGAACGAGGCTGTACACGAACTAATAGTAAAAAACTGTAAAAATCATGCAATTTTTAAAACATTTTTCTGCTGTTTGCAAATATTTCGCCCTTTATTTTAACTGCTGGAATATAGTTTATATTTTTACTTAAACATTATTCGAATTCAATGGCTTATCTGTACAAGTCTGTATAATACTATAACTTCAGTGTAAACAAACACAGATGACAGGTTCTACTGCTTTATAACTTTTAATAACGCTACTAAAACAAGCTTTATAATTGTAACAGCAAAATAATCCTGATAATTACATATATATATATATATATGTGTGTGTGTGTGTGTGTGTGTGTGTGTGTGTGTGTGTGTATACTAATTTGGTTAAATAACGCATTAAACCATGTCTTATATTTTTATTGAATCTGGCGTAACTAAGATAGGTCGGTTTCAAATACACATAGATAAGCTACGAAATTTTAGAATAATCAAGATTTAATGGTACATTAAAATACATGTGACCTAAACGGTCTATTATTGCACGACATCTAAATAATATCCGAGTGTTGCGAGTATGATGTTCACATATGGAATGAGTCAATTAGGTCACAAGTATCGAAACATCGTATTAAATATAATTGATTAGGTCACGGTCACACTGTTTTATTAAAAAAATGCTGCGCTACAACTTCAACGACACTAGTTTTACAGGACCCACAGAAGATTAAAAACTAATGTTTTCCCAAATAAAAGAAGTGACATTGATTCTTTTAATATACCTTTATGTATTTTAAGTATACAGATATAGTATTTATACAAGAATATATGCTCGTTTCTTTTACTTTTCTTTCTTTGGTTGCACAATTTTATTTTATCATGTGATTAGCTCTTAAAAAGCATGAAAATTCTTTTTTCGATTCATGATTATTAAATTATGACAAAACAAAAAAAACGAAGTAAAAGAACTTTAGTTTAGCAAAACCAAAATCATTAAAAAGCAGATAGATCTTGATTGATACATCCAATCTGAACAAACTTTGTTTTAAATTGAAGTTCTTTTCTCATACTGTCAATTTGTTTATATAGCTTTTTTATTCTATAGATAGTCCCCAGAAAAGGTACTTACTGGTTGCGTCTGAACTTACTATTTGTCTAAATTACTCGATTTATCTTCAAAAATAAAACTTTTAAGTGTATAGAAACAATCTTGAAAAATAATTTTTGTTTATATGTTTATCTTCTCTTGTAGAGTAGAATCAAATGAGCGGAAGAAATGTCTGGAAGGTGTGTGTGCTCTTCCATTGAAATTTGATAATTTTTTTTGACACATATATCAATCTCGATTTTAAAAATACATCCTTTATGTCATTTATAAATTTTGAAGTTGAATTTATAAATAGTGATTTCGATAAATATCGAGATGCCACATTTGGGATACGATTTCCATCCCACGCTACTGCATCGAGGATCGATATCTTATGTACCGCTGCAATGTGCACCGATATATCGATGAAAAAGTTTCAGTAGATAACGCCTTTGCATGGTCAGACGGGTCTAAACATCTCCGTAGTGTAACTTTGTATGGTAGAAGTTAGCCGATCGTTTTCGAAGTTTGTTTATAATGGATGAGATCTATAACGTGCTCTCGAACATCGCATAAGCTTTACGGAATATATTATAATTGACGTTTTGGAGAAATTTGGTGATACAAAAGACAACCGCAGTTTGTTCTCATCATCTGTGCGTAACAAATGTATCAACGTAGCAAAAAATGTTGAAAGGTTTTAGAAACCTGCAAAATAATATTATGTGGTGATTTATTGAGTATAAGTTTCGTTCTATATGTTCCTATAATTGTTAATTAATGTAGAGTAGTTTTAATAAAATTATTATTATTCGAATTATATTTTTCGAAATTATTTATTTATATCATAGACTAAGAAAAAAGATGTAGTTCCAAGAAAATTCACACATAGTGCGTCGAAACTAATGTCGAGATAAAAGTTAAACTGCAGCGGATTCCTTTTACTTTATAGGACTATTGATTTGTACAAAGCGTTATTTAAAGGTTGAAAAATTCCTTTCCGCTTTAAACCCGCGCAAAATCATGTCTGATTATGAGGAGGCATTTAGGACCGTTTGTAAACAAGATTTTTCTTGTTTACAAGTATCTTGTATACAAGATACTTGGCTGCTGGTTCCATTTTGGGCAAGTACTTATTTATTTTTATTTTTATGTAATGATCGGATTCGTCTTAAGAGTGCACTTGCCGAATTTATTTATCAATAGGAGAGTATCGCGTGATACGAGGGAACACACCTCCCTCTCATCTTCAAATCACCTTTGAAGTTCTTACAATATTTACAATTTAAGCTGAAAATATATACATTTAATTTTTATTATTTACAGGCTATGTATAAAAATATACTCAAAAACAAAAGAAAAAAATCGGATTATACGTAAATTAATTAAGAAATTAATTGCTATCGCATTACTGTCTTAAAATCAAATTGTAGACACCTCTATGTTTACATACACCTGTATGTATATACTTAAGTGTCTTATAACGTCGAAGCTCCAGTGGTTCGGATCCCACTGTACGCAATCTATGGATGCATTGTGTAGCTAAACTGTAGGTCCAGTTGAGATGCATGTGGACTACATTCCGATGTGGTGCACATGCATCCCGACTATAGGGAACCTCATTGGCCAGTACCATTGTATGGTATCGGGCAGTGGGAAGAGCCGTATAAGACTCATAAAGAGGACTTGGATAGGCTATAATAAAAAAAAAACAAAATTGTAGAAGCATTATTCAAGCAGAGTGTATGCAGACATTCAAAACAGATCCGCATATGATAACATTTTTTAAATATTTTGAAATGAATGGCTGCCTGATCTGAGAAAGATTAGTATTCATATACAAGCATTTAGAACAAATAATGTTATTGAGGCTTACCACCTCAATATACAGCGGACGCTGAATAAGAAGTCTAATTTAATACATTTTTAAGAACGTAATGATTATTACGGCACCGCACTCGTTTATCGAACTGATTCAATTTATTTCTTTTAATTATATAGGTTGCTTGACGTTCAGTGATTGGCTAGGTTGCACTACAATCAAGCCCAATAACAATTTTTCCGATTCTTTAAGAATTAAATAAACTAAACCTTTAATTTTTATGCACGTTACATAAATAATTATAAATTACATTAAAACATAACACATAATCAGTTTGCTCGAGCATATTATAAATCTTACACTGATAAAAAGCCACCATTACCTTGAATACCCCACATTTAATTCAACAGCAAAGTTGGTACCCCAAATACCCCCAAATTATATCAACAGCAAAGCTTTTCTTTTTACGAAACCGTCGTCATAAGAACAGTACCATATGTAATTTTGAGAAAGTATTGATAAATCTTCCATTAATTTTACAATTGATTGCAATCATAGTTGTGTTATTATAATTAAATTATATCAAGGAAGTATGTAAGAAACAAAATTATCTTAACGTATCCAGAAATCTTAAATAAATGAAAAGTACTTTTATATTGTAAAGAATGAAAATTTGTGATTTTACAATGATTGAAATAATTACATTTAAAAATCAATAAAGTCGTACATACGCACTGTGGAGCGAGCTGAACAAGTATAATTCTACATACGTACTCGGACTGCATATGATTTCGAGCAGAAATTGTTGTTCGGCAACCGTAAAGCGAAAAGCAAGCGACGTTCCCGGATAATTGTCTAAATTAACTAAAGCAACGAGCTCTGATTATCCGATCCGAATAATTTTCCTAATTAAAGTAGAATCGATTCCCAATGCGCGAGCTTTGTAGCAGCAACAACAAAAGTTCCGGGGTTCACGTGCTCACTGAACTGAATTACAATTCTCTGGCTAGCTGCTCCAATGCCTCATTAAAAATCCACATTTCGAACTCTACATCGTCGCTCCTAGCGAAGATTAGCACACTTCAAAATAAGCCTAAATTGAATGCCACATCGAATGTCTGCGAATAATATAAACTGATCTAGACTTACATAAATTTGTACTTTCGTCCAACATACATAATATTTATCACGTTGTAGTAGTTTAAATTTATTATAACGCTCTAATATTAACCATTAAAATTCGATTTTTTTAACTGTGCTAGTCTTCGTTAGGAGCGACGATATATAAATGCGCATGCCACGCATGTCTTTAGGTACACGGACTCTTTTCCGAAAAATAAAACTGACGATAGATTCAGCGCGTAGGAAGGAACACTGCAAAGGAAGCGTAAGCATATACGCGTGTATGTACCTGTATATGTGTGTGTGTGTGTGTGTGTGTGTGACGCGCGCGTTTGGTAAAAAGGAGTCGGATGAACAAAAGGGTCCCTCTCTCGGACTGGTCGGTGACGTGAAGCGCAAAGCGGAAAGTTCGTACACCTATTGTCGTAGCCAGAGGGGAAATTCTTTGGCATGTTTTCCTTGTTTCGCGTACCGCCTTTGTATATTTTGATTTAGCTTGGCCAGTTGGCTTGGCTGCTTTGCATGAAGCGCTGCAGCACCCTCCTCCACCCCGACCTTCGGAAATTCATGCCAGCGTCAAAGGAGGAAGCGAAGTCTACGGCTGACGCGTACGTTTATTTATTTTGAAAACGGAGCTGCTCTACACATTCGAGTTTCAAGATGACTTTGTTGGAAGTTTATTTTTCAATTGCTGGAAATGGGGATCGTATACTCATGTTTGCGAAAATAGCTTTTTGGGGTGCTAAGGTATTGCGAGTTGAGAGTTTTTACTTTAGTGTAGGGAGAGAATCCGCCAGCATGGTTTTTAACACCCTGTATGGCTATTAATGCGTTTTTCGATTTACGCCAAATAAATGCTAACATTTTCAGTCGATTATTATTATCAGAACAAGAATGAGCTGTCTAGATTAATACTTTATTTAATTTTAAATTATTTGCTATTCGATTGCTTAAAATCTATACAAAAATAATGCATTAGGAATTCAAGCCGATATCCCTAATTCTTTTAGTCAGAATCTGATCAGAGATACTGCTTGAATGCTAATCAGATATTCCATAAGACGTTAGTTTCTGGTCAGTAATACTAATCAGTAAACCTCCAATCAGTATTTCATTACATATTTATATTTAAAGTTAGATTAAAAAAAAAATTAATAATATTAATTTTATATTTATTTCGTTTTTCATGTTTCTGGAATTTTAAAGCTTCAAATTTTATTTTCATCTATTTTTGATAACAATAAAGAAAATTCTGCATTTGTTGAATCGATATTTTCATTAAGTTTTAAGATTTTGAAATTATGCCATAAATCTGAATTTTAATTTTTTCTTCTATTATGGAATTTCTATATCCATGTTTAATTACAGGTAAAATATTTCTAAAATCTCCTAATACTATTAATTTCCCTCCGAAAAGACTTTTGTTATCACAAACATCTTGTAATGCATTATTTACAATTTGTAAAACTTTCTTAGGTATCATTGAAGTTTTGTTCCAAATTATTAAATCTGCTTCTTGAATTTTTTATATCAGAACTTAAATTTAAACAAGAAGTTTTTATATTACTTAAGGGGATAAAACACCCCTAGACGCTAAAATAAAACATTTTCTTTATCAGTTAATAAAAAATGTTCTATAATAGCTATCAATATAAAAAAATTTTTTGTGAACCTGAAGCATAGAACATTTTTAAAATTAATACTTATTAAGTTCTTTGTTTAGATTAAAAACAATTTTTATTTATTTGCGTTGCGTAGACGAAATTCAATGTTTGATACCTCATTTTACTCCTTAAGACTTATACTAAAACTTGAGTGGAGCACATTTTTATAAAAATTATTTTTAAAAAATTACGTAAACTTGTTTGAAAAAAAGGAAAAATAATTTTATAAAAAAAGTCCTCCACTTCAGTTTTAGTACAGGTCTTAAGGAGTAAAATTAGGTAGTAAAATTATACCTATTTCACACATAAATATCCATATACTATTTTAGTATAGTGATATTAACCATTTATAATTACTATAGATATCAACCATTACTCGGAGAACCCACTATGCAGTTTCATAGGTTCAAGGAGCAGATGCGGCTCGCACGCTCCAGAAATGTACCCCTAGTTCCGAAAGATCTTTTGGAACTGTGTAGTACCCTAGATAATTACGTACCTAGGAGAAACTTTTATCGTGAGAAAGTGATTAGTACTGATGGGTTGGTAGGATGATGTTCTTACGCGACAACATGTTGCAGCTTCTGACAGAATGTCAACATCTGCTAACGAATGGCTCTTTGGATGTAAGACATTTGTTATACATTTGACGGGGGGGATTATTACGCAAATCCAAGAGATAGTTGTCCTTCACCTCCGTATTATCTATGAGTAAAAAAATTTGGAATTAAAATATTCAGGAATTTTTCTCTCCAAGATTTTGATTCTAAATTTGATTCTAGATTCTAAAGCTGATGATAACACCGAGACGATGGACAACTATCCTTTGGGTTTTCGTATTTCATTATATTTATTCAGATGCAAGTCTTTTTCTATCATACCATCAGTGACGAGTTATTAATAACTATCGGATACCCTGAAACAAATAAATACTTATTTCTTATTTATCTACTAAATAGTTAAATTGCAGATGAGACCAAGAAAATCTAAAAGTCCTCAAGTATTTACGATACACTTCAGAAAGCAAAACGTAGTACGCTTTCTTAAACTCTATTTACACTTATTTACAGATGTATATATACAGAAGTGAATAATCACTTTACATAATGTTGTTATAAAATTAAATACGATTTTGGCTTTCGAAGACAGGTTGTACCTAATAAATGACATATTAAAAAATACTTTGAAGTTTTTAATGTTGTTTTGAACCCATTAGATTCCAAATGAAGAACATTTTAACGCTGATTTCATCCGCGTGTCATTTTAAAATAAACAAGGGACTTTGAAGTGAAGTTATATGTACTACTGTTTTCGAGATCATTCTTTCGATTGGCGATGTTTTTAATCTAATTTTTTTTGGAAGTCTATAAAAGTTTTAAAAATCTTGGAAAGAACTTCATTTTCAAGGTCAAAGTGGTATTTTTGCGTTTTTTTGAATGACAACATCCATATGTTTTTGGATAGGTAAAAAATAATTTTTTTCGATTTCTCATGAAATTACCAACATTTTAAAGAAAAGTTCTGGCCTATATATATGTGTGTATATATATATATATACACACACATCACCTTTCCGTATATTGATGGACTTTGAATTAGCTATCATAAATGCCGTTGCAGCGATTTTTGGAAGGGAAGTAGCGAAGTGCTGCTTCTTTTATCTTAGTCAAAGCTTATATCGCCGGGTAGTGCAAGAGGGTTTGATGACGCTGTATAATGATAAAACCGATCGACGAATTAAAATCGGCTCGCACATGCTGTGCGCACTAGCCTTCGTTCCGACCGATGAAGTCGGCAAATATTTCAAACTTTTACGCAATGAGTTACCTGAGGAATTGGATCGTGTGTCTGATTATTTTGAAGCAACATATGTAAGTGCATTCAGAGCAAAAAGAAGAAGTAGACCAGGGTTACATCTTTCTCGTCTCCCGGCGAGATACTCTCCACAATTGTGGAATCACTACGAATCGGTAATAGAAGGAACGGCCCGCACAAATAACGCGGCCGAAGGATGGCATAGTAGATTCCAACTCGTAGTAGGAAAACATCATCCAAGTTTATATGCTTTTTTGGAGGAGTTACTGACTGAGCAGAGTGACACCGAGATTATATTGCGACAACTTATCTTGAAGAAACCGATTCGAAGAGGAGCGGACAAAACCAGAAAAGAAAGGGAAGAAAAAATACAATCAATCGCACTGGACTACCATAAATACGCGTACAACAATAACATCCTGGAGTATTTCAGAATAATTGGATATTATATAAAATTCTAAAATAAAATTAAGTTATTGGAAAAAATGGATATTTGGAAAAAATGGATATTTGGAAAAAATGATTTTGGAAAAAAGGCCTATGGGATAAACGGTGTTTGGAAAAAACAGTTTTGGAAAAAATGGATTGGGAAAAATGTCCCCCCACCTCTCAATCATCCTGTTTTTGGAATGCACATCTCTATAATCTACCACGTGACCGAAACACATACACGTAAGTTATATACAATCTTTAGATGCCGAAGTCATATAGTTCCTCTTTGTATTCAGCGTTACGTAGCTGCTGAGTGCAAGGACACGAATAAAGTTTAATTTTATTGGCACACCTTCACTCAAGTTTGGGAGCGCCATATACTGCCGTGTCAAAGCTACTATATATACAATGGCTTAATATCGCTTTCTGTACGCGCTCCTGCGTCTCTATGAGTATTATGCAAATATAAATGAAATCCTGTATCAAAAACTGTATTATTCGAAACCAAAAATGAATTGTGTAAGTCAAGTTATAAAAAAAAAAGAATTATGATGAACAGTTTAAGAAGCTCAAAGTTTTTTTAGATTATAAATAAAACTTTATTAAAACATGTATCCAAATTTGATGCTTAGGTAAACAATTATTTCTCTGGAAGCAATGATAAAAATAAGCAACAAAAGGATATTAAAAAATGAATTTTTGAGTTTTGATTTAAAACTCACATAAAAAAAATCAAGTTAAATAATAATAATAATAATAATAATAATAATAATAATAAGTTAAATAATAATAATAAGTTAAATCAAGTGGTCTTCATTGGTGAGCTAAATATATCGATAAAGCTCTATTCTTTTAATTACTTTGTTTTGTCTCAATAATAGTTTCTTTGTTCTCGTATTACATGTTGCAGAAAATGTACAAAATTTCCAAAATCTTATGAAAACTTTACCTCTGAATTAAATAGAAAAAAAGCATATCATTTTTTCAATGATTCAAATTCTTGAATTTTCAACTTTGCAACTAATTCTATTATATTTTTCATTCGGATGGCTCAATTAAATTTGTTTGTTATTCTAATAGCAACGAAAAAGTATTTATCTTGTAGGTGTAAGGAGAATAATAATGCATCTCTTGGAGCAAACGTATTTTATTTTCCGCCAACGTTTCGAGCTATCTAGAGCTCCTCATCAGGGCTAAAATGCCAAAATTAAGTTAAAATTTATAAAAAGTTACAATAATTATACAATACAAAACCATTTACCTTACAGATTCACTGGTTTGGAAGTAGGATGAATGTACAGACCAAGGAGTGATTAGTATATTACGCACCTAGGGAGGAAAAAACTTAAACAGTTCATATACCGTATAAATTGCCTCCCGAGCCAAAGGCGAGGGTAGCGAACACGAATTATGGGCTGTCCAAATGTACTTCCGTAGAGCTTATACTATTTTTCCTCACACTAGCGTCAAAATTACGCACTTCTCTCCAGGCGCCCGCGAGAGAATGTGATACTTTCGGCGCAGTGTGAGGAAAATTAGTTTTATTGGCATAAATTGTGATTTTATAGCTCAAAGGAAAGAGGAAAAACGTTATCCAACAGTGATACTCTCGGAGAAATTGCGATTTTTTAATTCTCTGAGAGTAAATGCAGGAAAAGAGTTATCAATATTTGCGAGAAAAATGTGTATATCCAAAGGAATAGTATAGAGTTTCATTTAGAAATTGTGTAAACCTAGGAGAAAGGTAAACATTGTGTGTCAATGAGAAAAACAGAGTGAGAGATGAAGAAAGAGAGAGAGAGAGAGAGAGAGAGAGAGGTTTGTTTTTGCTGTTGTTGACGAATCTATTGGAGTACATAGGATGCCATGATAAACAGTGTATAAAGTTTAATTCGATAAAGTTTCAATCGAGTTGCAAGTTCTGGAGAGAAAATGAGTACGACTCGTTACGTACGGGTTCAAGACAGCAAGATGGGCCTATTATTCTGACGAACTAGTTTATTATTTTGTATGCTTTCTAACAACTTGCAGTGTTTTTAATAATGGTAAGTACTGCATGTAATTGTAATCATTAGTATAACTTGATTATGAATAGGTAACTTTTATTTTATTTTCAGCTTCTATATACTATTATCATATAGCATGATATACGCGTACCACCAAATATACTTTATTGCATGTATATTTGAGTATCAAAAACAAATCAAGGTATGTTGGATAGTTTCTGTAAGCATATCTGAGTTTATTTGTATGATTTATATCAGAAACTTTAAATGCCTTTTACTCAGATTTAGATTTTTCATGATTTTTGGAAGGAACCGTACCATCAATCCTGATAAACCAAAGTGGAAAATCTTCCTTATGAGTCTGCTCAAAAACTAAGTAGAGCAGAATTGGCAAAAGTAAGTTAAAAGTGAATGTTACGTATGTTTACATATGTATGAGTAGTGCATGAGAGAGATATAGATCCGCACTTCATCGTTCAGTAGAACTTCGAGCCACTGATTTAAGATTGCACAATGAAGAAATTGAATTTACGACGGGACAATAAAAATTATTTTAAATATGCTTGAAAATATAAATAGAATAGTACATTAAAAATTTTTATGTAGCAGTCTTGCGTTACTCGGAGGAGCATTCTCTCACCTTCCGATTTGTAGAAGAGGCGAATAGTGACGTGCATGCTTGCGTTTATGATGCATCTTTCATTGACCAATATTTTCATTCGGAAAAGAAATTATTTATTGGTGTAACCTTTTCATGCCATCCCAGTATTAGAGATGCCTGTGAATTGTTGACCGTCATGGGAATAGTCAGCAGTTATGTAAGAATTATATATTTTGAGAAATTGGGGCATCAGCTATTCATATAATAAACTTACTAAGGTTCATACAATATTAACCACGTTTAATAACAAAATAATTTGTTAGTTAACGAGACCAACAATTTTGTATAATAATATGTTATAATTATTAGGTTTCGATTTTATTATAAAGATGCTTCTATCGCTCGATATTTTGATTGTAATAAGACAGCTATGCATCTCTTCGAGAAACATGATTTATTAAAAAACAATTGCGGTCCATACGATGGAAACTGGTCATTCATTTGATTTTGATAATATTAAAATTATTGATAAAGAGCCGTCTACTTTTCGTAGACGGTTCTCAGAAATACTACACATACATTATTTCGATGGCACGCTTAATAGGGCGGAGGACACGTGCTACCTCAAAGCGAGTTATAAGAATGTAATTTCAAATTTAAAGTCGAGTCCACGTAACGATAAATAGGTTATAATAATTTATAATAATTCATAAAGGTTTTCATATCAGTTCGGAGGCCGGGTGACGATTGTACGTGGGTTGCAGTATGCGAGAAGAGGTGGTATACCGCTTCGCGCTCTCTTTCTAAGCGAACATAATATGTTCAATGATATTTGGCTGGCGAGACGTTTCGGTCATACTGTATTGATAACCAATACAGTCATGGAGGAAACGTTTGAATTTGCCTCGCGGGCTCATGGCCTTACTACATGGTATAGTTAAGATTTGCCACCTCTTCGAGCGTATATGAGCTATATATACCTGTTCGCTAGTCGGATCTTCGGATTGTATAGCCATTAGTTTATATGTATTAGTAAGTTTGGTAGAATGTATTAGTTTCTTAATTGTAAAGAAGGGAGACGCCGAAAAGTCAGTCGTTGACAGTCCCCCGCCGGTGCCGCACGACCATCTGTCGGCACCGGCTCTGTGCAAGTAGTGTCAGTCAATTTAAAAAAGTAAGGTTATTTATTAATAATTATTTAAGTTCGAGATTTTGATTAATTTTATTTATAGTAGCTGGTTTTCTTGCTTTCCGGCTGGTTCAATTATTAAGATGTATTAAGTATAGTGATTTTATTTGCGAGGTAAATTATAAATAGCGTTTAATATTTTATTTTATTGTAATATTTAATGTAAATTAATTATTTTTGTAATCATTTTGTTTGGCTATCTAGCCCTGATGAGGTGCTGTACCAGCACGAAACGTTGGCTTGTTTTTTAATAAATCATGTTGCTCGAAGAGATGCATTAGAGAGCTGTCTTATTACAGGTTTCGATTTTATATTGTAATAAAATTGAACTCTCTAAATCATGGTCTATGTTTACGCTCTTAAATACATTTTCCAGAAAATTTCTCTAATCGACTCGTAGTCACAGATTGATAATCGAGAATTCGGTCTTCAACTAACGACAAGAAATTATCGATAGTACAGATAATACAGATCTGTAGCGCCCGCCGCCCAAACTGTAGGGAGCATTTGTAAATAATGATGTAGTTAAATATTGAACTGACTGATGCTCCAACTTGTATTATTGCGTATATGCAAAATCATTTTCTTGACGTCAGAAATACTTATTCTAATTTTTGGCTTTTTGGCGTTTCGGTATTGTGAACGGCAAACACGAAATTTTGTCTTCATACTCGAATACACTTTTCACTTTGATTTCGCTTAAGCAAAACCTATGACTCTACTTAAAATTATCTCAATCATTTATGTCATAATGATATTCCTAGTCTTCAATTAGTCACTCAGCTATGGCGCAATAATAATAATATTAATAATCTCCATGTGTATGGACGTATTTGCATAGTGCAAGCACAAAGAGCTGCTAGTGAGTTCGTATATAAGCGAAAGACCGTGATGTCTTGTTAATCTTCTTAGTCAAATTACATTGCGTATTCGGTTGCAATCGGCTCGGAAAATTACCCCTTCCGTGAGCCATTTAATAGCAAGATGAGTGTGTTTCTCGTGCGTCGACATCCGATTCTCGGGCAAATGCACGAGGCCACGCATTATGGTTATGAATATAGCAAACGCGTTTTTTACTTCCAATTGTATTGCGTTGAAAACGGTATACACGTTCTTAATAGGGACCTGATTGGTTTGTTATTTTTGAATAATGATAAAGATGTTGATTTTAAGAGTTACATTCCACAAAAAATCAGACATTTAAAGGCAGTAATTGAATGCTATTAAAGTACCAGAACTTTAATGGTCTCTTAATTATATTTTATATATTACTAGTGGGGAGCTTCGCTCACCTCCCCCAATTTCGTTTTGATTTAAATTTATATTTTTTAAACAGCTCTAATTAATTTTTTTCCTGCATAAACGTTGGAAGCATTGGCAAGATATGGTATTGGATAATGTATTGAATATTTCAATGGCCAATATATTGCCAATGCATTGAAACAATAATGCCTAATGTATTGATAATATTTCGGCAAAACTACACTCAACAATGTATTTTTAATACATTGCAAATACTTACTAAATAATCCAAAGCTGAAACATTAGCAAGATATTGTCAATGCATTGGGCATTTCAATTGAAACAACTATGTTCAATGCATTGCTAATATTCCGCAAATTTATTTCGCATTATTTTCTATTATTTTAGTGACATTAAAAAGAAAATGGACTGTTTTGAAATCAAAGAAATTACACAAAAGGTTTACAATTTTAATGATTTTTAATCGTTTTCAAAATAATTACAAAACTCAATTGCGTTATTACATCTACAGGAATATTTAGTGCAGGCAATGTACTATTTAACTACTACGATACAAGTGACCTAAGTGGTCTATTATGGCATGGCGTGTAAACAGTACCCAAGCGAAGCGAGGGTGATATTCACGCCGTGTGATGGGTTACTTAGGTCACGGATAAGCATGTCTTAAATGCGGATTTAGGTCACCCTGTGCCATAATAACAATTGATTAAAATTAAAAAAACTTGTTTATAATAGAACAATTAGTAAAAATCAGTTCACGAACTTACGAGTATTGGCTCGGTCTAATTATAAAAACTATACTTTCCGTATCACTTCGCGACTTAAAGAGAGATAAATGAACGGGGCAAGATACCTGAAAGAATTTTGCTGGAGTTACCTGATCTTTGTAATTAATATAACTCCGTTTTTCAAGAAGTAGCTCGCAACAATAACGGTTCCAACCATTTACCGCTTCCAAATATTATTCGGTCGCAGATATTCGTACCTCTTTAATTTCCTAACTGAGTTACAGAAGAACAGATTGATGTAGGTTACATGCTATGAGAATTACACTTGGGTAAGACAATTAGAAATTTACATAGAAATAAGATGCTTAAAATCAAACAACGTATTGCTATAATTTTTGCTACATATTGCCCAATTACATAGATGAAAGAAATTAATTAAAGTAAATTAGAAATATTGGCTGCCACATACTTTTATAAATTTTGAAAATAAATGTTGGGCTTATTTATTTTGAATATTTCGTTTTGGACATTTTTTCTGTATACCATTTTGTGATTAATGAGGTCAAAGGGAATATTGTTACAGTAAAGTATTTTTTTGATAAATTTTGTAGAATTTGAGTATATTCATCAAAACAATTCTACCTGTTCATGTCATGAAATAACTTTTTTGATTCCTGATATATTGATTCGTCGAATGATTGCGAATATTACACTACACTAAATTTATTTCAAACTTCATTGATCAGAGCTTCCGAGTTGATCAGGCTTCGTAAGCTATAGCTGTTTTATTTAAAATGAAGGCATCACGTTAGAAATACTATAGTCATATACTCCGTTTAACTTGTTATAAATTCTGCGCGGCTTCCGAGTATATCTTGCTATTTTGTTATTCCGTACATTCTTATCATAAGCAATTATACATGAGATAATTATGCAACGTATAATTGTTACTAACAGGAATTATACATAAGATAATTATACAACCTAATGTTGTGAAAACATGTTATAAGCAATTATCTTTATAATGAAGTAGGTTTACGTGAAGAAAGAATATATAAATTTTTTAATTCGTGTATATCATGCGATTTCTCGTTCATAATTTTTCATCCACGCAGCGCAATTTATAATTAAATATTAATGTATACAATTATGTAATTCTTTTTTTTTATAAAGTTTGAATTTTCACTTTACATATAAGTTTTCTGTTTAAGTTGAATAACAGATACATATCTATATTGATATCTACTTATACATATCCATAATATTTGTAAGACCTACGTAATATATTTACTTTTCTTAAAGGTTGCCATCTTCTTTCATACATGTATGCAGTATCATTATATTTTATTAAGCTTTCATCATTTAAATTTTCTCGAGACATAATAAATGTATTTTCACAAATGATTCAATTGATAAAAAATATGATATTAAAATAAAATCATTATTAACTGAAATAACTAAGCTTACTATTAAGCTGTTATAGCTATGGAGTCTTCATTTTACTAGTAAATTTATTAATGAAATCAAGATATCATGTCACGATAAATATTTAAGATTCTAACATCATTTAAGGGGATCCGATAGCCACTAATGACCCGTCACTAAACGTACTATAAAAAAAGTGCTTAGATCTAATAAATATAATCAATTACACAAATCCAAGAGATAGTTGCCCTTCGTCTCAATATTACCTATCGGCATACAAAGTTTGGAATCAAAATATTCAGGGATTGGGGAGAAAAATGTAAACGAAATTCAGTAGCGGTAACCTGACGTAAATGCTTCTGCTGACAGCTACTGATTTTCGTTCGAATTTTTCTCCTCAACACCTAAATATTTCGATTTCAAACTTTGCGTATTGACAGATGATACCAAGACGGAGGGCAACTATCTTTTGAATTTGCGTAATTCGTTATATTTATTTTATTTAAGCACTCTTTTATATCGTATGGTTAGTGACACGTCATTAATGAGTATCGGACCCCCTTAACATCTTTTGCATCATTGAAGAACGTAAATACATTTTCAATAGGCGCAAAGAGAAAAAAGAGCGCTCATTGCTGCAGGAAGAGCCGGGTATGGTCAATACTAATTTTAAAAATGTTATGTATTGTGGAAAAATACTTCGAAGTTCTGCTTGCTCCTGAATGTACATTATTATGTGCCTTAGTTGCAGAACATAGATTATTTCTTCGATAATGTCGCATTTCGGTATCTATTCTGCAGTCTTTGAATACGCATTTTTAGTTTATTTCTTGTCTTCTTTTGACACCAAACATTATTATGCAAAGACATGAGCCCTTTGTCTCATGTGCTCCAGCTGGTAATCCTGAATTAGGCAGAGCTTTGAATCGTCCAAGAATACGCCAGGTTAGATTTCATAGTAAATATGCTATTTTTTAAAATCTTTGCAAGTATACATTTATGTATATATTGGTCAATCTCAATTTTAAAATAACTTTGAAATCAATCACGAAATTTTTTTAATCTTGTTATTTATAATAATAATTCAAAAATTATATAAATGTAGTTGTTGAACTGGATCAACATCAAAACGAAATAGAAGATAAAGATCAAGAAGATCATAATAGTGACGTTGAAAATGAGGCTGGCATCAATTATTGTGGGGATGCCGTCATTGAGTGGCATGGATCGGATTCACCGGCAATGGAATCCGTGCAACGATTGGTGTATATATATATATATATATATATTATATACACATACGCACCCATGTATACATATTAAAAAAAATTGTTCTATTTGAAATAAATATCTTCCAAACGATTCATTTAAAAAGGACCAAAAAATTTGCCACCCGAGCGTAGCGTCCTCGTCCCCCCTTTAGATTTATATATATATAGTAGCGTGAAAATGTATAGCTTTTAATTGAATTTCAGATTCACGTGCTCGTACCGACGAGATTATGCCAGAAGAAAATGGGAAGAACGAGAAAAATGATAAAGCTGATAAGAAAGATAAGCGAAAAAAAACTGAATGCGGAGATAAAGATCGAGGAAGTATATTTCTAAAACAATAGTTGTTCATACTTTTTTCAAATCCAAAATTTCGATGAATTTATGATGAGTCATAATAATTTGTTTAAAAAGTGTATGTACGTGCGCGAAAATTGTCCTGAGGCGAAAAATACTGCTTTTACAATACTGTTTGTAGGAAATGTACGAAAAATTCTTATCTCAATAGGTAGGCTTTAGTGTAATCAAAAAGTATATCTATAACGAGAGAATTTTTAGTTCGAAATACATTATTTATAAAACTAAAAATTAAAAATACAGTTCCTTTGAGAAAGCAGTCTGCTGCTCAGTTATCAGCGGTTTTCAAGTTAAAAAAAGATTAAGAAAAAGTACAATCAAATTCTTAGAAAATTTTTAATATTTTATTTGTTATAGAACGTGGCGGAAATTGGTCAAAGGATAGGAAAGGATAGGAAGTACTGCCAAGCAGAACAGTAACAACGGTATTTAAACAATGCGGTTTCAAAGAGGCTGTTTGAGGCAAAAAAGGATAGTATAAAGCAGAAGAACAGAGGTATAAGATTTTTATATACATACAACATTTTTCAATGCTATCCCGCAGAATTGCTTCTATATTAATAAAGTTATTCATCATTTCAACAATTACTATAACAAGTATTTTTTCACAATATTTTCAGATGCATCGAGATCTGTAAAATCATACAAAGGAAAAAAAATAAAAAAGATTATATTGTGCTTTGTGAATAAGATAATTTTAAATTAAAAAAAAAAAATTGTTATAACATATATTTGACGTTCAAATTATTGTTACTAAAAAACTGAGCAAATTTCCTTTAAAAATGCTTATATATGTCTATAGTGAAAAATGCATTCCTAGGAGCTACAAAGGAATAAAAATAGGCAAAAAATGCTTAAAATGCCAACTTTAACCCTCTGTGGTTCGAAGAGATGTATCGAAAAAAATCTGACAACCTATAGAACATATTTTGAGAGTTACAGCCATATTCATTTTTTTGCCTCTCGATTTCTCAGAGAATCGTACATATAGTGCCTCGGGGAGATTGACAAAACTCCTCACAAGGAATTAAATAAATCTACATTATTTACTATAGTTACATTGTAATTAATAAAACGTAATTTTTTCTGAACGAACCTTATACATTTAAAGTTTAATGAATCATTATGATAAAGATGATCATGTAATAGATTTTACTCATATTTAATATTGAATTTTTGTTCAACTGCAGTTTTCGACAAAAGTTTCAACAGTGACTCGACGAAAATAGAAGAGGAAAGATTGGTGGAAAAAAAGTTCTTAAAATTTTTAATAAATATTTATTCTATATATACAAACGTTACTATCGCTTAATATAAGCATATAATAACGAAATTTAGATTTTTACAAGCAGCATATAGAATCACGCGCTCTCGATATAAAAAATTATGGTGAAAATCTTTGGGTAACACTCGAAATTCATGCGCCGAAAATCACTCGACGACGGGAGAGAAAAGTAACTCCCGTCGGTGGGTTAAGTCTTTGGAATCGCCTCTTTGTTCCGAGCTGAAGCAGTCTTTTATCCTGTCTTTGGGAAAAGACGCATTAGTTCCTCATGGACTTGTCTGGCAGGACATTAGGCTACAGAATGCGCTGCTTCCGCTTCCCGTGCAGACACATCGGTTGCATTCGCTGTAGAAAGCTCTCCCGGGCGTGCAAGCGTCGCCTTGCCTGTAAAGCGCTGAAATCCAAAGAAGTAGAAAAATTTATCGATTGCAGCCTCGTCGTCGTTGCGGAGCTTCGCGAGAACGTCGGTCCAGCTTCGATCTCAGCTGATCGAGCGAACGCAATAGGAAGCACAATGCTTCGGAATAAACTTACGACCCCATTTTTTCATCTCCGAGCTTTCGTAAACCGCTTTGAGCTTGGGTAGACAGAGCCTGAAAGTGCAAGCTTCGCTCGTCCCATATTGATTACAGATGCAAGTGTTGCAGCCGTCCGGACTGTGGGCTTTGCCGGGTTCGCAAGCTTTTTCTGTCGAAACGAAATTATGAGAAGACGTAATTATTAGATTTTCTGCATATACTGTAAGTAATAGACAATGTGCTTGGTGTAAATATTAAATGGCATCAGTTCTTGTTTAATTCATTAAATGTTTAAATTTGTTGTGTACTCCATGTATATTATTACATGGTTTTAAATACATAATATCAAGGTCATAATGCTTGTCGTATTACAACAAAAGGACGGTTTTTAAGATAATAATCACAGTTTAATTTAATAAAACTCTTTCTTACTAGACTTATAAGGAAACTTACCAACTTTGGTGATTTTGAGAGAACCGTCTCGGTTCCACACCCCTTTGTCGCAGTACATGCTGGTGCAGGCGAAAGATGAGCCGTCGTCGGCGCAGGTGCAGGTGTTGCAGTAATCTTTGAATTGCGAACGTGGCTGACATACTGGCTTGGTAACTGTGCGAATGAAAATTTATCTCATTAGGCTATTCAATGGGGGGAGAGACTTAGGAGTAACATTGAATTAGAAGATTTTCCGCACCTTTATTTTCCTCGCAAAGCTTTTGCGTGCAAACGGCCTTTGTTCCGTCGCTGCTGCACCGGCAAAGATTACAGTTATCCGGACTGAACATCCTTCCGGGCTCGCAACGTTGACCTGAAAATTCCAATGATTTATTGTATTCTCAGAAAAATATATTTATATAAAATGCATTTCTTGTAGATCTCTAGTCAGTGATATGCACGCAGTCGAAAAGAATTTGTGATATAACTTGCATGAAATTTCGTATGGATTTATACTAACCGTTCGCGGTTCTGGCCTTTTCTTCTTCGCATAATTTCATCGTGCAAATAGCTTTTGTTCCATCGTTACTGCATTGGCAAAGATTACAGTTATCTGGCCGGAACATTCTTCCCGGCTCGCAGTATTCATCTGGAAATTTAATAGTTCTAATTTTAAAAATATTCTTTCTAGTACCTTCATGTTGCTGTAATTATTTTTAGGCCATGCATCGACTCACTTTTTCTCGGGGCTATTCCGAAGGTCTTGAAATATTTGCAGTATTCCAAAGTGCATGCAGCCGTAATTCCGTCAGTGTTACAAATGCAACTGCTGCAGTCGTCCAGCTTGAATCGCTTACCGGGCTTACATAATGACTCTGAGAATAGAATTACAAAAAAGCGTTTTCACTGTTAAGAGTACCGTATAAATTCAAATTAGCAAAAAATAAAATCTCAAATCAATTTGAAATCAAAATAGATTTACGAAACTGTACTTAGATGCCTCAATTTTGGGGAAGTTCGCAATGAGGGAAATAACGAATATTGTTAATTTTTTTTTACAAAAACATGTTTCGACGTGCTGTACAATTTTTTCAAGATAATAATTATCAACTCATCATCTAAGCAGTTCCAGTTATACTTTTATGAAAATAAATGTTAATTTTGTATTTTTGGCAATTATTTCTGTTAACAACGAAACGTACGTAAAAACTGCTTAGTTAATAAAATGAATACATGTAGGAATCACCATTGAGGAGAAGACACGGCATCTTCGATAAAATATTCTTTAGAAAGTTATCCGAAAATATCGTTAAAAGTTTCTGTGCAATATCAAAAGCACAATAATAAGAGCAAAAACTTACGGACTCGAACAGTATCGATATTGTTGACATTTGCATTCTCTTCAGTGCACTCCATATCCGTGCAAGCTGCGCTTTTACCATCCCTCGAACAAGTACAGGTATTACAGTCCATTTTGAATGATGCTCCGGGAGTGCAGTACAAGCTCTCGGCCGCTGAAAATTTTCGTTTGAAATTACTTTTCCCCTGGGGTTACCAAGCAATTTTCTTTTCTGGCCTCGCAATGCAAAGCTCCACCCCCCCCCCCCCCATCCCCGGGCTCCCTCTCGACGATGTGCAAATGGAAAGTTCATGTAAAGGCTAAGCTAGATATGTATACACGTAGCGTACGTACCAGCAACAGCTGAAACTGACAAAAAGACAAGGAAAAGAGACTTCATTGTAACACGGTTTCGCTGCGTACGATTCGAAATCGCAAACTTTGTTGAATATCGCTGACAACTCGTGCTTCAACTTAAATATACCAGTCTCGAGTGCTCTGCTTACTCCTCTAAAGGGAAGTGGAGGGGATCAGAATATTCCGAGCCTTATCCCCTGTATCAGGAAAATGTGTCGCGAATCGCGTGTAATATCTTTGGTCAACACTTGAGATTACTCGATATTGTACCCTCGAGTAGCAATGTACTGAGAAGTACTTATATCGCGCTGCAGCAACTTCCTTTTTTAACAATAGAATGTTACGCCGTGGCTGACGTGCTATTTTTATCTACTCGGTTACGATTCTTACGATCGGTCCTGTCAATGTCTTAGTTTTATCTGTTGTTTAATGTTGATACATGGGAGGAGTCACGTACATTTTTGTATGTTACCGGAAATCACTGGTGGCATAAGGATTTTTATGCAGATTTTCTTGAATAGTTTAAACGTTAGAAGCATTCCAGACTACTTACTCTATGAATGAAAGCTGTAGCTCTATGATATCATGATTTTTTTAAAGAGATATAGAGAGAGGGGGGAAAGACAGATTGGATGCTTATTTATTTATATAAGCCAGCTCTTACAGAGCTGTATTCTAGTATACGGAATAAAAATTTTACATACAAAAATTTTTTGTGTCTATGAATAAAATACATTAATACTAAATTTGATGTTCCATGTTGTATTTCGATAAAAAATATGTATAAATAGGAATATAAACATATTATATTATTAATAATATATTTTTATATATATATTTGTATTTTTATATTATTATACCCGGTGATAGTAATTATGTGGGTAGATTAAATAAAAATTCGTAATAATTTAGTTTGTTATTACAATTTTTAAATTCTTACTTAAATAAGCTAATTCATAACGAAATTAGTTTATCGTTTAGTATTTATTTATCGTTAAGTTTCTACCAGGAAGAGTAAATAATGAGTAATATAATTAATATATATATTTATTAATAATTACTATTTAATTTTCAGTTACGCAACAAGAACACGACAAAATATTTTGAATTGAGAAGAAAGGAGTAGCACCTAAATAAGTCAACAAGCGAGTTCCGCGAGCTTCGTGAGCTTGGCAAAAGAAGAAGAAAGAAATATAAACGATGAAAGGAAAAAAAATCGAACAAATTAAAAGAGAAAAAAGGACCATCAACAACATCATCAACAACCATCAACTAGCAAACGTAAATCTTCTTATCTATATTTCGTAAAAAGTGTAATTATTGGCAATCTATTGCATGACCGACGGATACTTTTTTGAATGCACTTTTCAACTTTTCTTTTCTTTTAAACTTGTCTTCGCCAACAATGAGTCTAAGCGAGAGTGTTAAAACTTGATATTCTGTATTTTTGTTATCGTTTACCACGTATATAATCCGCGTAATTGCTTTTCACGTGAAACTTTGTACTGTTTACCAAAATGTCTGATGAAGAAGAATCAACAAGTGGTTCTGAAAGCGAAGTTTGCGGCAAAGGGATAGCATGGCTAAGCCATAAATTAGTTTCTCTGTTTTGAGCCGTTGTGCATGTGCATTTATACAGTGGTAGAATTAAAACAATAAAACCGCGTTTTGCGCTTTCAAAGATGCCCTTTAATGCCGAGGAGTACGGGAGCTGCACCTGGTGACCAAGGAACGGCCTATCTGATCATAAAATGGTCATATAGGTCGTTCCTTGCCGCCATCGCCACAGCTCTGACTACCTGATATCCATAAATATTTAGAGGGTTGCAGCGTATAAATATAAGTGTTGGCGTGTACTAGAAAGGAGTTCTTAGTTGCTTCGAGACGACGCGCTCGTATGCTCATGAGCAGTGTTTCCCTCGAATCCTAATTTTTTGTACATTGACATCTGTATATCGTTCAATAAATTCATAGTTAATATTAAGCTCTGCGAGTTAAATTTTAACACGTAAATTGCTTATTACGCCAATTGCACTTATCTTTAAATAAGTTTTTGAAATGCATTACACATTGAACCGCATTGGTATCGGTTTTGATTTAATCAAAGCTTATCAACTAAAATTGAAATAAACATATTTTTCATATTTATATAAAAGATAAGAATTAGCATACTCCTACGATGACTTTCATACATGAATATTTTGCAAAAACATACTTAATTGTAATGTTGTTTTTATAAATAAGGTTTTTGTAAATTCTGTACTGAATATTTCTTACGGATGATTTCCAAGCATTAAAAGTTTCAGTTCTAATAATTGATGTATGTATACTTGTAGGCTATTTGAGTTGCTACAAGTTATATAAGCTGTTTTAATTTTATGGTCATTTGTTATTGCTATTATCGTTAGACGTCGTTAATTAAGCTTAGATGCATAGTAACTATATTTCGTACATTAAAACAAGCATTAGATTAATTATAGTAAAAAAATAAAAATTAAAAGTCAATTTAATCTTCTAACGTATTTAAAATCTTCTACACAAAATTAGCCGATTATTTGAGTTTTTTATACATTGTTTTACATAAAAGGTAATACACGAATGTGATTTGTTTGTTAATTTTTTTTCAATTTTACTAAACTAAGTTGACCAAGAAATAAAAATACCTTTGCATACAAAAAACAATAATTTCATAAAAATTATTAATTTAAAGCAATTTAATTTTTTGCATACGATGTTAAGCTACTAAAAGGGCCCTCATAAAATTTTAGAATGGATTACTTATGAAACCTTAATAATATTAATTTCATATAGCATCTAAATAAGCATTGGACTTGTTGAAAAAAAATAATATTACGATAGCTTTTTCTACGAGCTCCTACCTCCTATAGCTTGTGCTACTATTTAAAGAGTGAAATTTGATTATTCACTAAATTCATTATTTTGCTTTTAAACTATATAATTTTGAAGTTGAAAATTATTTTAGAAAATGTTTACAATAAAGTTAAAAATCGCCTATTTTATTCCGTGAATGAAACAATCGCTTATATTATAAATTTATTGTGAAGGTGTCATTCAAAATTTGATATCTTCGAATAAATTTATGCTCAATAGCTTAACCAGTAAGTTTTGGGACCAGCTTGTCTAGACCATCAATGTCACTTTATCAATCGCTTGTAACACTTGAAACAGCGCAATTGTGACCCCCCAGATCTCACGTGTGAGCAATCGATGGTAAGAAAAAAATTATATCACACCCACTTGAGATTGCATCGGGATATTACGGTAACAGCTTAGCCTTTTCTTAACTAAATTATTTTTGCAGTCTTAGATATTGCCTGTGGATGACATATTGAGATTATACACTTGTTTAACATAAAAGAACAAAATACTTAACAATTTTAGAAAAAAGAATTTTTTTTTTAGATTTCTAACTGAAGTTACATTGAAAATATAATTTTACACACAGATAACGCTGTAGAGCAAAAAAAAAAATAATACGCTGAATAATTTAATACATTGAGTTTGGCATGCTACAATTGTCAATAAAATATAATGCAGCTATGAGCTACGTTTATTTATGTTGCAGAATCCGACCTGACCAAACACCCCACCATAACCTCTGTTTATGTATAATATCAATTAAATATTCTAGAATTCCTCACGCGGATTCCTCTAATATCTATACCTGAGATGTATAATGCGGTAATATTGCATATCGAAAGTTTGAAACCTATAATTGATTACTTTGTGTAGTTAATAAATATAAAAGTGTAAATTATTCAACTATACTAGTTCTAGAATTTCGAGTTTAAATCTTTAATTTAAATTCTTCCTTTAATACGAAAAATAAAAATATTTATAAAATTTTAGCTCAATTGAAATGCGATCAGGTAAAGTATACCCAATATAATGGTAGATTTATAAATATTTCGTTCTACTTTACATCACGTGGCAAAAACATAAAATATACTTCTTTAGGTCAACTACGGAGTTTGCAAACATTGTAGAGAATATATAAAAGTTAAAGCGTATTAAGGAACGCGCGAGGAGAGGGAGTGCCTTAGTTAGCCAACGCCGCCGCGAGGGGCGCGCGCAGCGAGCAATAGCATGGCGATCAGCCGCGCAGCGGCTCGACAAGCGACAATACCGTATGCGTGAAAGAGCGGCGAGAGTGTGTGCGAGAGTGAGAGAGAGAGAGAGAGAGAGAGAGAGAGAACGAATACACCAACGAGTGAGAGTGGAGGCAACCGAGCTCCACGACCGTATAACAGCCGTATTGGGTCGAGGTGGAGGAGACAAGCTCTCTCCACATCGACGACAGTTGGAGCCAGAAATAATAGAGGAGAAAATGCCGGGAAAAACGAGCGAGTATATTCGACGCGGTGTCGCACGTGATAACACGCGTATTAACCGTATACGGCCTATTTAAAATTAGAATAAATTATGTAAACAAGGGGGAGAATTGTTGCGACCGCCGGGAGTAATAGAGACGCTTGTTTGCGAATTTTATCCAGAAAGAATAAATGACAGCCGGAGTAAGTATTAAATAAATTTATAATTGCCGCCGAGCTCATCACGTGACGAGACCGAAAGTGTACGTACGTGAGAGTGACGGTCGAGTGTGCGTGAGCGCCGAGCGGCGAGGCGAGCGAGCGCGGATCGCCATTCGCCACTGTAGCCACGGACACGAGCCAAGAAGCCACGCTGTGCCGAGCAAATTACCAGAATCTACAACCGCGAGCCACCCGCGAACGTGAGTTTTTCGTGACACCGTTACAGAGAACGAGCCTGCATCAGAACGAGAGGACGAGCAGTCGGCAGAAGAAATAAAGTAAGACACGTCTTTTCGATCGGGAAAGCTGAGGTTTCGCCGCGGTCGACGCGAGTCGGCCGCCATTGTCGCGTGCCGAGAAATAGCGGCGCAGTTGTCGCGAGACGACCGAGATAGCCGTATAGACGCGATACGGCTGACTCCCAGACAGCCGTGCCACTGCCGTCAGAATAAAGACGTGGGTATTTAAAACCTTTACAGGACCAGGATCGTCCTCAGCAGCCAGATAGCCATGGACGTATTGGCCAATGAAGAAGAACAGATCAAGCCGGACCATCCAGTCGTCCTTCAAGCCGAGATAGGCAAGCCCGAAGCGGGCGATGGAAGAGTGGTGGCCACGGTCGGATCCGACAACCGTAATTATCTGCTCGTCAGCTTAGAGGGAGTACAATACCGAGCCCTTTTTGACCCTGCGGCCATGGTCTCCGTGGTAGGGCCAGAAATTGTCCAACGATTACATAACCACCTGCGCCAGTCGACAGCTACTATTGTCACGCTAACGGGTATCTCCTCGCCCATCCTTGGGAATCTTGACTTACAATTCGAGCTCGAGGGAATTGTCGGAACGATAGCCGCCCGCGCCGTGAAAGGGATTATTCACCCTCTTTTGCTAGGTAAAGACTTCGAGGACGCGTTCAAGATAGATACTGATCACCGAGGGTGGTGGAGGGCGAACTCAGGGCCCTGGAGGAAATTTGACACGAAAAAAGATCAGCCGACAGCCGAGCCAACGCCGACCCGAGCAACAGCTCGACCTCAGGCGCGGCGAGTGAGAGGTCCGCCGCAACTCACCCGGGATGATTACATCCCGCTAGTGTCACCTCCCAGGAGGTCGCGGTCCATAACACACCCAGGACCTCCCACACGCCGCGAGCAGCCCGGGCGGCTGGAGAACGAACAGTTGAGGAGAGTCAGAGAGTGGTGTAAGCTGACCCAGCCGAAGGTAACGGGGGTCCGATTCGACGGAATTCGCCCAATTCCGTTCGATCCAGCCGTAGACCCACTACCTTACACCTGCTTCAACTGCTGGCAGCGAGGACACGGGTTATCGAACTGTCCCCAGCCCCGGCCCCGGAACGTCTGCAACAATTGCGGCCGCACAGACGTGACCGTCAGCACGTGTCCCCGGTGCGGAGACCGATACAGAGAGTTAAATGGTGCCAACCCGGAAGAACGAGGAAGGCGACGCCGCTATTCTCGCAGCCTCTCTGCTCCTGCAGATGAGACTGCAAGGCCGCGCTCGGAGCAACGTCTGCTGCCACAACCCAGATCTGTCTCAAGGCCAAGGACGCAGGAACCAACTCTATCAAAAAAGACGGGAGGCCGAGGTGACTTCCATCAGCAACCCCAGAATGACAAACCCGCCGCAGGAGAGAGCTCGAGTGGTATGCAGGCCAATGCTGTGGAGCTTTTCATCCTGGAGGAGGTACGAAACCTACCTTCAGGCCTCCGGGAGGCCATCCTCCGCTCTGCGTTCCAGACACCACGCGTCACCAGCCGCCGTAGAACAACTGCGAGTGAGAAAGACGAGTAGAGAAAGGGAAAGGAAACGTAAGTACGCCCTGCTTCCCTTACTTTTTATTTCTTAGGAAAGACATACGCGAGCAGACCACGCCAGTATAGCCACTATAACTCCGCGGTATCGTCCATTAATTTTGTTTAGGTGCGAAGAGTAAGCGCGGGAGACACTGCTTACCCGGAGCAGTAGCCATCCACTAACCCCTAACTCGAATCAGTGAAGGGCAACTGCCGGAGGTGGACGCTCCCGAAGTTCGCACAGACTTTCCCCAACGCATAAGCCTCACAATACCTAGGAGTATTGAAGGCTTGGGAGGGGGTGTGACGAGAGGCGCCTTCTGCGGCAGATACCTGCAGCTGGGTCGTAGAACACGGTCTCATGCCGCTTATATGCTTGCAGGAGAACAACCGACAGCCACAGCCACATACAGCCAGACTCGCGTGACGTCAGGGCCGCCTGGTCTACTAGCGAGCACGTGAGGAGAGGAAGCGCCTCAGCCAGTCAGCGCCGCCGAGAGAGAGAGAGAGAGAGAACGAGTGCACGAACGAGTGAGAGTGGAGACAACCGAGCTCCACGATCGTATAATAGTCGTATTGGATCGAGGTGGAAACAAGCTCTCTCCACATCAACGACAGCCAGAGCCAGAAATAATGAAGAAAAAAATTCTGCCACATTTATTGGCATATATGTCATCTCATAATTCGTTTTGTGTAAAATATTGTTTTAATATTGTTTATTTTAAGGTGTACTAAGTACTTTATTTAAGTTAATGTATAACAAATTAATTTAAAGTAATATGATAGAGCAACAGTTTAATCCCTTGGAAAACTTCTCAATATTACATGGGTGAGTTTATCGATCTCCCCGAGGTAACATTTTCAGGTGAAATAAAACCATAAGAGTTTCATTTTTTCAAACAATTTATTTAAAATTTAAAATAATTCAATATTATGTGAGAACTTAATGCTCAAAGTTCAAATATAAATGTACTGCAAAATTTAATGCACAGATAAACGTATTTATGAGGTTTAAATATAGAATAGGAAAAAAAATGTTAAATAATTTATTCACAGATACTTGACAGTTGATTCTTACATTTCTCGCTAAAAAAATTTAATACAATTAATTTAGTTTAAAAAAAGTCTATTCATCGCCTCTTGTAATTAATATGCAAATAAATAGCAGTTACCAGAGGTAGCGCAGACTGCTAATAAAACCAAAAACAGCGACTTCATTTTGTTAAATTTTATTGAGTAGCTTCGAATATCTGTCTTGCCATTTACTCTGGTCAGCGAAAAAGATTGTAATGAGTCATGTAAAGTCGATGACTCCTTTATGTATATCCATGTCAAATATGGCATCTTACTTCTGACGTCAACTGTGAAGTGGGAGAAGAAAAACCCCTGCAACACTGTTTACCTACGTAATCGTCACCGCACGATCATTGGCCTCATCAATGAAACGAGCGGGTTTCTTACCTGCTTGCAACGAAACCATTCGCAGTGAAAGATTATTATCTCCGCAAAAAACTTGACACTTCTCGAATATTATTGACCTGGTATTCAGCACGTGGCATTTGCTTTTTTTTGCGTGTAACGGTGGCATTAAAGTATATTTGTATTCATAACTAGCGCGCCACATTCGACCTTCGGCCCTTCGGGCCTTCAGGTCTCAGTGGCTTGCCGCCTTGCATCGCTTCGCGATGCAAGGCATGCAAAACGCGAAACGAAACGCGCTTCGCGCGTTTCGCTTCGCGTTTTGCATATAAGGCACGACCGACGCTCGCGCTTCGCGCTCGCCCACTGTTCGCGCTTCGCGCTCACCAGATCCCCCTACGTTCGCGCTTCGCGCTCACCTGGTTTGAAATTTTAAAAAATGCTCGCATATTTTTTGTATGTATGGGATCAAGCTCAATTTTGTTCTGTCACGATATTAGCATAGGGAGAGATTGTAAAAAAAAATTTTGCTCGATTGGAGTTAATGTCGCAGAGAAAATCGAGATCAACTGAAATTTTTATTTAAAAAAATTAGTTTTAGGGTTTTACAACATATTGAATTACTCTGAACGTATAATGATTATAGTCAAAAATTGTATTTTTAAAATATCTACAACTTTTATGTTGAACATTTTTATGTAAAACGTATACGTAAAAAGTTTTATTATGAAAAACGAATATTTTAATGTAAAAATTTGATTTTAGCTTGTTAATTTGAATTCTTAGCATTTTCGAGTGTTCAAGTTAATGGGAAAAAGTTGTATTTTTTAAAGATGTACAACATTTCCATTTAACTTTTTTGTGTAAAATGCTTAGAATTTGAGTTATGACCAAAAAACCGTTTGTACAATTAAGCATAAAGTGCTGCCATTTGAACAATATGTCGGTAATCGGGAAAAGGAAAAAAAACGTTTTTTTGTACATATAAGAGTTGTATTCTCCTAAATTTTCAGCCTGATTGGTCGAAAATTGGCTGAGATATCGCTGGTTACAATTTTTGCGATGATAAAACTATAAGGCATTCCCGCCTTGCGGTCGTGCCTAAAAATTAGTTTTCGGGTTTTACAACATATTGAATCATTTTAAATGTATAATTATTATGGTCAAAAATTGTATTTTTAAAATGTCTACAACTTTTATATTGAACGTTTTTATGTGCAACGTAAGCCTAAAAAGTTTTATGATGTTAAACGAATTATTTTAATGTGAAAATTCGATTTTAGCTTGTGAACTTGAATTCTAATCATTTTCGAGGGTTTATGTTAATAGGAAAAAGTTGTATCTTTTTGAGACGTACTACATTTCCATTTAACTTTTTTGTGTAAAATGTTTAGAATTTGAGTTATAACCAAAAAACCGTTTTTCGAAAATCCAAAAAATGCCCGCATATTTTTTGTATATACGGAATCAAGCCCAATTTTACACTGTCACGATATTAACATAAGGAGAGTTTATGAAAAAAAATTTGCCTCGATTGGAGTTAATTTCGCAGAGATAATCGAGGCCAACTGAAATTTCTTTTAAAAAAAATCTGTTTTCGAGTTTTACAATATATTGAATCGCTCTGAATGTATAATTATTATGGTCAAAAATTGTATTTTTAAAATGTATACAACTTTTATATTGAACGTTTTTATGTGCAACGTAAGCCTAAAAAGTTTTATGATGTTAAACGAATTATTTTAATGTGAAAATTCGATTTTAGCTTGTGAACTTGAATTCTAATCATTTTCGAGGGTTTATGTTAATAGGAAGAAGTTGTATTTTTTTGAGACGTACTACATTTCCATTTAACTTTTTTGTATAAAATGCTTAGAATTTGAGTTATAACCAAAAAACCGTTTTTCGAAAATTTAAAAAATGCCCGCATATTTTTTGTATGAATGGAAATAAGTCCAATTTTAGACTGTCACGATATTAACATAAGGAGAGTTTGTGAAAAAAAAATTGGATCGATTGGAACTTATCTGACTGAGATAAACTTATTACAACATAATTAATTAAAAATACATGTAAAAATAAGCATAAAGAGCTCTCATTTGAATAATTGGCCGGTAATCGCGAAAGTAAAAAAAACGTTTTTTTGTACATATAAGAGTTGTATTCTCCTAAATTTTCAGCCTGATTGGTCGAAAATTGGCTGAGATATCGCTGGTTACAATTTTTGCGATGATAAAACTATAAGGCATTCCCGCCTTGCGGTCGTGCCTAAAAATCAAAGATCAATGTACAAATTTTTTTCATGCAATAAAATTATATTTCTAAAACTGATCTGAGATATTGATAAATATATTTTTATCTTAATTATACTTGATACAACTTCAAAAATTTACGTTCATTCGAAAAGTTTTAAAAAACTAACAAAGTACTCTACACGTAAAAATATTTTATTAAACTCATCTTATATTAATTTAATGCTAATAATTTACGTATATTTTCAAGTTTGCTCAATTCTTTATTTATTGACTAATAATAATCGAAGAGCTAAAATTTTTTCGAGATTTAAAATTTAAATAAATTTAGAATTGGATAACATTTTTAGTGAATCACTCGTTATCGCTATTTTTTGAAAATAAGCAGAATTAGTACAATAAATAATAATTGCTTATAATTTTCTATTATTAAAAACTCCATTTACATCGTATAAAGATAATTATTTCAATTACTACTTTAACATCAGGAATTTTGTTCAGAGATATTTTAGAATTGCTATATATGTGTGTGTCATTTGATATGCCTTTCAAATATAAAATAAAAAATGATTGTTGATATTTCATTAAATTTATATAATCAATTTTTTCAACTTTTTCAAAATGTAACTGTAGGTCTTAATTAATTGTTATCTCAGACGAGTAGTGCGATTTTCAAAAAGAAAAAAAAGATTTTCAATACATTATGGTCCCACAAGCGATGTAACATTTAGAGTTAATAAAACTTAAAAACATTTTTAATTTAAAACCTTGCAGATCTGAAAATATTTTATGTATACCTTATAAAGATTCATTGAACTAATCGAGAACAATATTCTGTTAAACGAATTAAAATTTATGCCACTCTAACCTAAAAATCGCAACTTCGTTGCTGATTTTCAGATTATAGTAGCATAAAATATCGTGTGGAACTAGTACGTAAAGGGTTTATTTACGAAACTCGTTACAGTACTCGCCTTCGGCTCGTGCCGTAATCTACGAATATTACTTACTAACTTTTGGGTATATTGTATAATAAATTACATTTAAATTTAATATAATATCATCTATTTATATGTTTAATTCGTAATAATGCTTAAGCAAAGTAATTGTAATCTATTGAATCTCCAGTACAGTTAATATCAATGTATATACGCTTGGTTCAAAACTCCGAGGTAAATTAACTAAAATGCCAAAATTTAGTAACTAAAACGATAGGGTTTATCAAAATTCAGCTGTAATGTATTGAAGATTTAAACATACAAAATTAAAACAATTGTCAGGTGAAACATTGATATTCATTATCGGTATTAATTTAAAACATCACTATTTATTGCTTTTATAGAAAAAATTCTCAGCTGAATAAAAAAAATTAGTTGCTGTGAATGTAAGTTAGCTCCTAAGAGTTGTAGAAATTTTTATATCGAAGCAATTAGGATTAATCTTTTTGTAAAGTATTTGGTAAGTTCAAAATATACAGAATCAATTTTGTACAAAAATTGTATATAATTTATACAAAAATAACTTTATAAAATTTTCTTAATTATTTTCTACAATCCTTTACTTGGGGATCTACTACCATACTAATCGTATTCTAAGCACTCCATGTTACAAAGTTAGCGACTATTACGATATCACAGTGGACTACTTAAGTTACAGATAAGCGAATATTTGAAATACTATAGTAATTAATTACAATTTCAGAATACTTTTATGCTTCGAAAAAATTGCAGAACACCACTTCTGATATTCATGTTTTAAAAGATATTTATTTACAAATAAAAACACTGAAATTGGAAGCGCATAATATCGACCGCCGCTATAAATTTGAAGATTTATAAATTAATGAGTTAGCTCCATTAAAATTTAGCCCCCTCTTTCCTTTATCAATTACTTAATAATGCTTTAATAAATACTTAAATAATGGCAATCATTATCAGATTATCTTTTTTCATTTTTGGTGGATATACTTTGCATAGCTGGTTTTTCATTGTTTAAAGAGACACAACATTTAGTCGTGTGTGTAATAAAACTTACCTATCGAATTTTGATAATATGATAATTATATATAAATTGAACGGTGTACATATTTATGGATTTAATAATATTATCTAATAGGATACTCACCTTTACTAATTACGTGATTTTCACTGACGTTTTAGTTTTGGTTTTACTTATGATATTAACATCTACTTTCGTCTTTGGACAAACTATACTAGTGCACATAGCCGCTTTTCTATTACTAGAACAAATGCATAAATTAGAGTTTATTTTGTATTTAGATCCTGGTGTGAGACTCCGCTAAAAGTGAGTACAAAATAAGTATGATTTAAACGATTTAAATATAGTTTAATGTAGAATACTGAGTACGAGATGAGTAAGGTTTACAAATTTATGTAAAAAGCTTTAAAGATATAAAGACGGTCATCGAAAAAACGACAATAAATAATAGTTTAGTTCCGAATAATTTGCACATCTTTTCATTTATAACTCTATCATAAATTGTTTCATTTATATATGTATGTTCGCCGTTAAGTGAATATATTATCAAAATAATAGTGAGAAGTTTATGAAATCAAAGAAAAAAACGCAGTGGACGTTAGGAGATAATATAGGGTTTAAGGTCACTTTGTAATATTTGAGACGTTTTCAACATGAACCACCTCATACACTCATACTAATATTTAATATCCTTGTTAAATGCTACAACATAAATTTACTTGCTTATTCATTTATTTATTATTTTAATTATCTTAATGGATGTGTAATTTAGAGTTAAAAATTAATACGAACTTTAAAATTATTGTATGTTTTAAAATTATAATAACTTTTTTCTGAAGTCATGGCAATGCTGAGATCTTTTTTTTGTTTTTATAGCTACAGAAGAATCATGAATTCGATTTAACAATATATTTAAATATTATCTTTAATAGTTTTCAATATTTTTGAGAAATACTCAAATCAACATTTTTACGTTGATATTGAAACTAATGTTACATAAAACAAGTATAATTAATATGCAAACAAGTTGTGGCACATTTCATCTATGCATATCCCTGCAATGTACAGGCAGTGCCAAAAGTTCTTTGTATTCTGAGTAAACTTTGTATACGTTAAAAAACACATTTATAAAAAAAATTAATAAAATGTTGCAATATAAGTTTCGTGGTATTTTTTCGTATACGGAATCAAAATTTATTTAGATTTAGAAAGTTATTTCTTTTAACTCATAAAATGGTACATCATTAATTAATTCAAAATTGAGCTTTCTATGTATAATTAAATTACAATATATAATTCATTTAGTAACTAACTTGACTTTATTAGTCAAAATTTAGGTGTTCTCTCTAGATAGCTTTAAACTTTAAAGAGATATTAAAGAAGTCAACTGCATAACCAGAATTCTGATATAATTGAATTTTATTGTTAAAATAATTATTTACAATAAATATATTAAGTTATAAAATCATAGTATAACATACACAGTATAAACGCACATAACAGGCACACTACATTCATATAAATAATAGGAACCACACACTGAGCAAACTATCACTGAGATAGTTAATATAATACTCGTTTAGAAAACGCAAAATAGCTGTCTTCATAAACACTTAATTCCTTTCTTCATCAGCATTTTTACGTGTTCCATCTTTATTCCAGAGGCTTTCGTCGCACAACATCATAGTGCAGCCGTACGCGGTTCCATCTTCAGAACAAGTGCAACTGTTGCAGTAATCCTTGAAGTGAGAGTGTGGTTGGCAGACTTGTTTTGGTTCCGCGGATTTTTCTAAAGTCACATTGAAAACCTTCAAAGAGCCGTCCTTATTCCAGATTTCAGGAGGGCACATCATTCTGGTACAAGCATAAGATGAACCTTCGTCATTGCAGAAACAGGTGTTACAGTAGTCCTTGAAATGGGAGCGAGGCTTGCAGATTTGCTGGGGTGCTGAAAATTATAGACATCACAGGTGAGTATATTATACGAAACTGCAATGTTTCCATGAGCATTATTCATAATCGATATTCACCTGATCGTTTAACAACGTCTTTCGCAATGTTAATCTTGAGGCTGCCGTCCTTGTTCCAAATTTTGTCGCTGCACATTTTTCTGGTGCAGATGTACGATAAACCATCATCCGCACAACCGCAAGTATTGCAATAATCTTTGAATTGAGTTCCTGGTTCGCAGACTTGTTCTTGAGCTACTGTTAAAACATAAGATATCATCAGTTAATATCGATGTACGTGTTTAGAGATATTACGAATGAAAAAATGTTAAAATTATGATTTACCTGATCGCTTGGTCTTTACAGGTGTATTTTGAACTTTGAGCGTTCCATCACTGTTCCAGATTTCTGGGTCACATGCCATTCGTGTGCAAGCAAACGAAGATCCATCTTCTGAGCAGCCACATGTGTTGCAGTAAACTTTGAATACAGAGCTTGGCGCGCAAACTTGCTGCTCCTTTGATAAATCTGAATTCAAAGATCTATTTAGTACAGTAATAGTCGATGTATCTAATGTTCAAGTTTTTTGTACTAATATTTACCAGGTTCGTAGGCCGTGAGCTCATTTGTATTCGATGGACAAAGCTTTTCTGTGCAAAGCGCCGTCAATCCGTCACTAGAGCAGACGCAGCTATTGCAGTCTTGCATAAATGCCGAGTCTGGTTGACACTTGAAAATGTTTCTTGCTAGAAAATAAAAAATCTATTCTGAATTCCGAACTTTAAAAGTAAATGTGCAAATTAACTTTGCTAACAATTAATAAAAATCTAAAAATATAAATACTGAGAAATATTTACCAGAAGCTAAGCTGATAGCTAAAAAAATTAAAAACAACGACTTCATCTTGGTGTAAAGATACTTTTAATGCTTTCGTAAGGGATCACTGTACTTTCGACTTCACCAGTGAATGTGGAAGACTGTTATGCATCGTAAAACCGAAAACTCCTTTATATATACATGTGGAATATCGCGTATTGCCGACTTCTGACGTCAGCTACGTAGTGGGAGTAGGAAATCCCGAAGACACAGTTCGCGCGATCGTCACTGCACGCTTATCAGTTGAGGGCTATATCCACATACTATTTAGCGTAAGAGCACATATTTACACGCACACAAGTGAACCGGAGAAAGCGAAAATTTTGCGCTCTTGCAGCATGTCACTTGAGATTGCTTGCACGATGTTGACTCAACGCATTGGACGTATAAGTAGCTATACGCTGAGAATGACATTACTTGTGATGAAAAAAGTACTTATCGGTCTAAATGTTTTTCAGGTCAATGATGTAAATTATATTGTGTATGTAATGCACGTCAAATTCGTCATATTAAATGATTTATCTGTGAGTGAAAAATCTATCTTTTGATGCAATATACATAATGTACTTATCCAAAATGTCGTCTTTTAATGAATTTCAGTAACTGATCGATAATTCTGAACTTGAAAATTTAATAGGATATGGCTTAGTAGAGCTACTTCTGAAAATAAACTTCGTAAGGAGTGACTCCGAATGATCCTAAAGAATATCAAAATAAAACTAAGGATGTTGTAAATCTACTAAGATTTTTTTGTTAAATTGATAAAATGATACTTGATGGTAATTTATATTTTTTATAAAAGAGTAATCCTAGTGTAGAAAGTAATAAGTCAATTTTCTAAATTTATTAAATTATTTATTTTTAAACATATTTTAGACAGAGTATTCTATACTAATCGAAATGCAAATAAGATTCTTGTAGAGATTGATTGTTGTAGAGTCAATACTGTGCAGTGGCGCTAAAGAAGATAGTGAAAATAATAAAATGTACTTCTTAAAATTAAAGATATGTGAGCTTAGGTCGTGGACAGTAAAATACCATAGAATCATAGATACTTAATGTGAAAAATTTCAAAGAATTTGTTATTGTTTGGTATTTCTATAAATATATGAAAACTTTGTTGTAGCGCAATGTTCATTAAATAATTGGAAAACATGAAAGTATAAGTGGTAATTGGTTGGAATAATTTATTTACAATGTAGCATCGTATTTATTAGTGAAACATAAATAAATTTAAAAAATTATAATTAAAATATTAAACTAACTGTTTCGTCCTATCATTTATATCATTAATTTATGTTATTTATGTTATAACTATACTTAATAGAGGTCATAGGAAAGATTATATATACCTATATATTAATATAAAATTATGGCTCAGTATAATTTTTTAAATTTTATAACAAACATCACTACTAATACCGTACCTCACAAAATCCTTAGCGATATTAACTATTTAAGAACTCGTTAACGTTTCTACCAGGAAAGCTTATTTCACTGTAAATAATTCAGTTAATTCTATGACCTGCTTACATTATTATCGGTCTCTTCTATTATTCGATCAGAAGCGAATTGCCATCTATTCTTGCTTTCTTGAAAGATCAATGTCGAGCTTTAAGGTGTTTATAATACATTACAATCTATGTGACTTGAAAATACCAATTTTTACCACCTAGAGCTAAAAAGTAATTCAAGAAAAATATCTGAAACAATTCAGAAAGTTAAAGTCTCGAATAAAAGATATTTAGCAGGATTTGAAGAAAAAAATTGGAGTATATTAATCTCACAGAGACATCCATACATAAATATTTTTCTTATTAAAATATATAAATGCGAACTTACGTAAAAAAGAGGCCTCTGCGGCCTCTGTCATTTTGGTCCTCGTATATTTATTTATTTGCCTGCGGTATGCTTCTATACTATTATTCGTACGTATGCTTTTTTCGAAAACTGAATAAGCTGTAAGTTTATAACTTTGAATTCATGTACTTCTGAAATAATTTAAAAATTGCGAAGTCGATGAAGTATTGATATTTTCTTGTATCTCTTTGGAAATTTTTTTAAATATTCCTTCTATCTCATGGGCTGGGAAGTGCCAAAGCAATAATTTGTTTCTCACCGCCTATCTAAATATACATTATAGAACGCCGAAGCAAAAGACCAGTTTGTGGTGCAATAATCGGCTAATTATTTCACGTGTATGCGTGACTTTAATGTGGATTTAGTCGCACTGTGATATAAAGTATATCGTATTTTATATAATTAAGAAGTTATCTGTCACCTCGAGTCTAGAACAAAAAATAAAAATGGTTGAAAATTTTAATGATTTTTATCGAAAGTATGTATAAGTGCGTTTCGCCCCAGACTACTCGTTGGGCTCATCAGTAAGATGACGAGTAGTCATATCTTAGACGCAACACGGTATGCCGGCATGAATATTACTTACGGAAAAGATTTGGAAATTTTACTAGCGGAACACGAAAAATTGTGATCCATGTAGCGGACAAAAAATTGAAACATTATAAAAGATTGTAAACTACATCGCATTTTATTAACACATTTCCACTGATGTATAATTTATTAAATAGATTTTCTTTTAATTTCCTTGCATAATTATTGTTTACATGTATTTTCCACTTAAGTAATTCGTTTCATTCTGTGCATAATGAAGAAAACCCAACCGAAGATTGTGTTGAAAATTTCAAATGTATGTTGTGATATAATGGTTTTCCACGATCATACGGGATTTCCATGCTAAACACTAGCGTAGATTGAATGGGAAAAACAGAATTGCAACAGCATATAAGTCAAGGTTGATAGTTCTTCATAATCAAACTATTTAAAGAATAGTCGGTCAAAGACACCACTTTTTTTTGTCGATATGTTCAAGTTGATCTTATCTTCTGCTGAGTGCCTCGAGCAATTTTCTAATAATGATATCAGTAAAATTAATCTGTTTTCTAGTCTTCAGACTAATTTAGATATACAAATTAATAAGTTGATAAGGAAAGCCGCGAATTAGGTCGTAAACAATAATTTGAAAATATAGGAAAAGAACCGAAGATAAATTTATAGTAAACACTTGAACCTTTGCAAAAAAAAGACATCTTATTATTTAACGTATCAGATTACATTTATACATACAGAATTATCGTTTTTGCTTTGAATACTATGCATGCGATTAGAATTTAAATTCAAATTTCATTTTTTGTTCAAACATATTCCCTTTATTCTGTTCCCGTAAACTTGGCTTTGTTGCAATTTTTAAAGTTAGGAAAAGTGGAATTTCAGTTGAATAATTTGTGTACTTTATAACCCTATTTACGGGCTACTTCAGCCTCGCAGTTCGTAGGATTTTCTAAAAGCGAGGAGACAAACTTTCGGGACGCAAAGTTACCTCTGTATTCATTTCAGATACAAGTGTAGCGACCTCCAACTACACAAAGTGTCAGTTTCGAAAACTTGGGCTAAATTTTGCATTATGTAAATTAAAAACTAAACTACTAAAATGCCTGACGTCCATTTCATGTTTGAAATGTTTAAGCGAACTTTGCTAACAAGTCACGTGTCAAAGATAAGTGGGCTGATGAAATAGAGAAGCTGCGAGAACAATCGTGGCCAGTCATTTTTTTCCGTTACTCACCTGATTCGAATCTAAAGTCGGAGTTTCGCGTGCATCGAATTACGCGTAGGCTCGCCGAGACAACAGATTAGCAAGTTAATTAAAATGACATCATGTGCGTTATCTTTTATGAACGGATCCATTATTTTTTTAACGATGCCTTGACAATAAAATTTTGTTAGCGAATTCTATTATTAGAATACAAAACTACAAAAAATGATGCTTATAATTATTCAAAGTTATAATATATTATGTTTACGTATCCATGTTTTACCGTGGATTCTAAACATTAAAATTAAGAATTTCATTTTATTTTTATAGATCATCTATAGTTAATAAATCGATGTAACTACCCATCAATTGGTCCAAATATCTGTGCCATCGCCTGCATTATATCACCGGATTTTAGTAAAAACCCCTGGACATCAAACCACAGAAGAACAGAATGATACTAAGAAAATTAATTAAAAAAAGTGCTCGGTACAGTGTTAATTAATTTCGTTGATGGAAGTTTCTTTAAACTGATGTAAAGCTCTACATTTTTTTCTAATAATAATCAACGTGTTACTAGTTTCATTGGGAGTTTTCATTATGATCATTTTATATCTCACATTACAGTGGCACTTTTTATCGCTGGTCATTACAAAAAAAATATACCAGGCAATTCGTTCTTGCATAAAATATACATAATACTGTCCCGTTTAAAGGCAAAATTTTGCCGCATTATTAATCTCCGAGTTAATCTCCCATATGCGTTATGACTCAGCGCATAAATCATTTTTCAGAAATTTTTGCACATATTACATCAGCAAAATTGTATTGATGAATCAATTATCAATCGACGATTTACAAAGTACTTATGACCGAGTGTTTTGTTATCTATTTGAAAGTGGTCTCACACATTTGTAGTTTTGAGTCTTTTTAATCATTCGCTATACATGTACGCACATTTACAGTTACGATTACCGCGTTGCGGGAGAGCTTTATCGCAAATAAGTACGATGTACTTAAAACAGCGAACTGCATCGTTAGTAATATTGTTTTAAATTTAACTTCAAAATACTTATGAAATGTTTGACATTAACTTGAAGAATATTATCCGCTAGAAAAATTTTCGCGAGCCTTTTCCAACCCGCATACCAAGCTCTGGGTTTTTACGAAATCCCACCTCTGTGTGGGTAAGCTTTGATACTTCCCCTGAGGAACAGCCGCGGACTATTTGAGTAAGTCAAATTAGTTTCCACGGCGGGCAAACCCACTGCTTCCCGCATTTGCCCAAAGACTCGCCTCGTGAAGTAAGAGAAACTCGCAAGGTATATAGTGAAAAAAGCCCCGCGCCATGTAGTCAGTCGGTTGGGGAAGTCGTAATTGTGCGCTTAATACTTCCGCGGGAAATGTCGAGATTGTCATTCGCCTCATTTGCGAAATCATTGAAAAGTCAAAAGGTTGGAAAGTAACGTTATTTTATGTTAATGTCCGCTCTAAATGAAAATTTAATGCTCGTTCTTAAAGCGCCAAAGTGTTCCCTCAGTAAAATTCGAATTCATTTGGGCACCGACTTTACTTTTCCTACTTTAATCTTTGTGACGAGATCAATAATTTAATAATATCTTATAATTCAAAAGAGTACTGCTCACATATCGCACGTACGTTGAGGAAAATGACTTATCTCTGGAAAGTCACAAACACTTTTATGATAAAGTATTTACTTGTTTATTGCACGTGTTGCAGAGAGGGATGATTGCGAATGCGTACGTGACATGCGTTTCACAAAAGCGTTTTATTGACTACACATAGTACGTCACATCAGCGTAGAACTAATTCTGAAGTTATTTAAAGAAAAAGCAGGCGCATTTTTTGTATTATCGGCTACAAATATTGCATTAACATGTAGATACTTAAAATACTGTAATATTATCTAATTCATATTAAATTCTGTTTGGTATTCTTACGCGTTGTTTATTCCGACACTAAAATTTGTAGATTCATGGAAATATTAAAATTGTTTCAGAGATCAAGTTTTCTTTACAAGGACGTTAAAATTTTCCTATCAAATTAAACGTCTTATTTTATGCAAAGTTTTCAATACTTTTAAATCGAAACATTGCAAGCCTCAAAATTGTGTTTTCCATGTTTCAACTAATGATTTCTTATGTAAACGAAAATTTGAGCAACAGTTTTTTTGAAAATTTCTTTTAAAAAATTAAATCAGCTAGCATATAATAAGATCACAGAAATGTTTCATTCTAAACCGCTCCACTTAAGCTTTAATACGCCATGAAAAAAGTATTTCCTTTACTTTAATGGTCAGAATTGCATGCACCACAAAGAAGTTTCACGACAACGGCTTCGCAAGCTGCTGGTTTAATATTTCGTGTTAAAAATGTGTGTTTTTTAAACGATTGATTTAACCGAGAAATATTCGCAGTAGTCGTAGCCTTGCGCAGTTAAGGATTTGTTGACCCCTTAATTAAAATGAAGTAAGACACTCGAAGGTTATACAGCGATGAATCATCGCGATTAACGTTCCCGCCGATAAGCATTGCACTCCTCGGAAAGCCACAGGCTCAAAGCGAGACAGAGAGAAAAGATGCTGTAATACCTCGCACGGCGTACAATGATCGTTAAACCGATTAAGCAGCGAGGGAGGGAAATCCAGGGGTGCGCGCGCGCGCGAAATGGTATACCTATGCGAGCCATAAAAGCGCGGAATATACACAAGAGAATCCCCGTATTTATGCACTTGTCAACGATAAAGCTATAATAGCTCGCAACGATGTCCCGACGTTTTCGAGGGTGTATACGTATGTGCATGTACTGCGGCGAGCAATTGTCACCGCGCATCAAGTCTCTGGCCCCACCAGACGCGGCCACCTAATGAAATCAGCAAATCAAACAGTCGTTCTCTCGACTTTTACGCACTGCCTGCGCCCCGCAAAGTGTATAAAAAGAGGGATGTGCAGCAAACGAGGAGGCTTTCTATATATATAATAAAGCTTCTCCTTCTCCGGGCGGCGAGCGGCAGGCGGTGCCGTAAAAAGCTCGTAAGATACGCTCGCCCGGTGTCGCCACAACGAAATACCCGCGGCTTTTATGTGGCGCCGGTCCCGTAAAGCCAAGGAGGGTAATGCAGGCTTTCGCCTATCTGCCTCGCTCCTGTCCTTTCGCGTATGCAGTCGAGAGAGAGACAGAGAGAGAGAGAAGCCTGTTCTCGCCTATATATACGCGTCTATGCAGAATTGCGGAGAGGGTGGAGCGCGCAAAGCCAGTCAAGAGAAACGTATGTACTCGAGGCTTCGGGGCCCTGCAGATGACAGATCCACTACCCTGTCAGAAGCGCGCATGTGTGCAAGGCTGACGGAGCTAAGTGTTCTCGTGGAAGATTGAATCGCTCAAGGACTAGCCCCGCTAATGGGATTTTATGTGATAGATTATAATTAAGCCGCCGCCGCTCGTGTGCTAGATGGAGATCAAAATTTTTCCCAACTTTTCGAGCGCTTTTGTTCTCGAGGTATTGTATACGTCGTCGGTGTATTCCTGCGCGACGCGAGCTCTCGAATTTCGCAATCGGAATTGCACTGCGGGAATCGAGATTAAATTGGAATACTGAGGAATACACTCAAGGCTACGTGCGTAACAGCCAACGTAATAAATATTTTTCATTCGGTGTAGATCGGAGGATTATTATTCGCGAGTGTGTAATGTGAGTGCGGTTTGCAGTGGCGAGGGAGCATACTATTCTTGAAAAGTTAAATAGTGGCGAAAATTGTTAATTTCGGTGAAATTATGAATTTTAAATTGACTAGAGAATAAATTTGCTGAATCCATATTTGATTTTTACTGACCGTAAGATCCCAGACAAATATGCAGATGAAACTGGATTCTTTTGGCAAACATTTTAAATGGCTGTCATTTCCTTGTGTGCATCCATTAGAGATTTGTATTTCAACGGTCAGAACATTTTTTAATTAAAAAACGTTATGAAACTGATTATTTAAAACATTCAGCGAAATCTTACAATCGGAAAACACTCAACTCGTCAATGAGTGGTATGCTTAGCTAGTACGACTAGAAAAATTTTAAAATGGCTTTAAAAGATTACACATCATGTCAGCGATTATTATATCTAGTTCAATTTACAATTTATTATATTATTAGAGTATACGAATTAATTAATTAATTAATAATTTCTTCACTTTTCAAAATTCAAAGTTTATGTGCCCTCGTGGAATGCTCAGCTTTAATTCAGAGCATATATCTGTATAATTCTGAAATTGAATTTTTTCATGTGCACTAATATAGTAAGTCTCTTTTTGTACAGTTAATTACATAGTTATTTTACGAACAAAATTTCAGCATCACCTCCTTAACAGTCGTAAGTGAACAAGAACATTTTTAAATATAAATTTAGCCATTTATTTAGTTTATTTTTAAAGAAGTAATCAACCCAAAATTTGCAATATAAACGATCGAAAATCAGAGTTACCAATAAAATTAAAAGCATTTTTGGTAAAGATCGATTTTTCGTACTAGCTATCAGCGTAATAACTTAAGTCTACTTGATCTGTAGTGTAATACTGATACACTCATGCTACGCACGTGCACAGCTATCTCAAGTATTATCAAGCAGTAAATTATAAAATTTATACATTTAGTTTTATAAAAATCATTTATAAAAAAAATAAAAAAATTTTCAATTTTATTATTTTACGCGGGTCATTACATCTAATCCGATAACATTTAGCTTTAGATAAAAAGGGAACAAATCGAATATTCAGAAGGTAGTATACCTCTAATCCTGTGGATTTTTCAATAACGTTGTGATTAATAGATAATGTACAACACATTGTATTTGCTCGGCTATCTCAAATTTTGTTCTGTTATCTAATACATTAGTGATCTGAACCAAGAAATCATCTCATTGGCAGTGGCAGTGTAACGAAAGTTAATTTAATTAAAGTAAAATTTAACAGCACTAATAAATAAATAATAGACTGCAAGACTTTATCTTAGAAAATTTTATCTATCATTTTATAAAGTTGAACATTGATAATGCAATATCTGAAGGAATAAAGTTTGACTAACGCTATTAAAAAAAGCATAAAAGTATATACTCGAACTTTAATCTTTCAGATATTGTAATATAAACATGAAACTTTATAAAATGAATAACTCTATAACGGAAAATGATCTTATAGTTTGCTGAGATTATAATTTGCTATTAGCAAAATAGTTTTTATTTACAACATTGTAACGTAAAACTTGAATTCTTAATATACTCTCTTATACAACTCAACTGCTTCAGAAATCTATGTAAATTTTATGTTTTTTAAATAAAAATCTAGTATAGAATCTAAAAGTTAAAGCTGCAGCGCTTTACAACGTTACAAATATTAAAATACGATTTCTCCTTATTTTGAAACAACTATGTGGATGCGGTTATTGAATTTAATGCATATGTTTTTCGTACAGTTATTTTTTATTCTCACGAAAGTTGTTATAAACTCCACCATAGATTTCATTGTTTTATACCATTTTTAATAGGTGCGCGCCGACATGGATCAAGGGGTAATTAATAATTAACGAATTATTAATGAAGGACATTTTTTTCTTATGAATATCTCAATTCATTAAGCAGCACTAAAACAGACAAATCATTTTTTATGTCCTATTGCGCCCATAAAATTAAAGTTTTAAATAAATTGGCTTATTATACAGTCCGGCATGAACACGTTAGAAATGACTTAACTTGATAATTAATTGTGTATGAATAAAATAAAAACAAATTTTTTTTACAATATTTCCTGAAATTGTTTCTCGTGTTCATTAATCAAAAGTACACGCATATGCATTCTATTTCAATTTTAGTTTATTCTTCTCTTATTACCACACATTTTCTAAACTTTGTATAATTTTGCAAAATTTGTCTTTAGTTTTCACAATAAAATAATCCGTGTGTATCGAATCAAAAGATCTTCAATTTTATTGATCTATAGACACTGATATATTTGTGCAAGGGATACCATCAAGCACATACTTTATGCCTGTCATTGTTATATTATATCTCATTATTAAGTGTTTAGATGCGCTTTTGGAAATGGAATATTTTTATAATCAATATTACACTTAAACAGATAAGCTATGAGAGATAATGTATTATAACCAAAGCTCTATATACAGTTTGTACAAATCTTATTTATTCTACCAATTATCAATTGAAATCCACTTAAGGGGTACACACGACTGCTATGCGGTTAATCAGGAAAAAAACGTGTAAGATTCGGATAAGGAGAAAGATAGATGGGCGTATTGTTCTCTTATTTTAACAGCTGGTAGCGCAGCTCTTGATAAACCAAGGACACGAAAAAAACTCGAAAAGGAGATCGGCAATCGGAAATGCACATATTAGACTTCGATCATAGGAAGAATAATGCATCGATTGCATCGATATCAGAATACATTATATTGTCCGCTCAAAGACTCAAAGTACTCGCTAGATAAGAGCTTACGAAAGATATAGCGATTCCGATATCGCCTTGGCTGAAAAACATATTTTCGGCAAGGGATTTAGGCGCGATCCGAGTATTAACGACTCGCGATTACCCGGAAAGTGCCGCACATTGCATAACTACTTGTCGAATTTCTCAACTATCTAGCAGCTCCGAGTCGAGCCCACAGGCCCGAGGATTTGAAAATCCAAACTAAACCCGCCTCCTCGAATACTTGAACAATGGGAAAATCATTGGCGCGCACGATGGCCCGGGAAGAGTTCATTACGCGTCAATGCAATCGACGAAGGAGCCGTAGTCGTTAAACACCGGAAAAGTCTCGTTGTATATAGAGACAGGCTTAGTTCCAACGAGGCGACACGCGCGCGAGTGCATTTAAGGGCTTGCCGTGCATGCGAAACTTTGCCTCCGGGACATTCTTGGACTAACTGATCGCGAGTGCTGCAGCACTTGGCCCTAAACAGCCCCGGGAAGAGGATGTTGTTCGCGAGAACTTTAAGCCGAGTCGTATATTCTTAATTAAACCAGCTTTCCGCTGTCGCTGGCCTATTAAACTTTTGGATGACTTTTTATCCGCGGTATTAATTGAGAAGCTCCGGGGGGCGGTCGGAATGAATTTTTGAATATAATTTTGAAATATAATGCACCGCGAGTCGAGGAAGGGAGTTTCGAATGGACTTTAAATGGCAAATTTACGAACTACGGGATTATGCTCGCTGTCTGCAAGTTTAACTGGCGTGTTTAGGGTTAACTGTGTCCCAAAATCGTAAAACTCCTTTTAGAGCAGAGCGGAGTTTCTTAAACTTGTTAAATTGATCTTATTTCTCTCGTATAGTAAAAGGGACGCACATCCTTCGCCAACTTCGCGAGATTGCTGCCACTGCTGCTCTATATTTAACTTATCATGGACAAAAATGCTCAGTTCGCCTTTAATAATACTCCAGTTCTGGAATTAAAGGCTGCTTCGCGAAAATCTATTTCTTTCTTTTCGCGTGTCATATCTTGAGACGAATGACTCTGAGCTTTTCATAGTTCAAATGAAGAGAAGTGTGTAGATATGTCTACCGCAATTACCCTTCAATCTTTAGAATCCTTTGTGCATCGAGAACATTCTTAAAGACATGTAAAATATCACGAAGCCCGTCAGCACGTCATTTATTGCGTCAACAGCGGCTATCTCTTCGAGTGCGAGATTTTTTCCATAGACTCGCTCACGTGTGCCACGTGAGGCTCGTCCGCACGTCGTCATTTTCGGTTAGCAACGATAAAGGCCAATGTCATAATTTTATCGGGAGAATCCGTTCCGATAGAGATCTTTGGATCTTTCGAGACTTTTCGGGCTCGACCGTCTCTTATCTATCTGGAGTAGCGGCTGCCGAGTCTATTGTATTTAAGCGCGACCGAAACGGTGTCTGATCATTCGAATCAAACGCTTCGAAGTAAGAGGACCTCAAACGAGACTTGCGAAAAGTCCATTGTAAAAGAGATAGTTCGAGAGATAGTTACTGTAAAAGGAAAAAAAAAGTAAAAATAATTTCAGTATACTAAAGACTTCAAGTGTATTTGTAGTATAAAGCGAAAATGAAGATCCTGTTTGTCGTAGTGTTGGCGACTGCTGCAACTGCTGCAGGTAATTAATAGTAATTAGATTTATTTTTAAGTAACTGAGTTGGCTTCTCTAAGATTCAGAATCAGGATCCACGTCCTTTAAGCGCAAATTTTACAATTAATGTTTCACTTATTTATTTCTAGCGGAAAACTTCTGCACCCCTGGATCGTATTTCAAGAAGGATTGCAACACGTGTAGCTGCTCAAAAGATGGAAAGTCCGCAGCCTGTACCGACATGCTCTGTCCTGAAGAGATGGAAAACTATCCTAGCATTAAAAACGGTAGGTTAAATTCATTAAACTAATGTTAAGGCCTTATATAATAAATACGAATATAATTAACATGAAGCCATGAATATTTCATTTCAGAGCGTTTCTGCGAACCTGGTAAGAAGTTCAAACTGGATGATTTAACAACCTGTGTCTGTAAAGCTGACGGAACTGTAGCTGAATGCACTTTGGGAGTTGTTCCCAAATTCTGCACTCCTGGAAAAATATTCAGTCCTGACAACTGTAATGTTTGCAAGTGCAGTGCCAGTGGTTATAAAGCCATCTGCTCACTAGCACTATGTGTCAAAGAGAATACATTGGACGTGAAAAACAGTGAGTAATCAAATAAATGTATATCTATTCGAAGAGGGTACATGTACCGTAGAGGTTAAATAATTATTTTTGTTTTTAGTAGGTCTTATTCGATCAACTACCGCCCACGTTTGTGAGCCCTTATCACAATTTAAAGATTACTGCAATCACTGTTCATGCTCAAACGATGGCCAGTCCCTTGCTTGCACCAGAATGATGTGTGATCATAACGTCTGGAATAAAGACGGCTCTTTAAAGACAGATTCTGTATCTAAGAATACCAAACAAGTTTGCACAGCCAGATCTCGATTCAACAACTATTGCAACACTTGCTTCTGTAACAATGATGGTACTGATTTTGCTTGCACTCGTATGCAGTGCGACAGGAACATCTGGAACAAGGACGGCAGTATGAAGCCCATCGCCACCACCTATAATCAGAAAGCTGTTTGTGAGGCTGGCACTCGTTTCAACGACTACTGTAACACTTGTACCTGTAACGATGATGGTAATGGCTTTGCCTGCACGCGTATGTACTGTGACAAAAGCATCTGGAACAAGGACGGCAGCATGAAGCTCCCAGCCACATCATACAAACAGAATAAAATTTGTGACGCTGGTTCACAATTCCACGATTATTGCAACACTTGCTTCTGTAACAACGATGGTACCGATTTTGCCTGCACTCGCATGCAATGTGACAAGAACATCTGGAACAAGGACGGTAGCATGAGGTTTCCAGCCACCCCATACAATCAGAAGAAAATTTGTGAAGCTGGCTCACGATTCAATGACTACTGCAACACCTGTTTCTGTAACAACGAAGGTACTGACTTTGCCTGCACTCGTATGCAGTGTGACAAAAACATCTGGAACAAGGACGGCAGCATGAGACTTCCAGCCACCCCATACAATCAGAAGAAAATTTGTGAAGCTGGCTCTCGATTCAATGATTACTGCAACACTTGCTTCTGTAACAACGATGGTACTGATTTTGCCTGCACTCGTATGCAGTGTGACGAAAACATCTGGAACAAGGACGGTAGCATGAGGCTCCCAGCCACACCATACAATCAGAAGAAAATTTGTGAAGCTGGCTCTCGATTCAATGATTACTGCAACACTTGCTTCTGTAACAACGATGGTACTGATTTTGCCTGCACTCGTATGCAGTGTGACGAAAACATCTGGAACAAGGACGGTAGCATGAGGCTCCCAGCCACACCATACAATCAGAAGAAAATTTGTGAATCTGGCTCTCGATTCAATGACTACTGCAACACCTGCTTCTGTAACAACGATGGCACTGACTTTGCCTGCACCCGCATGCTTTGTGATAAGAACATCTGGAACAAGGACGGCAGCATGAGGCTCTCAGCCACCACCCACAACCAGAAAAATGTCTGTGAGGCTGGCTCTCGATTCAACGACTACTGTAATACATGTGTTTGTAACAAAGATGGTACTGGCTTTGCTTGCACTCGCATGCTTTGTGATAAGGATATCTGGAACATGGACGGCAGCCTCAAATCCCGGACTACAGAACAACAAGTCTGTGAGCCCAACACCCACTTTAAAGAATACTGCAATACCTGCTCTTGCTCAGCTGATGGTACCAACAAGATTTGCACATTTACAGAATGTGATTTAAATGTTTGGAATAAAGATGGTAGCCGCAAGGTCGCTGCGAACAACAACAGTACTTCTCGTAAGTTTCTTATTGTTGTTTTTGTAAATTCAAAGAATTCATAATGATGATGAATTTAATGAATTTACGGCAAAGTCAAGAACTATAACTAGATAACTTAACGAAATTATTGTTCTAGATAAAGTTTGCGTGCCCGGAAAAGCCTACAGCCCGGACGACTGCAACACATGTGTCTGCAATGAATATGGAACCCAGTTGGCGTGCACCTCAAAACTTTGCATGACAACTCTTAAACAAGCTTACGAAGTTGATGAAGCGAGAGAATGGGGACGTAAGTGTCTATACAATGCTTTATCAATATTCAAGTAGATCATTTGAAACTTTTAGTTGAATTAACTTTAACGTGATATAACCACGAATATTAAACAACTCTCCGATATAATTTACTGCACCGAATTGTTATCGCACACTCGCACTTTAATAATACGATAGTACATGCAGCTTGATAACATGAGACTTTCTTTCCTTACAGCTCTTTACAGACAGGGAGACGCCTGCGCACCCGGCAAATCATTCTACAGCGAGTGTAACAGATGCGTCTGCACAGCGACTGGAAAGAGCGCATTCTGCACACTAGCATCTTGCTCAGCACACGCCTAAGAAAATCTAAAATTTTAATTACTCTTTTGTTATACAAAAGAGCATTTATTTAACACTTCATATACTCAAGTTTTTGAATGCTTTGAAGACTTGCTACCCGCCGATATTATTATTTTAACGATATTCGTTACTAGATAGAACATACCAGTGATTGATATTAATTATTTAACAATTACTAAATTAATCGGATGAATGTAGTATGGGTGTGCATAGAATATTATGTAAATAATGATAAATGACATGGTGTTTTAGGAATCTTATTCAAATTTTAATTAATAAAATATTTATTTTTGTAATAAAAATTTTTCTGCTTCTCTTTGTACACTTATCCTAATTAAACGACTCATCTTATGCATACTTGAAATCTTTAAATTTATTTCATTATTCGACTTATATTTACCGTAAAATCTTAAAAATTATTGTTAATTAGTATTTTAAATAAGGAAAAGCTTTTTCGTTGAAAAGACATTTTGTAACTGAATATAAAAATATCTAATATTCAGATCATATACTTCATTATTAACAATAATGTACGTGACCAATCGAATTTATTTTTATTCTTAAAAACGCAATAATATTAGCATAACATTTAGGTACAATTATACCGCGTTTTTATCGTAATATAAATTAATTTAATTAAAATTCCGAAATCAGCAAAGCAAATGAAGAACAAATCATAATTGAATTATCGACTGATCGATCAACATTGATTGGGGATTGAGCCCTTAAAAAATCCGAAAACACCAGAAGCAATCATTCGCTATCATCATTTTACGATCTGGAATTCCAATCCCAAAATAAATCCCTCTCGGCGCGCCGACGACTACGAGCCCCCACTGCAGATAATTTATCCAATCGCAGACGAATCCGCTATCTCTCGGCCCTCTCGGAATAAATCAGCGGCGCAAGAGAGCACTTAAAATTTTGCGAGTAGCTTCCTCGTCCTAAAAATGGCCAACGAGTGAATAAATCAAATTCGATGGAAAGCGCCGAGCGGCTGCACTTGACAGCTCCGCAGTCGCCGTAAGATAAGGACTCGTGAGAAGCTGCGGCCCTTTCGCGACATCATCTCGCCGCATAGGATGCAGTGCCCGCGTGTGTTAACTTTCCTTTATCGCCTCGACACTTTTTCGCCCTCGGGTGAAGAATTGCCCTGTCGATTCGCGGCGCATCGGAAGCCCACGTCGTTCGCGCTCTCTCTCTCTCTCTCTCTCTCTCTCTCTCTCTCTCTCTCTCTCTCTCTCGTGAGTATTGATCGTCACTCGCCCGCAAAAACTATCGAGTCTAGCTCTCGGTTTTATGTGGCGAAAATTCACGCTGATACTCCTCTCTCCGGTCGAGACCGACGATCCGGGACAAGAGGATGAAAATAAATGTATCGCGATGAGGACATCGTAGCATTACGTTCAGGAGTGGAGATTAGCATAGCGAGGGCTAAAAAATGCTTGTGTGGCGGCAGGGGGTGGGGAGGGGGGGGGGGTGAGGGCAGACGCTACTGGCTCTACCGTGTAATCGGCTTAATCTAGCGGTGGCTGAGCGCATTAAAACGTTAATACAATTGAACAGCGGTGGCAACAGCCGGGGAATTAAAAAGCCCGAGACTTCGTTATAGGATACTAATGCAATAGTAAGGACATAGCCAACGATATTGCGCTTTGCTCCCGGCAGCAGAGCTACGTATGTTCTATGTACATATATGGATACGCGCAGGTGGGGAAGAGTTCATGAGACCGCAAGCATATTATGTAAATATAAAGTAGCGCAGGTATAGCCGTGTAAATTTGTGCGTTTGCCATTAGGGCATTTTGGCTTTTAGCGTCTGATGACGGTGCTGCTCGCTGTCCTCTTTCGGATATATAAATGTTGTACATTACGCGGCGTATACGGATATAGCTGGAGCGATTGCAGCGAACCTGTGTAAATTGGATGTAAAATTTCGGGATTAAAGCCCATGTGTGAGCTACTGAAGTATTTGGAATTTAAGGATGGCAGTTATCAGATTAAATGACCTACAACGTGCAGTTTATAATTTACATGCGCAATGTCGATTGTATTTATTTGTATTATTCTGCACTTTAAGGAGATCTGAAAGTCAACCAAAAATTTTAATTTAACTTTAATTTTAATTTTATAATATTTCAATTTCGTAAAACTTTGCTCCAAAATATTATCAATTATTTATTTTGCTTGCAGAGTACACTTTTTTCAGTTTACATTATTCATAAAATTTCAGTCAAACAAACGGATGAAATAGACTCATTATTGGCGGAAAAAAGTTTAGACACCTGCCATTTTAAGATGTACGTGTATGTACGGATTTCGATTTGAAATTAAAAAAATTAAGATGTCTTTTTAATTAAAAATTGAATTTTTATCATATAAAAAATGTTGTAACTTTCTTATAAAATTCTTCCACCCAAACTTTTCACGAGTCCTGTAGTACAGTATCTATGCAATCACTGATGGATTACACAGAGTCATCAACAGACGATTTCAGTATTGAAGCAGATGGAAAACTGGATTGGATGAATACTGAGTTATATACTTCGGCAATATTAAATATCCGTGAAGCTGTTCATAGAATTTAAAAATTTTTCTTTGACAATGGGATAAACAAAAAGTACCCTTGAAAATGTATTGACAATTCTTAATTTTTTTCATATCGAAACCATATAACTTATCTAAAACAAAATGCCAACTTGAAAAATGATTGAATATCTTACTGACATTCATTACTCCCAAGTAAAAAAATTTATGAAAATTCTACAGAAATTTTATTGTGCAGTAATCCCCATCATGGTCGTAATATTTACAAAATCGGCCTTACGTTGGCTAAGCGAGATAGCTCGTCAGAGCAAGAGAGGTGATGACGCTAATTTCCTTATCGAGAACCGCAAGGTGTTGTACGCGGTCCGTTCGAGGCCGTCAGATGTTATTATTCTATAGAAATTGTATGATATCATTTGTATAATTTTGATACAAAATTGATTCCACAAAATTTTTATATAATTTATGACAATAAATATTCCATAATACTTGGTCACTTTTTAATACAAGATACCTTGAAAAGAAAAACATTAATTAATTTACTGTTATATTGCTTCACATTAAAATACATTTACCATTTTTTAAAAATAACAAGCAGATGATTTTCGTTTAAATATAAATTGTACAAACGTTAAACAGAATCAATCTTGTACAAAAAATTATATATAGAACAATAGAATTAATGATAATTCATAATAGACTGAAATGTAAAGCTAAATACTTCAGTATTTAACTATGCAAAGTGAAATAACATGGAATATAATATTGAATAATACTTTGGAGCAGCGAGCGTTTCCATTAGTTCTTTCTAATACATAAGCAAAAGTCTAATTAAAATCAAACACTCGAACACCGCAGACTCTCCTCATCGTCCAAAGTCGACCTCCGCTCGGCTAGGAGTATAATAGCGTCCTGAGATCCGCTGCTATTAAGAACGGATTTCAAGGGTGAGCGAACTGCGACCATAATGAGGATTTAATCGCGTTATAATCGCGTGAGTGTCGGTTATACTCCACCTACACTCGCGCGCACACACACACACACGCGTGTATACGAAGTCTACAGAAGCGGCGGAAAAATCTATTACGGGTAAGATATCGTTCGCCTACTGGACTAATACTCGATTCTCTTATACGATCTCTTTAAGTGCGGGAAACGTTATCTTGACTCAGAGATTGATATTACCTCATAAAAGCATTTAAGTGCCGGTAAACGATCACTCGACAATTTCGTTCGTTAAGGTGAGTTTTTTTACGAACTCTGTGTAGGCAGTTTTTGCTTGTTGATGAATGCGTTTTTTTTTCAAGGATCGAGATGATAATGAGAGACGATGATATTCAGTGTACGAGAGCAAACACGTCCTAAAATGAACGAGAGTAAATCTCTTATTATGTAGTTAACATTTATTTATAAGTTATTTTATAAGTCAATGAAATTAAGTGTTGAATTAATTATCGAATGCTGCGACAATATGCATTTCAGCTTGCCTGACACTATTTTTATTGCTCAGATGAAGTTATTCTGGTAATATATGAGTATGAGTAGAAAACATTTTGTTAAGTTGCTGATAAAGTGCAGAATTCTTATTGCAAGAATATTTTACGCATTTTAAGCTGATACAGAGGAAATTAAACAGATATTATATAAGTTTATATAAGTATGTTTCACCCGCATATAATTTGATCTTTGATAAGATTAATAGCCATAGTAGTTAATTCTATCAGGAAGTCGGAATAGAGGTTGCATCAAAATATCGATAGAAATGGAATTTTTGAGGCTTCGATAATTTTTTTCTATCGCAAACTAATTTTTTTGAAGTTTGGAATAGAGTTTGCATCAAAATATCGATAGAAAATATCGATGGAATCTTTGAGGCTTCGATATTTTTTTTCTATCGCAAACCAAGTTTTTTGAAGTATTTCAATTTCATTACAAATAAAGAATAAAAAAATAAAGCACTTCTAAGTCTTAAAATCGATATAGAGCAAACAATATATGAATACTTTAATTATTTATTCCTTAAATTGAAAAAAGTTCATTTATTTACTATTTTGACAAATACTTCATAATAATGATTTGTGAAAATAAAGAATCTGATAGAGACTCATTCATATTTATTTATAGATTTCTTATTAGATATTAATAATAAGTTTTATTCTTAATATGTTTCATTAATAATGGTAAAGTACGATAAAAACTGTAGTCCGCAAGTTCTTGCAAAAAACATAGTTTCTTTACTGGCAATTCATATTTATTATTCGAGTCACGCGAAAAAGTCGTACTCGATCGCAAGCTCAAAAATTAATGAACAAGTAGCCAACGCATCGTTTAGCGCGTTTCAACCACAATCACACAATATCAGCCTCATACAATTCGAACTTGCGAGACAATAGACAATTTAGGATCGATACTCGAATCTCGCGAGTCAGCGGTATATCTGCAGTGACGTTCTGCCCAGATTTCGGTGTACCGCGAGTGGCCCAAGCTGAAAGCGGCAACTTGTCTCTACTCTCTCCCATCTACCGTTAAGAGAAGTCTACTCTCCCAAAGACCGCAGCACCTTGTGGCTCGGCGGAGACTTGGACGGACTTCTGCTGTTGCGTCGCTTCGACTGGAGACATTTATTATGCATTACAACGCTGTGTCGCGCGGAATTTCTTCGCTCTGTACTTAAGCTCAGCTGCGGATGAGACTTTTATGGCGAACTGCGGCGTATTGCGACAAATAAAGCTCGCACAAACGTACGCATACCTGGGAATATATAGGCATGTCATAATTAAGAGAAAAAGTCGGTATAAGCTCGTGTGCGGGGATACAATGCACGAGTTTTTCAGTATAAGTCAACATTTCCAGTGCATTATAATCTGCATAAAACTAGAAGCAAAGCTCGAGCCACTAAAGAGCTTAACTCGTTAAGGGATTCTCCGAGCAAAAAAGTATACGGCGCAGCCATAAGCAAACTTTGTTTTTCACAAGGAGAAGCAGATATTCACCGGTGAAAAAAAGGCGTATACCTCTCCAAGAAGTGTATGTAACTTTCGAAAATCCTGGCCGAAGAACGAAATCATTCAAAATGAGTGGATAAGTTTTAATTACATCTGCCATTGACTTTTTACAACGTACATATGTATATGTATAGATATGACTATGTGCGCAGCGATGCATCTCCGGAACAAAGTTTCGTCTGAGAAACTGAAGAGTGTTTGCCGAAAGTTTTACTTCGACTCTCGGAGATGAAAAATTCATAGAGTTAAAGGCGGTGTAAGAAAATATCATATGTCGGAAACAGTACTTTTTCATCCGCGTCTTATTCGCCTTACGCGTATTATATATACGCACACTCTCTGTTCTAAACAAGCTTTCTTCCCTCTCCCAGCGAAACTTTGCTTTATGCCAAACCAAATCAAACAGAGCTTGTTGCTTTTCACAAAAAGAAACACTAAATTCAACGCCCAATAGGACCGAAGTGGAAATTTGGAGGAAAACCGTGTTCTTCGACCGGGACGTTAATGTACGAAGAGGAAGGTGATATCTCGTCAGGAATTAGCCTCGGATTCAGCGTGGCAATAACCAATTCTCTGCTCTACGAGGAGGACCGGCCGAGAAAATTGGCACGTGACCTCATCGGCCTACATCAGCCGACACAATGAGATCCGGGCGTCGTATCCCACGATTTATCGTACTCTCCGAATCGAAAAATTAATAGAAGTTTGGATCGAATAAATTTCAGTCGATTATAGAAATCCTTATGGAAAATTGTGATCACAAAAAATTTGTGGGCAAGCTTTGAAATTCGCACTCCAGATCTCATTAGGAACTACATGAAATATTTACTAATTATTTTGATTGTGATTTTTGAAGTTTAGGTATTTTATTCATTGCAGGGTAGAGTTTTTGATTATAGAGCGCTAAATTATTGTACTAAAATATTTTTCAATTAAAGCAGAAGCATAAAGGTACTGTGTATACATTTACTTACAGTTACTTTGCAATCGATTTCTTTTACAAATAAACTTTGCATTATTCTTATTATTTATATGAATTTAATTTTATTTCAAACCAACTTTATGTAGAGACTATTACAGTAAGTGCGTTTACTCAAGCATGAAAATAAACTTTGAAATAATGAGTGTAAAAATTGTTTGCTCAAAGGTAGAAGGTTTCAACTCGAAGACAGTTTTTAAAATGCAGCTAACTCAAAGCAACTCTAATTGCATGATAGTGAGATACATTTTGTTGCACAAATTAATTCTTTAAAATTTGGAAAATCACGTATGTACAAACATGTAAAGTAATTAATACTGATTTTTTTGTTAATTTTTGGAAAAAAATATTTTACGTTAAATTAGCTATCCTTTTAAAGCAGATTTCGAGTTAGAATCTTAATTCTGTTTCTCTCACAAGTCGAAGTACTCAAGGTGTTGAACATAAAAATTTAACTTTTGCATAAACACATGACACATACATATCTACTGGGAGGAAAGCTCAAAGTAAGATGTATGTAACGGTTCATTCATTGATTGAATCGTCGATATAGCATCTTCGTTAGAGGGAATCCAGTGGCTGGATATAATTCATCCGTTGCGCAGGAATGATTGAGTGAGTGGATCGATGTGTGGCTGCGGTCTTTGTCGGATGCGCTGCAAGTTTGTTTCCACTACGTAGGCACGTGCATCAACGTTATTACGGCCCGTTGAGCCCCTACACTCGGCCAGACTATACGGATTAGCGGTGCCGCTGACTCTTTCTTCCGTGGCAATTCAATTGTCCGTTGCTGCGTTCGCGGATCTCGACGTGTTTTCTGTGTCGAGCATTGCGCTCTGATTTGTGGACTGTGGGATGATTTTATTTGCTTTTATCGGGGACATTTTTTCAGGACGATGAGCAGAATGGGGGTCAATTTTCTCAGAGTTGGTTTCATTAGTCGGACTAGTTCTTTTTGCATCTGTTGCAGATTGATTAAAGCTTTTTGCAGCACTTAGCACTTAAACTTAGTTTTGAAGGGGTTATACCACGTTTGAATTCTTGAAAATTAATACTAGAAAAACACTATTTAAATATGCATTTATCGCTCAACGTTGTAGATATTTGAGTAGATGAACAAAACCATCGCATTGAACAGAATAGTACACATGTGAAATTAAATATTCTCGACATTTCTTTTTGCGATGGCGCATTCGGTACTACTACACCCAATGTAATTTCAGTGTATTGTGAACATTGAAAAATTTTCGTTTTATGCAGTCCTCCATGTCACCATCGCATCGCCGAGGATGTTACCATACATCACCGTCTTAGAAGATGCTCCAGGTCTAGACAATCGAGAGGATGCTAAAACTGAATCAGAACCATCAGATGGGTTTCCTTAATTGTAAAATATTTCATAGATATTCTGAACCTCGCTATTAAACTATCTTCTATACTTCCCTTTAGTATATCCTCTCGACACTGAGTGCTAATTTTTATTTTACAGGTGTTCCTAAAGGTTCAAGGAGGATTCAATTTACAAGGACTCAGTGCCAAGGCCAACCGAAGATGAGGTGCTATATCAAGATTATTTTGAAAGGCAAACCTGCATAAAATGTATAGTACAATTTGAATAGTATATTATCGTATCGTGAAATTTTTAACGAAGATGCTTAATACATTTATTCACTGAATAAATTTGGGCTTGATCTGATGTATCTATAAAAGATGCTTGGAAAAAATTTTATTTTCATGTGTAAAATACTTAGAATTTAAGTTATGGCCAAAAACCGTTTTTCGAAAATCTAAAAAATGTCGGCATATTTTTTGTATGATGGGATCGAGCTGAAATTTATTCTGTCGCGATATTAACATAGGAAGAGTATTTATAAAAAAAATTTGTATCGATTCGAACTAATTTCGTAGAGATAATCGTGGCCAACTGAAATTTTTCTTCAAATAGTCAGTTTTTTGAGCTTTACAATGCGTTAAATCATTCTAAGCGTATAATCATTCTGATAAAAAATTGTATTTTTAAAATATCTACAACTTTTATCTTTAATATTTTTATGTAAAAAGTATAACTGAAAAGTTTTATATTAAAATTTGTTTTTAGCTTGTTAACTTGAATTCTAAGCATTTTCGACTGTTCATGTCAATAGAAAAAAGTTTTTTTTTTTTTTGAGATCTACATCATTTCCATTTCACTTTTTTGTGTAAATGCTTAGAATTTGAGCTGTGGGAAAAAAGTGTTTTTCGAAAATCTAATAAATGCCCGCATATTTTTTCAGAAAAAGTGTCATAAATCATGTATTTTATAAAAATTGTATGATTGACTGTAATAAATATTGCAAATTTTTATACAGACTAAATATGCCAAATAATGGCATATAATACTGGTCATCAGGATTATACATATAGAGAACTGTACCAAATTTAGGCACGAATTATACCGATATTTTTACGTGGGTAATAATTGCAGTCATAGTAAAGTTAATATATTAAAAAATATTGACTCACGCTGAAAATATTTTCTTTAAAAAGCAAAGTAACTTTTTACCACATGCTGGGAGATATTCTTTTGGTAGAGCCAAAAGTACCGTAGTAACGGAATTTAAATTAAAATACGAGGCTTCTGAAAGCTTTCAGCTTTATGAGGAATATTGATAAGCGCAAAATCAATTTTTAATAATGCTATCCTAGCTTTACCTCTGAAATTCTTTGATTCAATTTCAACCATATACAGACCCTTTCAAGTTTATTATTAGAATATGGTTCTATGGATACTAAAATCGAACGCAGAAGTTCAAGATTGAAATTCGTAAAATTAAAGTTCAACGTGAATCAAGCGATGGGCATTGATCGAATTATGATTTTTTTTCGAAAGTTGCTTTACAAAAAAAATAACGTTTCTTTTCAAATACTTAAGCAATTTTATATTATACAACTCTGTAATCTTCTATTATATTAAGCAGCTTCCTTTCGGAATATCGATTGGGGTTTTCCAGACTTTTTTTTGGCTTAAAAATTGGTATAAACATCTACACGTGTATATTGCAATATACGTGCATAAAGTTTACACGCTCAGCTTCAAATGCCATCATTGACATTTCAAGTATCTTCTAATCCAAGGTCATAATTGCACTTTAAAAATTGTTCAGATCGATTAAGACTTTTTTTTCAGTCAATATGACATATATATACTTATGAGTATATTTAAGGAACATTTGATTTTTGATTTGATAAAGAATATCAATCCAATATATATTTGCATATACGTATATAATATACTCAGCTCTCAACTCAACAAAGCATGGGGTCTATGGGTTTTCTATGGGGTTTTCATGGTATTACTCGACACTTTCATGTTGAGAGTCCTTCCATACAACGAGTACGTTTTCATTAAGCTTTTCTTTTATCTATGGGATTTTATGGTGTTTTTATGGTGGTCATGTTTAAACAATAAACAATGAATGCATGATCTATGAATTAACTAACAACCTTTTGTTATTTTTTTTTCAACAAAATTTTGATTGAAATAGTTGAAATCTGTATGTCACAACACATCTTCTATTATATTAAGCAGCTTCCTTTCGGAATATCGATTGGGGTTTTCCAGACTTTTTTTTGGCTTAAAAATTGGTATAAACATCTACACGTGTATATTGCAATATACGTGCGTAAACTTTGTGTATTTTTTTCTCATTTTTAATTTTATTTTTTTTATTGATAGACACTTTTAAATATTTAGAATTTATTGCCCTTGATAATGCTACATATAATTGTCCATGAGAGAATACTGAGGATGGTAAATATAACCCAACTTTTTTAAACGATTCTCCCTGGGCTTTATTTATTGTCATAGCATGGGCAAGCCTAATTGGAAATTGTCTTCGTGTTATTGAAAATAAAAAGCTGTATATACAATAAAATGTAAACACATATGCTACTACAGTCTAAGCTCCGTCTACATTAACTCTTACAGTCCAAAAACGTATGAGCATATAAGTAGTGCCGCTCAACGGCACAATATGTTGCTACGTGAAAGCTGTAGCAGATTAATTTTAACTTCATCAGTTTAATATTCTACATGTTTTCGCTAAATAAAAACATTAATTTAATTTAATAATTTAAATTTCATTTCAATTTTCTCTACTATATTATATAATGTAGTATAATTATGTTGCAAAACTAAAATTAAAATTAAAATGATAATATATTATATTAAGATGTAACAAGTCTATAACAATAATAAAAATTAAATTTGAAAATTAAATGTGTTAACGCAATGTTCTCTTGTAACCGAGCGACGATAGGAGCGAGGTGGATCTTGCTAGTTTATATTAATTGTTACCGATTCATTTAATAAATGTATACTTGATTATTAATTACTCGGTTGCTTTAAAATTTGTTTGAGAAGTTCTTTATTAAAGTATCAGCAAGCTTTCGAACGAATGGTGATAAATGATACCGTTTCGATGGTCGCGAGCACGACTTTCGTAGAAGATCGGCCGGGGCCGCTTTCGTTCTTCGTGACTGTGACATCCGATTAGCGTGAAATACGTAAGTTGGAAAATGAAGAAGGTCAAAGGGTGGGAATTGCGTAGAGGCTTTTCTATGGACGTTTGGTTGCAAGAACGCTCGCACAGTAAAAGGAAAGTTGAAGATTCGAGTTGCTTAGTAACATAACAATTTTGTTTAATTTCAAGTCAGATTCAATAAATTCTTGAAAGCAGAAGTTGAGTTGATTTTCTGTGTGCGCGGAGCTGCTAATTATTCCGAGCAGCTACATTAATATTAATGAGAGAATTAATTTTTAGACCCATTAATGAGTAAATTTAATGAATAATTATTTCTAATAAATTTTAGGTAAGAATAATATTCTTTTAAATCTTTAAAGTATAATATTCTCTATTCATTTAAATTTTTTAAAATAATCCTGACTTTTTACCGAAAGCATTACAATATTGACTAAAACGCAAAGTATAGAAAACGTAAAGAATAAGAGCAAACGATAGCCAGACTTTTGCCAGAATTCCTTTTTTTGCACGGGGTGGCAACATTTTGCCATGCTACAAAATCCTGAATGAGTGAAGAGAACTGAATGAGGCTAATGGCGTGTATTTATATTTTTGTGTGAATGACGCGAGAGATGGAGGGATGACCGCGTAATGTGGAGATGATGGCGATTTGCTTTGAGCCTCGATTTACGGAGAATGAGAGAAAGATCGATGAGAGAAGATCAGGTCGGGGTGGCAACAACCGTTGTGCATCGTAAGACCTCGGACACAGGTACCAGTTCTTCGTGCGGTCTACTTACGTTAAATGGTGTTGCAGGACCAGCGTGAATGACACTTCACCCACCTGCCAGGATGTCAGGAGCAAAAACTGCAGCACGAACGCTTTCTCAATTGGCAGGGGCTCTTCTGGGCCAACTTGCCTGTTTGGGGTTAGTCTCGCTACCCCCAAACATTGGCTCTCTTAGTTAAATCTTATAGTGTTAGGTTTAGTTTGTGTGAGTATAGTTAACAGTGTCCGAGAAGTTGGGGAATTGTAGTAATAAGATATTAGGGTTTAAACAGGAGGGCTCCGGACGCTGTAAGCCTTTGGACGTAGGCGTGTCTTTGACTTCGCGTAGGTTAAGAGGTTGCGATCGAACAGGATGATCGAGTGCGATCATAGAGTTGAGGCGTGATTGAGAAGTCAAGTGGACAATGAGTGTATAGGATGTCGAGCTGACAAAGTGCGAGTGTTACGAGTGAGTGATCTGGTGCCAGAATCTTGAGACGCGCGAGAGTCTGGGTACCTTATCAAAAGCTTGTAAATATTCGTATTTGATTACATTGTTAAATACGGCTAAATTCGTTTGAGGTCAAATTGTGTAAGCTATCTTTATATTGCACTGTTTCTTGGGTATCTATTTAAATACCCAAGAAAAGCGTGTTAATGAATAAATCAGGCGCACCTTTCAGACAAGATACCCGCTTGTGTCTCGATTCATTAACCTGACTACTCTCTCTCCCGTTTCCGTGCTTGGGGGCTAAGCCAGCCAACGTTAAATCCACCTCGCTTCCCAGAAGTCGCGTGAAAGGAGTCGCGATACTCACGAGGAGCGTTTGGCGCCTACCGGGAATCAACCGGTTACACGTTTATGCATAAATTCGTTAAACAATGTTAATTTTTATTATATTATATGTATAATAATATTAGTATTATTATTCTAAAAAGGCTTTTTTGATAAAAATTACCATTATTTAACGAATTTGTGCATAAACGTGTAACGTCGTTTTTAATAATAATAATTTATAATAATAATATTGCAATAATAATAATAATAATAAATAATAATAATAATAATAATTATTATTATTATTGTTATTGTTATCATCATCATTATTATTTAATGAATATCAAGGATTTTTTTTTTGCAAGGGTGTCATAATGAATACCAAATTCCAACTTTGCTCCACAATCTAGCAGATAAAATAATAAAAAAAATTACGAACCTCCAGGACTTTACCCTTCATTATGCTCTTCACTATGCCCTTCATTCTTTATTATCTACCATTTCACGAAGTTAGAAGAGTGTTTCGTTCCTGTGAATTCCATTTGAATAATTCTCAAAATAATGTAATTCAAATACCATTCAGTGAGATATTTGAATGTATATTTCGAACTTAATAAAATGCAGAAAATAATAAAAAATTTTTATTCGTGTAGACCGATAGAGTCCATATTCTACGGTAGAAAATAATGTTCATGGAAGGCAAAAAGTCGCTTTTTTATGTAATCGTATATTTCACTTTATTTATTACAAAACAATAAATTTTTGCTTATCATCTGCTAAATTAGAGAGTAAAATTGAAATTTTAAATTAATTGTCTGAGTCTCCTTCACACGTTGATGGCATCGTTGGTAAATAAGATCCGCCACTTTTGAAATCTGAAACTAATGTTAATTTTAATTAAACTGGAACTTTTTTTATTTAGAAATCTTTGAGACAGACAGTGCCAAAAGTCATTGAACATTGTTTATTCTGTCTTGATAGTATACCAAGCTCATATCAGCTCAAAAGATTTAATTTCATAACTTTTTGTACTTCTTTTAGATACAAAATTTCAGATTTCAAAGGTCGAGTGTCCCCTTAATCAACGCATTCACAAAAATAAATGCTTAATTATTTACCACCGGCCTTACTGGTTTACACTCGCGAGTGTAATTTTCAGTCGCGTTGAAAATTGGACTGAACACTCTATGCAAAGTCGAGTTCTTGAGCAACGGGCTGATTTTGTGGAAGTCGGAAATTTTATCGCCAACGCGGAGTGGAGCGTAGGTTTCGTACTAGCGAGTGAAGGCGACGTTTAAAGCCGGTTACGTGATTATGAGTTATGTGAAACACGCTCGGGAGTAAGTTCTTTTCCAGCTTCAAGCTGGACCGCTTCCAAAGCATCTCTTCGTCTTTCTAACATACTTGACGTCTTATTGCTCCATCAACCCTGTGCCGCTGCTCTTCCCGTCGTCTTCCACTTGCACTTCACTGATATCCTGGCTCTGTCTATTTTTCCACCCTCGTTTCTTGGCTCACGTGCGACTTTCTCGTATATAAAGTCTGACTTCTTATACAGCTGCTCTTTCTTCTGCTTCCTGAAACAGAAAGCATTGCAATGGTAAAAATTTTCGTGTCAAAAATTTTAATGAATTTCAATGTGTTTACAGTTCCTGAGTTACAACGATAAGAACGTATACGCTTGTATGAATATACGAATAAAAACGAATTTCATCTGTGAATCGATATTGCTAATGCTAAATGTAATCATAAATTATTTCTCACGTCAGACGCCAGATGGAAAAATGGTAAGCATATAATTTTTGAACAATTGATTTATTAGAATAAATACATGTTCTTTAAATACAATCATATTTCTCTAAATTTCTTTAGACTATTTAAACTATTTAAATTCATTTTTAAAAACATAAAAATTCCCCTGTTTGATAAATGATTACTTTATAAACTGCTCGACATCTTACTGTCAGCAGAAATTTAAAAAGAAATTGAAATCATCGTAAATCATCGTAATAGACCATAAATAATAATTGGATTATTCATACATTTATATAGATTTTGGCTCGGAAAAAAAATAAAATTTAAAAAAATTTATGAAATACATTTTTTTTTTAATTTTCAAAGATTTTTATTAATTTTAGTGAAAAATAGATAAACATTGGAATCTTTAAAACATGTAACTATAGAAATAAATGGAAATAAGGAGAAATTTTATTCCCACAAACTCCTTTATATGGAATAAAGAAAATGGCCTTTCGGTCAATAGAGACAAATAGCTGGCGCCTTTATTGTTTTCAGCTTAACCCCTGATCTTCTACTACAATGCACAGTATTATCAAATAATTCACAAGTTGCCTAGTTTGAACGTAAGAAGCTGCAAAAACGAAAAAAAAAGTATATAATAACTATTGAAACTCATTAACCCGCGCTTCCAGCAAGCAGCCATTCTTTCTTAGCAATAATCGACAACTACCTCGTTTCTGCATCGCATGCTTCCTTTCCACGGCTACTCAACCTCTTTTTTGATCTCTCTCGCGTCTTTATACGCTCGCAATCTTTTTGTTCACTGACTCGCAAAGCTCAAATCTATCTCTCGCAGCAGCAGCTTCTTTTCTTCCTTCGTGACCAATGCGTCGTTCTTCTCTCGTTCTCTGTCTTTTGACCCCCCCCCCCTAACCCCCCCCCCACACCCCTCCGTCTTTCATTAGTCACGTCTTCCGTTTTCGTCTTTTGAGGAAGAGGCGTCGATTCTGCAACTGCACTCGCTAAAGAGCGAGTAGCTGTCGAAGTTGAGTCATGATGGAAACTAAGGGACTATTTGTAGATACCGAGGAAAATGAGACTTTTTTCAAAAATGAACTTTTGGCCGGAGGTATGTAATGACCATTTTGTTGAGCTTTTTTAACGGATAATTAGGAAGTAGTTATACCAGAGGCTTATGTAATTTTGTACATTCATATATAAATAAAACTTTGAATAACTCTGAAATGACGCCACGTTCTGCGCATTCCAGCTGATGTTTGTGACCGGTCATGCGATAATTTGCCTTGGAGTGAAGGGGGGGGGGGTAGATGATCTTATTCCCGAATTTAGAGCCCCGAATCCATTTTCCCGATTACCTTTCATCCGAATGGACATTTTCCCGAATTCTTATTCCTGAACCTTTTTTCCGTACGTAGTTTACCGAATCTCTTTTCCCGAATAATTATTTTCGAATGCTAATTTAACCTTCCTTTATTATATGAAAATAACATTCTACTGATATAGTTAACTTCACACCGATTTCGTTCATTATCAATTATAAATAATTGATATATAAAATTTTTCCAAATATTCCGGTCAAAGGTTGTGCTTTCCATCTAAAGCAGGTATACTGCAGTACTGATGATCCGACCATACGAGAATGGACAAATATGCTAGTAGCTTAGGCTTACATACCAATTCCTGACGTTGCTCCGACTTTTCGATTTCTGAAACGAGGTATATATCAATTCAATTTCTAAATCATTCTTCAATTCCTCTTTTTCCAATTTCAATTATGAAAGAGCAATTAGATCAGAATACGTAGTCAGTATGAGGCAGCTCCCCTGGGTGATCACAAAATAATCAACGTAAGTGAGGGCTGGCACAATCGCTTTCGTTTAGTTGTTGGAAAATACTATTCGGACTTATACTCTGTCCCAAGAGAATTCCATAAAGAACAAGCAGGCATTGAAAAGATTTTTCCTGAATTTAGTTTAGGATGGGCTGTCAAGAAGGCAACAAAGAAAACCCGTCTTTTATCGACTTGCTCATTGCTGCATATTTATATAAAAAGCGCAAAAGAGATAGATGGCTGAAACTACAACGGTTAGTTTATCCTAATTATTAAATGAAGCTATAATTATAGGATATTACAATACGACGTATGTCGAATTGCGACTGGATCCATCACAATATGTGGCTGGTACGAGTGCAAGCTGATCGAGCGCAATGCCGGTACGAGTGCAGGCCGATACGAGTGCAATGCCGGTACAAGCGCAGGCTGTACAAGTCCAGACTATATATTATATATGTATATATTATATATATATTAGGGAAGTGCCCCCTGCTCGCTCGGCTCGCCATACCCCCATACACAACTTTTACCGATGAAAATGCTTATGTATAAAAAACTATATGAAGAAATCAGCTCGGCAAATAACATTAGTTTTCAACACTATTAATAATTTTTTTACCGTAGCGTTTTCTTAAAAATAAGAACTGTGATAAGAGTTGATCTTTGTATATTAAAAATTAATATTCAATTAATTATAAAAAAACTATAGTTATTAACTCTGGCTTGATTGCCTTGGTTTTGGTGATTTCAAACCAGCCCAAGGTCTGTATTTCCTGCGGCATCAGTATTATCATCATCCTCTTCTTCTCCCTCGTTTCTTTCTCTTTCTGTACCATTCATCTTGGAGTTAGCTGTCAGATAATGTTGCTCTTTCACTTTTCAAATTAGACTAATAACTAATTGACTTTTTTAAATTTATTTTCTTAGTTTTGGGAAATTGTTAATTCAAATAATATTCGAATTTAAATATTTGGAGCTAAAATATATTATATGAATTAACAATTGCGAAATATTCGAATTTGAATACTTGGAGCTAATTTTACAAAACTAAAGAAATCCTGTTTAAAAAAAAGTGATGGCCTTTATTGTAAAGCATTTTATACGTGATTCTGATTGGTTGCTAAGTAAATATGATATGCTTATAAAACCAAAACACAACCCAAATCGCGCGCGAAGCGCGCCCTAAGTTCCTTGTAAATAAAAAAAAGTCAATGAGTTGTTAGTCTAATGTGAAAAGTGATGGAGTAACATTATCTGACAGCTAACTGCAAGATTAATGGTGCTGAAAGAGAAAGGATCGAGGGAGAAGAGGAGGGTGATCGTGGTGCTGGTGCTGTAGGAAATGCTGCTCTTGGGCCGGTTCGGAACCGCCAAAACTGAGGCAATCAACCCAGAGGTAAGAACTATAGTTTTTTTTATAATTTATTGAGTATTAATTTTGAATATTATTTTTAATAATATTTTTGATATTACATATCACCGTTATTATGAAAATGCTGCATTTTTTGCGAATCTAATCAGTAGCTTAAATAAAGAGACTGAAGATGGCTCACTTATATCAAGTTAAGTTCAAAATTTTGAAAGTTTGATCCTACGGATTGACAAAAAAATTTGTAAACATAACTTTTTTCAATGCAAAAGTTATTTAATTATAAAGTTCAAAATAATGATTAAAAATTAAGTTTTTCTGAACTGTGTAAGTCTTCACTCGGATTAACTCAGATACACTTTAAAAAATTTTAAAATAGTTCGTCAGTTGTTAAAATAGTTTCCAATTTCAACTTCATCCGCGAGCATTAATTGAAGTCTTGAATATAAAACAAAGCTTTTCTTCATTCGTAGACGCAGATGTCACAGGTGAGAAACTTGAAAAGGAAATTACCAAATTTTTGTTATGTTGTAAGGGGCTTCTGGTATTGTGCAGGACCTTACAAGGAGCCGATGAATTATTTAAGCATATATACACAATTTTATTGAGTGCCGATAAACAACAGGCTGGTGATGGTTGTAAAATTATGGGAAAATTCTTGCAGAAGGAAGGTGCAGATATTGAATAGAATAATGAACATAAAGAAAATAATGAAGAAATTGACTACAATGACTTTGATTGGGTGGAAAGTACAAACAACATGGCAATATACAAAAATTTACCCTTTTTCCAAAGATTTTACAAACAGTATGAAACACTCAAAGTTAAAACCGCTCGAAAAAATTACGACAATTTACTTAGTAAGAAAAATATCTATTATGTCCCTGAATTTGTTGAGCATTTAGTTAGACAATGGATGCCATATATTGATTTATGGAGTGCATTAGATTTAGATTTAGATGATACAAGTATATCAAGAATAAGCAACGCATACGTTGAAAGTAGTTTCAAAGTTTTTAAGACAAATGTATTAAAAGGATTTTCAAAATCATCACTTTGTAATCTAACAAGGAAACTAGAAAATGAGGCATCAATACAACTGCTATTTTAGAAATAGATGTTGATAAATAAAACTGTTGAGCTGAAGCGAGCAGCTTCGAGCGAAGCTGCGTCGAGCTTCCTTGGCCAGCGGGTCGGCGCTGCCTCGACGAGATCGTCCGCACGCTCTCGCTCTCAGTTGTCTTACGATCATTAGAAACGCCAGAGAGCTTTAGCCCTTTTTCTTTATTAAATAATATAAATCAGTTTGATTAATAAAGGTATAAGCTCGACTAAATAATTTATTAAATAAATTATTGTGTAAATCTACCAAAAACTATTCATAACATAATGGTAGGAAATATTCTTCATGTTGATCTTTCAATATTTCGGCGGTCAATAGAGCCCTTTTCAGGAAAAAAACTGTTGGAACAAAATTTATTGCATATATATGAGTTGGACAAAGCTCCTGCTCCCTCACGTTCCAAGTTCAATTTGACTTTAGATTATGAAATGATTTATATTTTGCCATCTTATAAAAATTGTACAATGGTACAGCCATAGCTTTGAAAATGCTAATTGTTATGATAATATTATTATGATGCTGACATAATAGCAAGCTTAGTGGCGCGAAATGCTTTATAGTTTTCTAAATGCTACTTTGTATAACAGTTAACGAAATTAAGACTAACGCCACGTAGCGGATTCGCATGGAATTAATTGGATATAATGATGATTAAAGTTTATTTATTTATTCATTAATTAATCTTAAATTTATTTTTTAATTAAAAATTGTTGACAGATTCTAGAGGAACTGCTGCTGGACAAGCGAGGGGACATCATCGACCCTATGCTGCTGAAGGATGAAAAATCATAAATTTAAATTTGTAGTATTTGTATTATATTTAATATTAATAAATAAATTAAAGCTATAATGAAAATGATTTGTTATTTATTACTCATTCTGTAAAACTGAAATTGCGAGGGCTAGACCCTGACAAATAAAATTTAAATTGCTAATTTATAACTTACAGTTATACCTATATAACATTTATTAGTTGTATTGCATTGCTTATATTTCCTTTAATAAAGTCATCTAATACTCGGTTAGTAGCGTTGCTTCACGTTAAGAATCACAAGTCTTGTAATCGATTTTTTGTGGCTCATATCAATTTTCTTCGAATTCTCGCCTTTTTCTGTTACAAATATTTTATATTGCTAAAAGTATTGTCAATTCATAAGTTTATTTTGAGTCATCATCAATTTTTTGAATAAATAAGCCACCATTTAAAAAATGTAAGCTAAGCTAGTTTTGTCGAAATTGTAAACAGTAGTTTTCTTCATTCTGAATTCGAGTTGTGCTAGTCCCGAGGCAAGTCAACATAATGAGATATTCAGAAGAAGATTGAGTATAGAGATTTTCTTATAACTCATTATTAAAATTCTGTGCAGTAGTACAATCCGCAGCAGCTGCACACAATTAAATATTCAAGCATAAGAAATCTCTGCAAACTTCCAATCAGATTTAGCTCCATGACTCCGTGACCTCCGCTATAGTAACTACGGTATGCATACATAATTTTTCCATATAGTACATGTATAAAATCCCATAAATACTTGTAACTTTCAGAATTGGATGGCTGAATTTCGTAAAAAAAACCAACATAAAAATAAAAAAAAGAAATATCCTTCTCACGCTCTATCAAAAACGAAGCTACCGCAATCTAGACTTCGCCGCCGCCTTATAAATATTCCGCAGATACGTATAGCAAGGAACAATTTCAGAATCAATGTTCCCGAAGCTCGGCGGTATTATCAGCGCGGAGCAACCTCTTCTTTCCGCTCCATCGGCTGGCGCAAAGAGAAAGGAAAATCGCGCGAGTGTCGTTACGCGGCTTGATTATCTTGGGGCGAATTATCGTCAAAGTGAGCCGCAGCAGCGCGCGCGCGGATCTATTAACGAGCAGCGGAGTAACTGGAGTCGATAAAGAGAGTAGAATCGCAAACTGAACTTCGCGCAAGGATGAAGAGGAAGAATAATAAGTCCGTTGCACGGGTGCGATTGCTTTGGATTGTCGAGGGGGGAGAATGTGGATTGCGAGGCGGATGATCGTCGCTCTTTGAGCTGCGTATATATATATATATATATGTATACATACGCGCTGTCGAGGCACCATTGTCATTCCAAGATGATTTTTGTTTGCGTCTCCTGAGGGAACTGGAACGCGTTGACATTATCTTTCCTCTGCACTGCAGCGATCGAAAATGCAAAATTTACTTGTGATGCTTTTGCTATATACGATAAAATTCACAAAGAAAATTAGCTGTATTTTTTTTTTGACAGTGAAATCGAGAAAATTTTTTATGGCTCTATTCTATTGCGATACCTCGCTTAGTTATTATTGTGGGAAAAACTTTCAAATCCAGTGCGAATTCGTTCTTTTAAATAGGTTTCTTAATATTGACATTATTAACAAATATATTAAATTTAATGGACTATTATTTATTTTCATATATTGTTCTGCTTCAATTATTATCAATTTTCCTCTTCATGATGTAAATTATGTATATTAATAACACGTAGATCACACAAAATACTACTTGAATGTAATTTCAATTTTTTTAATTCAGAGAATAAAATTGCAATTTACAAGTTTAAAACAGTAAACTTCAATGATGGTATGGCAGTGATCTTTGTGAATGATAGAATTAAAAATTATAAACATGGTACCGCTATTTAGATCAGATATTTGTTTCTGAGCTAATTTCATTTTTAGACTTCACTGGTGATCGAGGAAAAAGTTGATTGCGCTCAACCTTCAAGAACAACACCTGATGCAGAGGGGAGCTGCATCGTAGCCGCAGCTTCTGCTGTTGAAAGTTTTCTAAGTAAAACTAAAATGCCGATTTTTCTTTAGTCCAGGCGATACAGCATTCGAGATGGTTAAAATGTTATTTAGATAATTTTTGCTTTCCCTCTCATAAAGTATTTTAAAAATATTGGTTAGAAGTTTGTAAGTATGTCTGAATTTTTTTAGATTCTTTTCTATTAATAATTTTTTAGTTGTACGAGGTGAAAGTTCTTGAAATCAGTACATTTAGCATTTATTAACTGATTTTTAAAATTTGCATCTGTAACTTTACTGTTTATTTTTATAACATATTAGCTTATATTCACATCAGTAATTGCTTATCATATGAAACTTACAGATATCTATATATAATACCTACATTTAATACATAGGTATACTTTTTAGGTTAAAATGCTACTAGAATGTCATTTCAATTTTTTTCATTATAACATTAAAATTGCGTTTCATAATTTAAAAATGTTGGTTTTCGCTGTTATCTGTGAGAATTATAGAATAACATATTTTCGAGATTTCAGCGCTATTTAGTTCAGATACGTACCCTATTTAATTTTTAGGCTTTGCAAGTGACCGACAAAACTTGCTCTCAGCGTCCAACAACAGCATTTGATGAAAGTCGGATATTGAGGGAGAACAGCGAAGTAGCTGGAAATTCTGCTGTTGAGCATTTGATAAGTAAAAGTCTGTATGCTAAACTTTTTCTAGTCTATACTTTATATTCTATATTTTATAGTCTAGAGCATATAAGATGGTTAAATTAATGTTATTTAGATAATTTTTTACCCCGCCTCCTGTCATAAAGTATTTTAGAAATATTCTTTATAGGCATGAGAGTTATACATTTTTTCAACGAACAATTTTCGAGTTATAAAAATACAAAAGTTATTGAAATCGATATTTTACTATTTTTTTAAAGTTAGATGCATAACTTTACTGTTTATTTTATAACATACCTGTGTGTTTTATAACATATGGATAGTTTTTCTGCTCTACTACTGGAAAAATCCGTTATAATTGAGTTAATATACATTATTGTTTTGTTTATTTCTTTTACTTACTTTCTGTATTTTTTATATAATTATATTTAGATAAAATTCCTTATTTTATCAATCGTTTTGATCTTGACTGATGTTATCATTGGCATCTTAAATTGTACAAATTATGTTATTTTATAAGTTTATCACGTTGTATCAACTTTTTTTGTTGTTAATATGGATGTCTCTCTTTTGGTGTATGTATATCTGTAAATATAAAAGCGCAAAAGAGTAATAATATTGTGTAAGATACGAGGCCAAAAAGAAAAGAAAGCGAGTAATTCAAATTCTTTGCTGCATCACATAATTGACACGCAAGAATCCTTCCGTATTTATCTCCACCGATAATAGAACTTCCATCAAGCCTCATTTGTCTCAAAAATAAAACCGTCGAACCCTCTATTCTTCCCCGTGTTACACGCACACCCTCACTGAAGATACATTAAAAACCCATTCCCAATTAAACAGTCGCGGGCTTAAGCTTCTCCTCGAAGGAAAAACACTTGGGAAGCACGTATAGCAGCATCCGTTTCTCGTCTAAAAATAAATACACATGCATGTCGGGACGCCCGACACGGGGAAAAAGTCGTAGATCTATACGTCTCATCGAATTTCGCCTCAACGCGTTCGGTGATGTCAGTCTTGCGTATACAGACAAGGAGTATACTGTACCGATGCGCTACTGCCTGATATATACCATTATAGCCGCGAGCCAACTGACTGACTCGGTGCAACCGCATAAAAATATCAGGATATCTATTTCTACCGAGGAAGTACAGGAGGCCGAGGGGAAACTGTGTAACGAATGCGGTGATAGAGACAAAGTAGATGTAGGTATAAGATCACATACGCTTTTCAGGGAATCCGAATATCCATTAATAATTGCATCTTATATCAGGATACAGTTTAGAGAAAAACAATGATTTTGTTTGGGACAAATGATAAGAATTAGTTACGATATACAACTGTATGACTACGTATTGTTATGCAATAACCAATCGTGTCATATAAATATGAACTTTAAATTGAAATACTTGGATGAAGTTTAAGTAACAGAATTCTGTTATATTATTTGTTAGATCATTCAAATTTTATTATTTCCGAAATTACAATGTACAAAGTACAATTGAAACTTTGAAAAATAATTCATATTTTCATAATTTTGTAACTGACAATTTTGTATCTGCAGTATCGCGGTGAAAATTAAAATTTTTAATTTTAAACTCCCTTAAAACGATTATTGACGATTTTCGCGAGTTGAAATGCGTTAATTAAAATTATTGCAACTGAAATTATAAATCAAGTGAGATTCTCAAAAAGTAAAAGTAAAATTCGGCATTTCGTATCATTTATACGTAATCGCTCTTTCTTTCTAGTAAAAATGTTAATTAACAGTTCCGGACTGGTTGAACAAATCGCATAGTCACTGTTTTAGTGTATCCTCAAGATGTACTAATTTTAGAATCTGGTACAAATCATTTAAGAGGTATTTATGATTTATCTATTTACAGAGAGTTGTCACAAGAGTATAAAATTTTGTCGTATAGAAATAATATATTATTCGTATAGTATACAGATGGAGTATACATTTTCAAATTCTCAAAATATAGCATATGGGATTTTTTCTGATTATAAATGAACTTCCTCATAATTTACGATTCAAAGTTGAAAATATTTTATTTTATTTTATTTTAGTCGATTTATGGTTCGGTAATAGACGCAATGTATTTATTATAGATTTTCGCCAATATGTTGGCAAAATGTTGGCAACATTTTCGATTTTTACGCGGGAATTATATTTATGGTACAGTTTTGTACAAATTAGTTTTAATATTAAACGAAAACATTTTTTAGAAATTAGTTTTAATACTAAAAGAAATTTTTTTTACAAATTAGTTTTAATATTAAAAAAAATTAGATAAACTTGCATGAAAAAATGAATTAAATTTCCTAATACAAAATTGTTGCGTTAAGGTACAGGTAAAATAAGATAGAACGTTTCATTTTATTCTCTCAGAGGCTCAAAATCATGCACGCCGCAGAGAAACTTCAATAAAAAAACATATCTCAATATAGTAATAGATATTTGTGATGCAAAAAATCAATATTTTTAAATGTTTAATAGCTTAAATTGAAGGTCTAAATAAATACTTTAAAATAATAAATATTCATGATGATTGCTGAAACAGAAAATTTTTATAGTTTTTTTTAATAAAACTTCTTTTCTTGAGCCATTACCTTAGGCCCACCCCCTTTAATAATTCATTTAATTACAAACAAATACATTACTTACAAAAATGTTTAACTTTTTATCACAGCAATTATTCAATGATTTCAATAAAAAAATCCAATAATTTACCATTGAAATTCCAAGTTTTCCCCTGAACAGAGTAGTCATAAAATTTCAGAAGTCATACAAATCTATAACTTCGAATTCCTGGCTCATTTATGACGATTTCTCACGAAATGTAATATCACCTCTGTCATGGTTGTTGCTCTCGTGGACCGAGTTTTCGTCTTTTTGCTTCACTTTTTCTCTCGTGCAAACGTATACAATGTATACATAAAACATGACCTTTAAAATTTCGCGCCACCCTTTTGTGTGTCCGTGACACGAGAATGTCTGTATATGGGCCACGTTAGTTGACTGACCACATTTCACTCATTAAGGAATTGCTGAGGCAGTTCGTGTCTCTATTGACTCGCTTGTTTCGTGAGAATAGTGCCTTGATGTTCTCGTGGTGGAGTGAACATTTTCAGTATTAGAGACTCAGGCGATTTGATTAGAGGCTTGTCACTAGTGAAATACGTTTTCGAGAATGTTGTTTGTAGTGCTTTTGGTTTATTGACCGTGTAAATTCATTCATTTCAATTGATTTTTTTTTATTTTTCAAAAACCAGTTTTCCAAAATTTTTCCAGCAGGCTTGCTTATTCGAAAGCTACAATCCGTGCAAACAGCATAGGGTGAAATGGATTCCAAAAGCTGAAAGAGCACTCAAATAATTTTCGACAGCACACAGAAATCGCGCATTGACTTTCACGACAATTGTGTTTTCCATTTGCAGATAAAATGAAAATATTCCTGTACTTTGTTTCACAAATCAATTGTATTATAGCGATAAATATTACATAAATAAAAAGAAATTAGTAAAATAATATGGCTTCTTTTATTCTATTTGATTTAACACTGTGAATAGAAAAAATTAGTTGTCATTATAAAGAGAGGGATCAACGTACCCAGTTCATTCAATTAAAATAAAATACATACGTATTTTGTAAATTTTTATAAAATATATTAAAAAATGTCACCGCACCTGCAATGGAAATTGGTTTGCGAAGAGGAGATACACCATATAAGCAAGCAGCATGCTAATACCAGGAGTTTATAAAAATTTATAATTCTGTAAAAGATTTATCAGAATTTAAAATATTATGTGTAGGGCCAAACGAGAAATATTTCGTAATATCGATGATCGATGATTGATCAACAAAAATGTAAGACCGTTATTATTAAGTTTTTATTTATAAATTAATTTAGTTTCATCATGGTTGTTCATAATTACGTATGGTTTTTATAGCTCTGGTTAATATACTACTCCAGAGTGCGTTGTTACAAAAATTTTTGTAATTTGTGAAATTGTAGGATGAGGAGTCCGAGTGACTTGAAACTGTAGGCGACGAGAAATAAAGGCAATAGCTCAAAGCGATGGCTACATTCATTTCAATAAATATATTTATTATTAAAATTAAAATTAAAATTATTTAGTATTTAATAGCTAATGGGTTGGCCTAAACCCTGGCTGTAAGGCAAAGCTCTCCATAACGAATGGAAACTCAAACGAGGAAAGCTTCATTCACTTTTACGGATAATCTCGTATTTGTTTAAAAAACAGTCACGCTAAAAGCAGTAAATAAAACTTACTGTTATATTTTTCAGAATAATCCGTCATACTCATATATACATACACGTTTACTTAGAATAACCTATTCCGAAACTCAAAGTAAATTAACCTATGAGGATAAATTGAAATTTAATAGCCAAAATCATAGTTTAAGAATCAGCATAATAGCCTCCAATGACAATATTAGTCTCCTCCATGAAAATCGATGTCGATTTCGCCTTATCAAAGGTGATACTCATATGAACCGAGAACACGTGAGGGTAATCCAGCATCAATCGATCAATAAGCAAAAGTGGGCCACTCACGTGTTTGTGTATCCCAAAGACTGGACCGGCTGAATTAATCGCTTGCCGAGCCTACAAGAGCAGAACGCGGCAGGTATTCCCTTTGTAGACATAGCGTTGTACTTACGATCGATATATAGGAAGCAAGCGCAACGAGAGATTAGCCGGAGAATCGAGCGGGTGGCTGAACGATTAAGTAGTTGGCGATTAGGGCCCTCTTACGGCTGCGCGATCCGATTAGCCAGGAGATAATAGCTAGCTATGCAGTTGACTCGCAGTCTTGCATTAAGATGCTTTGTTGGACGCGTTTCTGCATACTGTTGCAGCTGCTAGTGGATCTTTCTCTTGAAGTGTCTGCACCTAACCGTTGGATTATGTACAGTGTGTAGAGCTTGTAGAAGTTGTCGGGACTAGTGGTCGTCTCACTCTTGGACGATTAGTCCTTCCAGTCTTGTTATACATAAGTGGTTGCTTCTTCTAATTATGCAGATAATGTGAATAGCTGTATTATATAACGACACCATATAATAGCATATCTGAATGTATAAGCGAATGATTGATGATAGAGCATTTCCATTATATTCGAAACTGTATCAAGAGAGCACGTAATCGATCAATTGATAAAAGATATAGGCTACAAGTAATTAAATAGCCTATGGAAAAATTGGGATTGAAAAACATGGCGCTGACAGATCTCGTTAATAAATGTACGCTTAGCATATTGTTATTAAACTACTTATTGTACTTCGGGTCCCCCAGAAAATTTCCCATTATACACAGTGTGTTTTCGATATATGTAATATATTGCGTCTATTATCGATTAAAAACAACGGGTAAGTTAAATTTAGTTCTATTTTATTGGAAATATTATTTGCCGTATTCCAAAACCTTATTTTATGTTTTTCAAAATTATTAACTATAGTTTGACCATCGTCGCCGCATTATTGTAGAAAAAGTTTTATCTTTCAATTCTAGGTCGTGCAATGGGAGCTTAATAGGTACTAACCTAATCTGAATATATATATTTGTAATAATAGTTTTCTGATCTAAAGCTAAAAGTTGGAGCTCGCGGACGCGATAATTACTCAGATAGAGTATAAGAACAGAGTATTCAGCTACAATTTTCCTAAGCTTAAGTACCTGAGATTTTTGAAGCGTAAGATTATTAGGGGGTGCAAGCCTGGGTTAAAAAATTATTTTTAATTATATACATATTTTAGAAACAATGAAAATTTGTTATAATAAATCCAAAGCAATGAAATTTTGTTATAATAAACCCAACCGCAAGATTCGCCGCGGCTCTATATCTGTGCATTCAATGGATAACGCGACGAATCAGTTGATTAAGCTGCATCCGCGAACATCTCAAAAGCGCCCGGCGCTCAGTGCAATGTGACAACAGCAACATCAGCAGCAGCAGTAACAGCCAGAACAACAGCAGCTCGAACAGCAGATTTAAAATCTGTGTAAAATACAGTTGATAAATTTATCACAAAAGCATCAACGACAGTATCAGCAGCAGCAGCAGTACGAGGAAGGAGGACCTTTCAGCTTAATATTGTTCACAAACAAAGTTGAAAAAGGTAAATTTTAGTTCTGTTTTATTGCATTATGAAATAATGAAACGCTATTAGGGTGAAGGTTACATATATTTATTGAAAGATCGAAAATTAGCGCTCAATCCCAGGTCATTTCTGCGAGATAAGTGAAATATAAGCCATTTTTCGTTGAGGCATGCTTCTAGACGTTTCACATAAAAAACAATACAAGCATAAAGTACAGCTTTCAAGAGACGCTGTTCACTCGAAAGGCACAATTGATACGGCTTATGTGATGAGCTTTTTAAGGGTATTGAACTACAACTAACTGTAGCTTCGATATCCACAGCGATACTTATACTAGAGAGATACAGGTCTCCAAGTATGTGTTGAAATCATATATACTATAGCAGCGTACTATTTCCTTAATATATAAAATTAAACAATCTAACTAAAGAGTAAGTGGAAACAAATACCTTTACATATACCTGTAGTTTGCCTTTATGTTTTGCAGTGTGGTCTACTTAGCTTGTGTGTGTGTGTAAAAATAAGGTACTGACCATTTGGGGTGTGGTTGCGAGAGTCTCATCGGGTGAATTACATCAATGCCCCTTTCATAGAAGACGTAGAGTATTGATTTGATGACTTTGCAAGTATACATTCGTTTATTGACCATAATTTATAAAACTGTTCCTATAATCTTTGTATCTTAATCTATTCTTGAATATATAACACTTCTTAGGCCATTATTTACATTTATTAATGTTGAGTAATAATGAAACTGCAAATGTATGAAATAGAATAGTTACATGTCTCTGTAACTTCACTTTATTTTTGAAAATTTTCACCGGCTGCCGCTGAAGATGCGCGTATAAGTCTTTCGCAGAGTTGCTCGCCCCAGCTCAAGAGTATCGAGAGGATCATCATGAAAATCAGATAAGTACCTAAAATATGAATTTTTAGCAAAACTTGAATTCGAGTTACTTATTTACAAGTAATCTTTTATGTTCTCGGTTTATTTAAGTTTATTTAACCTCTCTCTGTCTCTCTTTCGCTCATTCTCTTTCTCTTCCTCTCTCTTTCTCTCTCTCTCTCTTGCTGCTAAATGTCGCGAAAATGAAAGCTATTAATATGGACACTGGTCAACGCCACCTGCATATTGATCAAGATTTAATACCCCAATAGTAGTGGATAACTCTGTTGTACCCTTTGTGGAGTCTGTTAAAAATGGAATGACCCTGTTTCACGAGTTTGTGCTAATGCGCATTTTGCTCTTTACATACTGCGGTACAAAGCGTTTAGACTGTCGAGTAATTTAAAAACGCAGTTAGTTAATTCGTTAGTATTGCTGTATTTTAATTATGCGTGTTTAATTTTCTTCAATTTGCCGGATTACCTTGCTGTAAAATTGCGGTGACTTTGCAATATGGCGGTTAGGTCTATTTTTAATTTGCGTAAGGATGCTAGGTTTAAACCATACCACGAGAAATTAAGTTGGCTTTCGCTCAGGCATTAATGGATTTTTTTTGGTATCGCAATGTACAAAGACTTACTTGAAATAAGCCTAGTTACCTGGCTGATCTTTTTCCCAATCTACCCACTGATGTACGGAGATCAGCTAGACAAGCATCGTCTGAATTCTTAGTGCAGTTTGCGATCAGCGCGCTTCTAGATCAGCGTTCTAAAAGGTGACCAGTTAGCGAATAATACATTTTTCTATCACAGTTAAATCAACTAACACGAACTCTGTCTGATATATACTAAAAATCTGAGGCGCTTCAAGTACTCTGTATCTAATGCCGGACCTAATGTATAGGGCTACACCTCTCTCCTGAACATACTGCCGAGTACCTTTATTTGCTGTCAATACTAATCGGCGATCGTATCGGGAGTTAACCACGTTTCCGAGATCGCGAGCACATCAATGACATTTGCATGTACATATGTAGAGAGAGAGAGAGAGAGAGAGAGAGAGAGAGAGAGAGAGAGAGAGAGAGAGAGAGAGAGAGAGAGTGAGAGAGAGAAATAGTATATTACATGCCTAGGGAGGAAAAAGCTTGCAGAGTCCATATGAGATATGGGCTGTCCGAATTTATTCCCGTCTTTATCTCGCCCGGAGGGGAGAAAAATAGTTTTCTCCCCTCCGGCCGGAAAGCGTCAACTTTCTGGCCGCTGCGTGAATTGAAGTTGCCGCTTTCCGGCCTCGGCTTCGCCTCGGTCGACAATTACATGTGATCTGAGACATTTCTTATTTTACTGGCCTTGGGTAGTAATATACTATTTCTTCACACTAGCGCCGAAATTACCAATTTCGCTCCTGGCGCCCGGCAGCGAAAGTGGTACTTTCGGTGCAGAGTGGAGAAAATAATATTATAATAATAATGTCACAAGTTCTATTATCTTAATTCTTCTTGACAGTCTGTAAACTTTCGTGTTAAATAATTCAATTTTATTTTCTCCTTATAATTTTCAATATTTAGAGATATTCTTTTATTTCGCTGCTACTAACGATTATAATTTCTGACCCCGTCGAGCATTTTAAACATTAATGCTCTTATTGTATTATTATGATCGGGTTCGGGGTAGAAAGATTCACCCGCATTAGTATAAAAAGAACAATTAGGAACATGCTTTATTGATTCTTAAATATGATATACGTCGGCTCTCGCTTATTGTCATAATCAGACTGACTGTAAAACAATAACAACCGTGTTGCTGCAGGTTCCCATGCGCGATTCCGAATGTTCGAATCATGCCGCTCGAACCTGGGCATAACAGTATTTTAAAGGTGGCTTGCTCGCACTGATTGGTATTTGCACTCTCACCTATATCCCGATGATTCAATAAATATGTCTCCAAACGATCGTTTATCCAAGAAATATACCAATTTCCCAATTAGTATCTAGCTCTTGAGCAGCATCGGCACTGCACCGCATTCAAAGATCCAAACCAGCTATCCCCGAGCGACGTGAGCTATAGATAGTCCCCTCGTGTAGTCCCCCCTGATGTCCTTTATTGCAACTCGAGTTCGCCGTTGTCCGACAACTTTCATTAGCTAGGCCGAGGCCTCGTTCTTCCCGAGGTAGCAGTCTGCGTGTACATACACCGCTGTTCATTCACATCTGCACAGTGCACATGCATATCTGCTGCCTGCATATGCAAAAGAATAAAGCTTAATTAAGCTGGAAAATTCAGTTCAGCCATACAGATCGAATGAAATTAGTTTTTTCAAAGTTTTGAGGATCGTGAATATTTCGATGTGTGAACGTGCGCGACGCGCGTGATTTATTGCGTGAATTTTTGTATTCGCCGAGAGAACAATAGGTCATTAGAAAAGTTTTGTTCGAATATCTATACACATACGTTCAGGAGATTCGTCCTTACGGCGATACGTTGGTCAAGTCAGAATACAGATTATGCAAAATAGTTGAGAGAAAAAGAGCGCAAGCTCTGCACATGCGTGTGATGAATATTTTTTAGTGAATGCTTCAATGCTTTTACAGTACGACTCGTTTCTCTATGCATGCAGAAGTTTAACTGAACAGCGAATGAAAATATGATCTCAATGAGCGCATGAACTTCAAATTATTCTAGTCTATGAATTTCAAATTAAAAATTGGGGGAGTCGGCAAGCGAAGTTTGGAATATTCGCGAATTCTCGTTATGTGATGCCAACTTCAAAGCGCTCCATTTACTGCTAGCTTCATAAGGGGAATCGAGAGGGATTAACGACCCAATTCATCCACTGTGTTTTAAAATTGTACTTGATGGTATTTTATGGAACAAATCATTGGTAGTAGAAGAGCTAATCTTTTCAAATTCCATGAGGTTGACTCTATTCAAATGCTGCAGATAATGCACGCTTGCCTCCCTAAAGCCAGAGATAGAAGCTGTGATAGGTTATCGTACGTATATTTCTATTTATCGTGACCTATTCAACCTAGTACGAAGTAGTAGTGCGAGGTATGCAAATAATATAATAGTAACATCTCATATAAGTGTGTCAAATGGGTAAACATAGAATTATTTTTAATAAGTAATCCGTAGTATCTATAGCTTTATTCATAAAGAAAATTTAAACCTAGTTTTAACAAAAATCCGTGGTAAGTGATTTAAAATGCTGGAATCGGCTGATCACGACAGTGGGCAATATCAGAGTCCAGAAGACAACTTTAATGTGCCAAAATAAAGTATGATATATATATTTTCAAGTACCACTAGCGCGCCACACGCGGCCTGGAGGGCCACTGGTGACTTGCACCTTGCATCGCTTCGCGTTTTGCATATAAGGCACGACCACACGTAGCTCGCGCTCGCCCGATCCGCTGCTACTCACGCTTCACTCTTGCACAGTGTGTTGTGTTTTGTCCTCACACGATCATATAATATTCGTAAAAAGTTGTATTTGAATGAGATCTACAACTTTTCTATTTAACTTTTTAGTGTAGAATGTATTAAATTTAAGTTGTCTACGAAAATATTCGTATTTTAATGTTAAAATTCGATTGTAGGTTATTAAGTCGATTTAAATGCATTTTTCAGCTTTGATGTTAATAGAAAAAAAAAAATTATACCTCAATGAGCGGAACAACTTTTCTGCTTATAACTTTTTATTGCAGAACGTTTCAGTTTTAAGTTGTCTGCAAAAATATTCGTATTTTAATGTTATAATTCAATTTTAGATTATTCAGTCGATTTAAACGCATTTGTCAGCTTTGATGTTAAGAGAAAAAAGTTGTATCTCAATAAGATCAACAATTTTTCTATTTAACTTTTTTTTATAAAATGCATTATTTTTAAGTATTTTGCAAAAAAGCTGATTTATTAATTATAAAATTCGATTTTGAATCGTTAAGTTAATTTGAAAGCATTGCTCAGCTTTGTTGTCAATAGAAGAAAGTTGTATTTTATCGAGTTCTACAACATTTCTGTTTAACTTTTTTTTTGTAAAACGCTTGGAATCAAAACTAACTTAAAAATTGTTTTTAGCGGTTTTTCGAAATTACCGTATAATTAATGTATCCATAGAATCGGGGCTCACTATCGCCTTATTAGCTCTAGGGAAGTTTATAAAAAAATTGGCTCAATCGCAGTCGATTTCGTCGAGATAAGTAAATCACAAGCCATTTTTTGTAAAAATGCATATAAAAGAACAAAAAGCGCATTTGTAAAATAAGTAAATTATCGAAAATCGAAAATTTTTTATTTTTCAAATCATTACATACAGCTCATTGCATATTTTCCAATGATAAAACACTATAAGGCTCTCATGTGTCGCGGTCGTGTCTAAAAAGTCATATTTACGTTAAGTAGTCTTACTTTGCATGTAAATCAATCATTTTCTGTTACATTCAACATTTAACTCAGGCCTCCTCCCTTTATTCAAAATTCAAAATTTTACGCGATAGTATAGAAAAAATAGTAAAATTGATACTAAAAGAATTAATAGACTGTTCTTTACGTTTTATACAGTTATCATTTGTTTTACAAAGTTTAAAACTTACCTCAACGTCTTCTGAAGTGGCATCTGAACAATGCCAAAATAATGTAATTCAAATTCCGTTCTACGAAATGTTTAATATGTAAGCTTTAAAGTACGTACATATAATAAACTAACAGATGGCAACAAAGTCGTGGTATTTGGCAATTTAGTTTTTATAATTATTTTCATTAAAAACTTAGTTATTTTCTGTCTATTCGATTCCTCACATTATGATACACTATTTAAAATTTTAATGGCTTATATCTTCAATAATATTAAGTATTTTTTTACAATAAAAAATTTCATACAGTATTATAGCACCAGGATTTTTTAAAGATAATAAACATAAATTGCATTCGCCAAAATAAGCGATTATTAGTCAATAGCGACAAGTTAACAGAAAGAGAAAATGTTGAATATTTTTAATTCGTTCATGTACAGCTTCATTAGAATATTAATTTGATGAAATTTCGAAAAATTTATGAAATATGCAAGTTCTTTTGTTCTCGACGTTTATCAAAACCATTTGCTATAGTCATTTCAAACTGGCATCTTACACATTTCAATTTCACACGCAATTCCCACGATTTTAAATGTAGGCGCTATACAAGTCGAGCCCTTCGCGTTGACTAGTCGAACTCTGGAGGATAGAAAAATAATTGATGGCTCTTCACGGCCGCATCATTTCTTGCCGCGCGTCTCCTCTCGAAGTCTCGGTAGAAGAAGAAGAAGAAGAAGAAGAAGAAGAAGAAGAAGAAGAAGAAGAAGACGAAGACGACGACGAAATCTCGGGACCTCGTTATCGAGGGGACATCCTTTTTCCGTCGCACATGCTAAATGCTTTCACGTGTCTCGCTATCTCTCTCTCTCTCGCGCGCGCGCGGGCGCGCAGCTTCTCCCTTGCCGAAGAAAAACTCTTCGCCGCGCGGCCGAGAAAGAAAATGAGCGAAGGTGCAGCAGGCAGGAGCAAGCGCCGGGACAGGGATGGATTTTCTTTATGATTTTGGGAGACACTTTCTTTTCATTGCCGGAGCGGCCTCATTGTCGCGCCCGAAGACAAATCGTTGCTCGGCCGCTTTGCCGCGCGAATATTACGGCGATAATTATTTTCGGCGCGAAACTTTTCGGCCTGGGCTTTATTATCTCGCGGCTGGTATTGTCCTCGAGCTTGGACTTTGTAACGCTCCGATTTATTATCATGGAGGTGTGGCTCCGAAATGAAAGAACAGCAGCCCAGCGCACCGAGCTTTGAATGGAATACATTATATCTCGAGGAGAATGCCAACTTTTCGATTCTATTGAGCGTCGAGGTTTGCCCTTTTTTTTGGCGAGACGCAATAATTACCTGTACCCAATGGCGCGATGCATATAGATACAGGCAGAAAGAAGTCACGTCTTCGACAGGCGGAAGAGCGTAAAAGCGCAACACATGTATGCGCGCGCAAAGGGAACCGAGCATAGAGAGAATGAGAGAGAGAGACTCAATTTGTTTGGATATTCTTGTATAGTACAACCCGACGCCAGATGCCTAATTGTCGACTTGACCCGGAACGCGCGCGTGCGCTGCTTCTATTTTCGGGCGCGACTCTCGCGACTGAGGAGAAGGAGGGTCGTAGTGTGTAGGACCTTTTGGATTTTAACTTCATCTCGGGACTCTTGGGAGTTGGGAGTAACAATACTAATGTAAGTAGTACAAAAGATCGGTCGGAAGTTTTTATGTTATTTTCATTTGACAGTGTTATTCCTTTTTATTTTAACACATTATTAAGGAAAGAGCTCTGATGGAAAATTAATGATTTTGGTTGTTAGCGAAAATCGTTATAAAATTATATTTGAACTATCTTCTGTTATAACAATATTTTTCGTTAAGAGCAATTAAATATGTTAATATAAGATATAATTTTTACTTTTAAAATAAACTAATGCTACAGTGATATTTTTAACTTCAAAATTAAGCAAACGTTAGGTAACACGTGTGTGTCAAGGCACTATATTTTTGCCCTTTATTAAACTTGAAGATTTTAAAACATAATTTGTATTGTATTATAAAATTAAAAGCTATTTTAAATTTTAAAGAAATTCAGTAGCAAATAGCAGTTAGTGAATTTTCTAGAATAATAAAGCTCAATAAAAATATATACTTGGAGCTTTTATTCGATTAAGTCTATTATAAAGTTTTTTCTGCACTTTTCGAAAATTTAATTCTGACAAAAAATCAGATTTTCCGTAAGATGTAGAACCGAAATGCAAGGAAATTTATTTTGAAATTTATTATAATTTGACGCAGCTTATAATTAATTATTCTCTATTACTTAATACATTACGTGTAATTAATCTTTGAATACAGTGTATGAACTATATTACAGAAAGAATGTGCTGTATATTTGAAGTTGTAATTGAAGATAATAATGACTTACAGCAAAATCAATATGTAATACTATTAAAAATATTGGAATAAATGTTCAAATATCATGCGCATATTAATTTTGATTCATGTCATGCGTATAAGTCAGTATGTACTAATTAAACATTAATTAAACGCTATTGAATTTAATTGAACAGTGTAAGTGAATATTAGAAATTATCTTCGTTCGCAGGTACTGAGTATTAAGTGACTGACCAATTTATGAAAAACCAACCAACTAGATTCTGCTCAAGATTAATTTCGACTGGTCACCTAAGTGTTAATCAACAGTGACTAAATGAATTTCGACGAACCACAAGCATTATCGCTTATCTCAAATGTTCTATAGCTCCTTCTAATCGGGAGTAGACAAATCGTTCGCTGGATTAGAGATGCTACTGTTTCCCCGATTAGACCACAAGACTGACGACTAATAAGTTTGGACTACTGGAGCTAGTGAATAATGGACTGTTGGAATTAGCGCTTAGAATTTACTTTTCGGCATTTTTTCAAGCGATTGTTCTAATGTTTATTCTGGTGAAAATACATTAATCCATTTAATAATTTTTATGATTATTGCTAATTGGTGAATTCCATACATATGCATGTACTATTGCAAAGAGTCTATCACGTTTTGGAAAAAATTACAATGCAATTATTACAATATAAAATCCCTTAATTAAATAGTATATTACGATACAAGAGTAGTTAGGCTAGGCGGGTTCTGGCGCAGGGGGCTTCTGGCGCAGGCCGGTTCTGGCGCATCCCTCCTCCCCCATCTCTCTCTAGACCGGTTCTGGCGCATCCCCCCTCCCCCATCTCTCCCTAGGCCGGTTCTGGCACAGGCCGGTTCTGGCGCATCCCCCACCCCCTTTTTTATGGATCGATAGAAAAATTTGTGGTCACTTTTAATGACATGGGTAGCAGCCATGTTTTTTTATAATGTTATTGTAGAGTATTTTGAAACATGTGAGTTTTTTATTTTATTCTGTGAGACAATAGAATTGAAAAAAAAAGTATTCCAAATGACAGAGGAAATGACAGATCTACAATAGCAGTATAGAAACGATATGGAAATGATCAAGGTGAGTTTTTACATTTCACTATTAATAATCCTATAACTTACTATTATTTATTATTTTAGTTGCAACTTCAGGATGACGTTCAAATGTATGAAAACATAATTGATAACGATAGGCGATTGATACAAGAATTAGAAAATTATATTTTAATTCTCAATGGCAGAATAGACGAGCAAGAGCGTATGCTGAATTTATACAGAGATGAAATGAGAAACTAGTTTTCACGTTTATTCTAATAAATTCATAATTTTCAATAGTATAATTGTTTTTTTATTATGGACACACATATAACCTCTCATACACGCACATACACACACATACATAACCTCTCATGTCCCTCTCTCTCTCTCTCTCTCTCTCTCTCTCTATCTCTCTCTGTCTGCCTCTCTCTTTACACCTTTCATAAATATATATGTCGTACGCGCGTTTTACACCGTACGCGTGCGCTTTTAAAAAATTTATCGAGTAGCAGCCTGCGTTCACTGCAGGTTGTATATCTATGCTTATAGCGACCTGTGGCAGGTTGCTTTCATAGCAGGGGATCCAGCAGCGTGCGTTCGCAGCGAGTTGGGCCTGCAGATAGTGGGGAGTCTTGGGCTGCTGGTGTAGGCATGCTCTGCACTATAACTCTTACGCGCGTATTGGGTAGTACGACACCATATATATAGGTAGACAAGATGGCTGTGCATAGTCGGGAAATAACATTGCGTCTTATGGGGGCTGGACGTATTTGTATTTTTACAGCAAATTTGGTAAATAAACGGTTCCTAAGGCCAGCGCGTCGAGTTGCCTGTGCAGCAGACAAGTAGGTTTAACCTCCAATTTTGGTACTTAAGTGTATGTTTATAAATATTAGATCAAGAGTTCAGTAATTCAAAATTTCTAAACATATACAGAAAACATTGCTGAATCCAATTTTACTGGCCTTAGGAACTGTTTATTTACCAAATTTTCTGTAAAAATACAAATACGTGCAGCCCCCATAAGACGCAATGTTATTTCCCGATTATGCACAGCTATCTCGTCTACCTATATATACGGTGTCGTATTACCCAATCCTCTTCGTACGCGCGACATTTCATCCCCACTCTCGCGCGTCTCTCTTCGTACGCATGGTATTCTACTTCGCGCAGCGGTAGGCTGTATCGGTTTGTCACCGCTAGATGGCGACGTGCGGTAATGACACAGGCGCGCACATCGACAGTAGGCTCGTGCCGGCGCTGTGTATATCTATATACAGTGGGCTCGTGTCGGCACTGTATATATCTATATATACGGTGGGCTCGTGCCGGCAGTATATTATATAAACAGTGGGCTCGTGCCTCGTGTATAGTGGGCTCGTACCGGCCTCGTGTATATGTATATACGTATATATTGTGGGCTCGTACTGGCCTAGAGGAAAAGGGGGTGGGGGATACGCCAGAACCCGCTTGCGCCAGAATCCGCTTGCACCAGAAAGGGGAAGGTGGATGCGCCAAAATCCGCTTGCGCCAGAATCCGCTTGCACCAGAAAGGGGAAGGTGGATGCGCCAAAATCCGCTTGCGCCAGAACCGACCTGCGCCAGAACCGGCCTAGAGAGAGATGGGGGAGGGGGATGCGCCAGAACCGGCCTGCGTCAGAACCGGCCTAGGCAGAGATGGGGGAGGGGGGATGCGCCAGAACCGGTCTAGAGAGAGCAAAAGAATCAATTCGCGGAATTCGTAAAACTAGGCATAGTAGGGTCAAAGACTATTCTCATAAATTCTCGGTGCCCGCTAGGTGTAAAATGCTTACTCCTTTTTATTTTTTTTCTATGCTCCCTTTTATTATTTTTTTTATTCCACCAGAGCAAGATTAATGTCTCGATGCTTATCCACGCGTTAGAGTTGAGGCATCGATCACTGACTCGCGGCTTCTATAATTTAGTTTAAGGGTAGGGAGGGATTGCGACTTCTTATCATCGCGCTCACCACGATTTTTCATTATTTAGCTCTGTGCGAAACTTGATTTTTCGAACGCCTAGGGGTTATATTTTTTCCTCGTGCGAAGACCTTTATTGCTTGTGACGAATCATTAGTTGTTTGATTGCGCTCGGTAGATTTTGTTTACTTTTTAATTGCAAAAAGCTGAACGCCATTGATGCGACGATAAATATAGAAAGGATTTTAAAAAATACTCGATACGTCATTCATTATTATTTCACGTATAGAGATGTTCGTTTGGAACACGTCGGCTTAATTGCTAATTAATGTATATTTAAAATGAGTCTCAAAATGAAAGGCGCATGAAAATTTTTTGATAATATTTGTAAACAAACGTGAAAATGTCAGTCATTTTCTCCCAACAATGAAAATAAATAAAAAGTGAGCGTTAGTGAGCGAGGTATATCACGCTATTATTGAATTATGAACTACATTTAATTTAGTTTTTTAAATAACAAATTATATTTGATTTAAAATTCAAATTTAATATTCCGCGTTATAAAAAATGACATGTTTTAAATAAAATGTTTCATAAATGTAACAAAATAATGCATTCATCGGAGTGAGTAGCAAACGAGGCTTATCATACTAGTAAATAATTATTATTCTATTACATTAATTTGGGTTTGCAGATTATAGATGCTATCTTTATATCTTTATTTAGTTGTAGAAATCTTTTTATTAGTATATAACTACTGAACTGGGTAATTGCCTTTAAAGTTGAGCTATTGCATTTTGTGGAAACAAGGAGTTTAATTAAAAAATCCAGGAGTATTTGTTTGATTGCCTCTAAAAGCAACCTAACTGGGTAAAAGACTTTTATCGTAGTTTTATAGAGTGACTTGCAAAATTAAGGTAGCTTTATAATCAAAATCTTATTTGGTTTAATAATCTTTTAAATTGATTGAAATTTTAGTTATTTGTTCTATGTTGATTTATTAACTTTAATATCGTTTCTTTTTAATATTCAACAAGTTTTAGAACATATAACTTAACTCGAACGATATATAACCAGAGAACCACCTCATGTACTTTATGTTATTAAATTTTTTATTGAACTATTAAATGTATAAAATGTTAATCGAATACTCTGTACAAATCAATATGAAAATTTAATACGTTAGAAAAGAGAATAAGAATATCTTACAATTAATTGGTGCACAGTTTTTTCAAAATAGATTTTTCAACTTATTATTAATGCCAACTTGAGTTATATATTTGAGCTCCAAGAATAATAGAAAAAAATTTAATAGAAAATGAAGGGCGCTAATTTGAAGGTTCATTCGACGAACCAAACACCATATCGATAAACCTGCGATAAATTTTCTGGTGACGCAAATATAACTATTCTTCCAAGGTTCTGATCATGATCCTCGTCATCAAAAGAATTATATAGGAGGAATTTATTGCTGCTTATAATGTTACCGTATATTGCACGAGAATATCTTCGAATTCCAACAGATTAATAGGGTTAGTAGGTTTTTCCTGTAAATAAGCGCGAAACATTCGTTTTCGCCAACTTGGTCTGTCAGGAAGTTCCACTATGACTTCTAAAAAAACTAGAAAGAAAAACATCAGCCCTTGTGCCTATTAAAAATCCTGTATACGATAGTTACCGGACGGAACGTGATGCAAACTACCTATGCAGGATTTAAGCTGGAGGTATTTCCAGATGTGCTAATGTGGCTCTTTTTGTTGAATTTATCAAGTTCAGTGCTTGCACTTCTTCGAAGTTTGGGGCATGATTATATGTTGAGATTTGTTCGGTCCTTTATGAATCACTGAATTGGCTCCATCTTCGATAGTGATGGCCCTTTGTCCACACTCAGATGCAGTTCGGAACTTCTAGTATCTTCGAAAATCGCCCGAATGTTTATAATATAAATAACCACTTATATGAAAGAATACTGATTATCTCGCGCATAAAATTTCAGACATTATTGAAATATATTATTAATTTTTAATTTAAATCAAAATTCACGATTCAAGAAACGTCAATTTAGGATTGTGAATGACAACACTTTAACAAAAATTTATCAACAAAAGCACGATTCAAGTGAAGATGGTTAGAATCACATAGAATGGAATATTTGATGTCAGTATTCTTTCTTAAATTCTATTCTTTTTTTGATTTTGGAAAAAATTGCACTTTGAAAAAAAGAATTTTCGAAAAAACGGTCTTTCGAAAAAAAATGATCGGGATATTTGTTTTGGAAAAACTGTTCCCCGCCATTATAGTTATATGGTAAAAAAGCATCGTTTATACTAAACGTGTTAATTAAACAGAATTATTATTTTTTTATACTTAGTTATCAATAAAACAATATAAAAATTTATTATAAAAAAATATTCCATAAATATTATCTTTAAAAACATAAAAACGTGAGTATACCAATTTTAAATTGAAAATCAACCAAATTCAATCATTACCGATTGCCCGAATAAACTTTCAAATTCATTTTCTATTACGATCCTATTTGACATGGTTAACCCATTAACAATATATTCCACAATTCATAAAACAGCTTGTGAATTCTTTCCCAACGGTTTATCACTTTGAAAAAAAATATTTTCTTTTCGTGTCTCAAGTTTCGATTTCCTGGCTTATACTGCATAGCAAGTCATTCCTATAGCTCTAAACTCTTCTTGGAAGCTCGTCTCCTTGCTGTGGTTTTGCGAAACTCGAGTAAGCCGCAGTCGTCGAGTGTAACCAAGCATTGGCTACCTGAATGTCAACTGCAATGAATGTACATTTTTGATGGATTGTCGAAGGATGTAGTTCTTGATGTGTTTTTTCTTCTTCCTATATAAATATTTGCTATGTGCAGTTTTGATACATTTTTTATTGAGGAGTCTCAAACGAATAAATGAAAAATTCAAATTTCCCTTTACAATGTAAGACACGATTAAATAACTAATTTTCTAAGAGCAAATAATGAAAATAAATTTACAAAGTAACACGACGTTGTTACACTTTTTTATATAATTATATAAAGTACGCAAACATTTTGCGGTATGGCATTTGGATTACACAATTTCGAGGCATTATTCAGATGCCTTTCTACCGCACGATGTGTACATGTGAGCTGCAAACTTTGTAAAGTAGTAGATAATTACACAATGAAGTTACAGACAAAGTAGTTGTTTTTGTATTTGTTAAGGGGATAAAACACTCCTATTAGTTTAAAAAATCATAAATAAAATTAGTATTAAGTAATTATAATAAATATTTAATTATATTAACACTTAAAATTGAAAAAATTGAAATATTAAAGTTGAAAAATTAAGCGTTTTTACTATAAAAAATGTTCTAAACATTCAAATGAAAATGCCTACATTCACACGAGAATGACAGATATTTGAAAAATTTTCCAATTTGTTCCAGTTCCCTAGACCTATTTGTTGGTCTAAAATCCTACGGTAACCAAAAAAGTCCATGTCGAAGTCAACGAACTCCAAGCATGGTTACGAAAATTCAAATATGGACTACGATGATTTAAATTAAAGGTTATATTGTCTACTTTTAGTATAAAAATACTGATATTATTAATTATTTATTATGTTTACACAATATTAATTTTATTTATGATTTTCTTTTTAACTAATAGGGATGTTTTGTTCCCTTAAATTGTTGTGAAATTGGAATTATTTTTCTAGTCTATTTATTACGATCTCATAATATTTACGTGAATTCTTTTGCAGCAAAAATATAAACATAAATCAAAAGGCGATGGTCCATCGATGCGCCGACAGAAATAAAATAATTTATTAAAAAGACCAGGCGTAGCTAGGCATTCGCATCGACGCAGGGCATAGAAGTAAACGCTCTGCCAAAAGAAGATAAAAGGCGCAATTTGTCTAATGGAATACGGCTTACCAGACCTGCTGCTTTTCGTTGCGCGCGCGTCTGTATGATAAGCGAACGAAGCGAAAGTCTTGCGATCAAAGTGTATTCTACAGTATTATGCATGCTATATACACGCGCAGTCTTTTCTTTCACTGATCTTTCTCTTCTTTTTTTCTCTTTATTAAATTTATCTCGCTCTCGTTCGGGTGGATTACGACTGAGCGAGTGTGCACTTTAAATTTCTCTCATGCGATTCGCAGTATCGACGTTTTCGCATATCGGGAATCGATTGCACAAGCCTTTTGAGCTGCACACGTGCGTATTTTTGAAAATATTGAGAAGTACAAATGTGATTCGTTAGCCTTTGTCGAACGAAGAGCTGTGCTTTTTAAAAAAAAAAAATGTTACAGTGCCTCTAGCTACACTGTTGGCCTTCTGCTGTGTATGCACCAATTTTTTACTTCGTGCGCATGGAATGGCCTTCCATTTAATTATATTACAGATACGAATTGAAATCCGTTTTGTGTGTTTTCGGAGGGCAAATGTACAGAATTCAAGGAAATGACGTACAAGTTTATTCGTTCTTTTATGTTGTTGAATTCGTCAAGATTTATTGATGTTTAACAACGTATTAACGATGAAGGGATCATTGTAAATGATTTTTCCATTGCAAATGTTAAGCGAAAAATATTGCTAAACTACAAGAAGGAGTGGATCTATGCTACTAGTGCTATGGGCCCAATGTGTTATAGACTCAGGTGCGCTACGAGCTCAGGTCAGCTCAGGTTCGATAAGTAGTGATAAATATGTGTTAGATGTCGCGTCGGATGTTTTGCGGCGCCAAACATAGCTGAGAAACAATGCATTAACAATTGTTTTCATAAATTAGATATGATTATCTAACTTCTTATATACTGGAATAATTAATGTTTGAAGCAATGACTTTTACATTAATCCGAAGAAAACTTTTCTTATTGGTCCAACGACCCTTTAATCGATTTGCAAACTTTGCATTTGTCGCGATCTTACAATAGCTTTATTACGTTGCGGAGCCCGCTAAACTCAGCAATATAAAATATTCTGTTCCTTTTCTGGAATGTGTTAGTCTTCTCGTATAGCTCGCCACGATGTATTCCGCGCGTGTTCCCATTACCCGGTCGCCCCCTCTTTTCACCCGTCTCTTTTCACCAAGGCAGAAAAAAAGGAAGAAGAAGAAAAGCGAAAAAATAAAACGCAAACGAGGCGCGACGCGTATACGTAATAACGTAGAGCAACAGCAGCTTTTCAAGTCGCCCGTCCTTTAATCGCGTTTCTCCCCGCGAGTTTCTCATCGTACGCAGCCTCGAGCCTTACTTATACGCGTAAAAGCCGCCTTTTCATTAGAACGTCTCTTCGCCCTGGAAACATACTCGGGAGCTCTCAGTATTTTCCGTCTGATGCAAAAGTGTCTTTGCGCGAGTTACCGGAATAATTTCTCGTTAGGCTAATTTTAATGCTACACGAGAAATTATTGCACTTTCAGCGGGAGTTCGGGTTGCTCTGCCCTGTCGTATAGCTCGAAAGTTGACTGTTAGAATGGTTGATTCTGTTGGGAGGAAATTACTTTTTTGCCTTATCTCGTGCGAGCCGTGTTTTATTTTTGAACATTACGCCTAGTCGACGAATAAATAAGCCGAGTGTTTACCATCGCCGTATATACTTCTTATTGCACGTGAGAAAGACCTCTTACCCTGTTGATTTATAATAGTCCGATATGCTAATTAGCCAACGACTCGAAAATCGATAGACCTTCTCGGCCGATTAAAAAAAACAAGCCGCCGAAATATGTAATGGCTCACGTGAAAGACGTGTAATTATGTAAAAAATTCATATCTGGAAAAGTAACATTTTTTTTAACGCAAAGCTACCCTGGTAGAAACTTAACGATAAATTAGCTAATTTCTTTACGAATTAGCTAATTTATAACGAAATTAGTTAATTTATTGTTAAGTTTCTACCAGGATAAAGGTACTCTTGTATCTTTTCGACACTTTCTGTAGACTTGTCTATATGAGGTTGATAGTATTACTTGAACTTTTATTTGCATTGTTTCTTTTTAGTCGTCTCCGTAACCTTGCATTATTTTTTACTTCAGTTTTTGAATTTTTTCTTAATCTTGACCAGGTAAGTTACAAGACTGGACTGCATTTTTTCAATTTTTTTCTAATTGCCTGAGTGCCTGTAACAAAATCTAATAACCATTCATGTAATTAGACTATATAGTAATGACTTCCTTGTCCAACAATAATTAGTTTTTTTTTTTAATGTAATGAACATACTTTTGGCCTTTTATATAAGATTTTCATGTTTGTCATTTTTAATGCTGTTTTCCATGCTTTCAATGTAGTGTTAAATTTTCACTAGATTTCTTTTACATTTTGTAAAGTCTGGGACCATAACTACCATAAGAAAAAAGGAAATTCAAACACCTTTTTATGTACTTGTACTGAAGTATTTCATACGTAAGTAATTTAGTAATACTATATCTGTTCATACAACACTGCTGCTGATCAACATGTCCTTTTAACACCCAATCTAGGTCTCGATAAAAACTGAGAAATTTCACTCTGAAAATTGTGTCGATAATGTCAGAAGAAAATTAAATGAATATTGGGAAACATTTTTATTTAAAATTAGATGTACATTTTTCCCAAATAAAACCCGAAAATGCGGGGGTCGAGACAGGGAGGACGCAGGGACTTACTTTGACGAAACCTCATCTAATGAAAGAAATGTTACCAACTTTCAAAGTTTTTAAAAGTAAATTTTACTACGAGCATAATACTTTTTACTATTTTTAAACTCTCAGAAAGAAATTTTACTCGATTTGTCAAAAAAGTTTATAAAAGAATAAGTCACCAGCCATTTTGGATGGATTATTTTGTACGAGAAAAATTATTATCATAATAGTCCCAATCGAAACGGTCTCGCCTCGTAAAAAACGCAACCCTTCGGGGTCGTGTCGATAAAGGTAGCCGCGCCTTCTTCGGCGTTAATTGCAGCAGTGTTCGATGGTTCTGTATAGGCTATAAATCTCGTCTCGCGCGGCGGTGGGTCGGTCAAGCCTTTTTTTCTTTCATTTTTCTTGTGCAGACATGGAATGCTAGTCGGTGAGAATTCTTCGCGCCCTTCGTGAAAGGATTGCAGAGTCACCTTAGCGAATATTGGCTGCGAGAGAAGGTGATGAGAGCTTTATTTGGTAGATGCTTTTGTCAACTGTGTTGGATGATTTCCAATAGTAAATAAAAGCTTGGATTTCTTACACTTCAGTTTATTTTGTTATGTATTTTGAATGTATATTGCAATGCTCTGAGTAATTGAATCGAATGAAAAAATTTTTCTCTTACAATAGCTAATATGTATTATTCTAATTTTTTTATTAAATTTGTAACATCTGTATAAATATTTTTTCTAGTAGATCAATCGAACAAGAGTGTATTCTATGCCCAGATGCTAAGAATGTCTACGGTGAGGGCCGAAATCAAATTCATAGATTTCACTAGCATGCATAAAAATTGTATTACACTTTTATCAGTATTTCTAAGCTTATATAATGCATTTTAAATTTAAATTAATATAAATGTAATAAAAATATTTCGATAATTTTTTAATCCTTTCCAGAAGATGATATTATGGTGAAATCTTTTAAAATATCGATTTAATCGAATAAAAACAGTCGATTTTCAAAAATGGAGTGATTCTCCGAAACAAACATTTTTTATTATTGTTGATATTACCAAAAAGTGGAAAGCAGCCCATAAACCCCAATACCAGATTCAATCTTTACTTTTAAACCAAGTGTCTAAACAGAGCTTTAATTAAAAATGAAAAAAATAAATAAATAAGTAGTACTTCTGAGGCAGTAGCCGACAAATAAACAATAGTGAGTCATTTGTCGGTTTCTCTCTATTTCCCCCACTTAGAATTAGCCGTGGGAAATGTTTTGAAGAGTGTATTCGTTATAAAATCGCTTCGTAGCCTTTCCTGAAGAAGACGACAATGATTGTCGAAACGTCGACAACAAAAAGAATGGGTGTTTTTATTTAACCTATAGAATGTTATATATAACTTGCCTCGGGAAGATCGATAAATTCTTCCATGATTACTTATAAAAAATCACCGAGGGATAAACTCACAGTAAAAAGTGTACGCACTTATCTACGCACTTCTAAATAAATAAATTGTTTAGGCTGAATTAACTGGACAAAAGTTATGAAAGTTCAAATAGCAAAATATAAATATTATTGAAAATTCAGAAAAATGACTAACTTTCTTTTTCATTTATTAAAATCATTATAATTTTAAGTATAATGATTTGTATTATATCTGTCCGTTGTAATCTGTTTAGTCTACCTATTAAGATCTGTAGTAAAGCTAAAAGTCTGTAACAGAATAAATAATTCATGTTAAAATCCATGGTAATGCTTAGAAACCTTATTGATTGAGTTATTGATGGAAAATGTGATGATAGAAATGCTGCATTAACCTTAGAGTTGATCTGAAAAAAATTATTTGTAAACATAAAGCTTTTTATTGGATTAATACTAATAGACTTAGTTACCATCATAAAATGTAACATATAAGTTTCAAATCAGTCAGTCGAGTTATTTTTGAGGTATCGTCAAGAAGAAAAAGATACCATTCAAGAAATTTTTATAATGAAAAGAAATGTACAAGAGCAAAATTTATATTCTAATTTTGCAATTAAATGGTAAAAATATTACTCAAGTATCTGTGCCGAATTTATAAAGATATCATTTGAATTTCAATGTATAGCCGTATTCAAGATTCAATTTATCTGATATTAAAAGTTTTTGTCAGATCACCACTTATGCACACATTTCACAATAAAATAATATTAAAAAGCAAAGAGTAACTGTCATTTCTTTAATTCTATTAAAATAATAGTCATGAATATCATACTTCTCACTATTATTTTATAATGGGAATAAAGAAATTAAATACCTTATAAATGCATACACGAAAATAACCCGGTTCGACTCGATTGATTAGTGAAAAAATCAGGTCAATTTCTCTCTCTCTCTCTCTCCCTCTCTCTCCCTCTCTCTTTCTCTCTCTCTCTCTCTCTCTCTCTCTCTCTCTCTCTCTCTATGATCCCATAAACATCCATGATGCACACGAATGCCTTGCCTCCTAGGAAATAAATAAGTTACGAATGATTTCATCCCGATGCATATATATCGCAAGGGCATTGTTCATCAGCTCAAAGACGTATATAGATACACATATAGAGTGAAGCTTTCTTTGTGCTTCATAAATAAAACATCGACGACCGAGTCGTCGCATTGTGTGGCCGTTGAATATTTATTTCAGCGTATACATTGCGTGGTAACAGCTGGATTATCGTATATAGCCTTTTCGTGATCCCTTCTTGTTTTATGTGAGGTAGGAAGGACCAGATCCACGCTTTTAATGAAATCTTTATGAAATTTTTGAGCGAACGTAGTCAAAGGTCCTTAACGTTGTTAAACATATTGTTATGTTTAGTGGCTGGCGTTGGAATTATCGATGATTAGTTAAACAAGCGTTTACAAAACATCTTTTTTTAAGAGCTGTTTTGCCTATAAACTTACTTTACCTGAGTATTAGAAAACGTAGCAATCATGGAGGTGTTGAGAATCAGTGTTTAAATGCGACGAGCGATGCAATTTGAAACTTTAATATTTTTCTTCAGAAAAGCAATTATTGTACATGAGGTATTAAAAAGTTTTTTACGCTAAAATAAGAAGACTTTGCCACCGTGCTTGTAACAGCGATAACAAAGAGTAACAATTTGTGGTAAGAGGGACTAAGACGTGAGTATTGTAGTTTAAAATATATTATGATTTAACTTTATGTCAAACTTAATAAATTAATCTTTATATACTTTATGGATTATGCACTTAGTCTAAAAAGATGTCGGAATTTTTTTATCAATGTAAACAACTCTGTTAATATACTTGAATGCTGCTATGAACCATCATTCTATTACTAGTAGACAACATTATCTTTCTAACCTGTTAAGGCTCATTCTAATCCCATTTATAGCTGAAAGTCTGTTCGAAGGTTTTTTTCATTGTCTGTAAGATTACAAAAAAAAAAAACCAATCAACTAAATATGCTAACATTTTGGAATGTTCATTTTTTTTATTATATTAATGGTATAAAATATATAGTCGAAAATTTGAAAATATAAAAGAAGACAATTGCGGCATTTTTCTAATGCATTCTCCACGGGTCGATTTATTTTTTGAATTTACAAATAATTTTAACACGGGAAAAATTGTGAAATTGTGAAATCAGGCCTCTTACCGAAGTACCCGCTACAAGCTCATGCGGCACTGCATCATTAACATGATAATAATAAGAGATTCTTCAGCAAAGTACCATCTCCTCTATAAAATTAATTTACTGTTGTTACGGATAGCTATAGCTATGTAAATGACAGAATGCACTGATTCCTGGATAAGCGTCTCAGCGCTGCGGTTTTTGGTGTGCGCGATCGAGCAAGTCGAGGACGAGCGCCAACCCGAGGACAACGCAGAGGGACTGACAGATCAACGTCGATACGCAGGCGCTCCGGCGTACAGTTAAAGCGCGAGCTACCGCTCACGCAGCAACATAATTATTTCGGCCGAGAGCTCAACGAGCACTCGAGCTTAGATGATTTTAATTTCAGAGGCGCTGCTCCAGTGATACCTGACCAAGCCCGCTATCTTCAGGACCTCGAAGCGGCTTTCAGGGCAGGATATGTCACTCGAGAACGAGAGGTGTCATCGCCGATGTCCGCGTGTATACACACGCCTTTCTCAGCGGCAGTGCGAGGACGCATGCCGTTTTCTTCGTCAACAGCGCAGCAGCGCAAGGGCGCTCACCAGCTCCGACGATGGCGCGCGAGCGCATGTCGCGCATATCAACACCAGCAGCACAGGGGTGCGCACTGAGGTCAACGACGGCGAGAGGCTCGCCATCACCATCATTCTTAGTTGGCGCGCGGGAATGTGCGCAACTCGTACCATCTTCAGCGGCCGTGCGGGAGTGTACGCCGCATTCACCGTTATTAGCTGCGCCAGGGCGCACACATCAGCAGCCTTCATCGTTCAGAGCGTGCACGGGGCAACGCACGCCACAGGCGACGACTTCAGCGGTTGCGCGAGAGCGCACGCCGCCTTCACCGTCTTCATCGACTGCGCAGGGGCGCATGCAACCATTGTCTTCAGCGGCATTGCGGGGACGCACGCCGCCTCCCGAAAATCGCGCGGGTTATAAAATACCTTCCGAGTGTAATCGATAAGAAGGAATTCGCCACGCGATTGAGAGCTGCCGCGTTGGCTGTAAAGGCATTAGATGTTGATGAAGGAAAAAAATTGGACCAACACGGAAAATAACTCACCAAATTTCTATACATTTCAATCACCACATTATAACGTAAGCCTTTTAATTAAAAATCATTTTTCGCATAATCACTAACTAAAATCTCTATTAAACAATAATTGAAAGTTTTTTAAAGAGATTTTAACTCTGTCATTCCATGTTTATAAATTACGCAAAATCGATATACCACTTTTGATGAAAATAATGATGTCGAAACAATGTGTCACGTATTTTGAAACATTATAAAGCTGTATTATATACAGACTGTATAAAAACAAAATAACAAAGTCCAATAATGTGCTCTGGATAATTTAGTTGTTCTGTTGCCGCGAAAATTCCCAACTCCGCCGTTAACCTGGGAAAACTAATAAAGCATGTCCTCGGAAAGAACTGCGCTAAAACTCACCGTTAATATGCAAAGAAGACCGAACGCCTCCCTCTAGAAAACCGAGCCTTAATTACGCGAGGTGCGAAATTACCTGGCGCGGCGTTAAGTATAATGAAAAAGCTGCCGAGGATGCGAGCAATGCCTCGCGTGAGCCAACGCCGACGATCTTCTGATGTCTTCTTGACGCGGTAAATATAAAGCTCACTCGTCCGATAGCTGACATTCTTTTTCTCATTTATTCTTTACTGCATGTTGTAGATAATTTCTGTTTTTAACTATTTTATTCATGCAGTATAAGCTTTTTTAGTAAAAGATTACATAAATGTATGTATTCAAGTTCGATCTAGGCGATGAAACATACGACAAAGAATGCTTTTCGATTATATTACAACATTTAAAGATTAATGCCTGAGTTTTTCAAATCCAAGACTTGGTGCATAATGTACTGTTACAGCAATTAATATAATAAAACTCCCCTTGTCCACATCTACAGCTAACATTATGCATCATTGTATATTTTAGATTATACGCATAATAACAATTTCTGATCTACAATATAACTGATTTTACACAGCAGGATATTCGATTACTGTTTTTAGTATCTGGATTGCCACAGGTAATTTTGTTATTTATATTGATTACTGGCAGTTCACCATTATTAAAATAATATATTAATTTGATTTTCTCGATATTCATTAACTAATCAATGAACATTAATTATTTTCGCCAACTAATTAATGAAGATACTATAACCACCAAAAATCGATTTGGTGTATCGTCAATCTTGAATATGTCGCGTTAACATTTTTTCCTGGGTTATTAAAATTTCATTTTTAATGAATAACCAACTAGGTCATCGACAGAATCAATACGCATTAGAATTACTTTTCATTTTCAGCAGATAACTTCTATTAAAAAAAATCTTTTATTTTATTATCAACGCAAATATGATTATTTTTGTTATTTTTAGCGTATAACCAACTAGGTCACCAACACAATCAATACACATGAGAATCACAACATTTTTGTAGAGCAGAGTAAACTTGACTATTTCATTAAGAAATTTAAACTCTTACTTTGATTGGGTTAAAAATATATAATATTCAGTTATTTATATGCTATATATATATATATATATATATATATATATCCTTTTAAATATAATTAATAAGCTTAAGTATAAATCAAAATGCAAGAAAAAGTAAAATAAAATAAAAAGTTAATAAATTAATAAATATAGTAGATGATTTATAACACTTATAAACAATCCCCAGGCGATAAATTTAATATAAATGATTTTATATACGGCAGAAAAGTATCTATACAAATCTAATTGTGGTAATATTAGTGCCCATAAGTATAGTGGAAAACTTAATAATAAATGAATAAAGAAGTTGTTGTCAATTACAAGATTAAAAAAATTTTTATAAAGCAATGAATAACTCTTATTATTGTAGAGTTTATTTCATTCTTATCTCCAAAAATAAATCACAGTTGCAAATTATTCGTTTTTATAATTATTAAATTTTACCGTTTTCCGACGATGAATGACTGTATACATCCATTACTGTAGAAGAAATAATTATTACAGAAGGTTCTTTCGAAGCAAAGTTACACTTCATTTCGCAAATTCCAAATCACGTAATAAATACAATTTCTCTCTAAAGAAATACCTTAATTTTCAAAAAAAAAAAAAACGTTAAAAAACTTACGTATACTAACGCGCTGCAATGATGAATTGCGTATCGGAACCTTATGAATTCGTAAGAACCACAATTTTTCGCCTGAACTACTTCTTCATCAGTCTTGCGTTATACTCGCACGAAAGAGACTGTACTTTTTTCAGCACCGTTAATGTACCGTTCTTACGTGATGTAGATTAACGACGTGTAGCGTGCACTGACGCTAACACACGCAGTGGCGCGTTATGAGGCTGATTCGTGTACCTCACCGCAGAATTTCGTGAATTAATCGTTCTCGGACGTACAATGTACATGTACGTTTGTACATCGAAACGAAGAAATTGTTTCGTCTCCCGTGGCTCACTTTCTTTTCGTCTCAATGTACATTATTGTGTATTTATGTGTATACAGATATACGCATAGTACGCACACACATGTCAAAATCACGTTGTGACTTTTCTGGACGTTGCTTGTAAGTGATCGTGTTTCTTCGACGTTTTAAGATGTGATGGTTCAGGGACACTTCGCTAAAATTTAAATTCAAAACCGAGCTCGAGGACCGGCTTGATGTACCATTTATCTGTTTTTATCAGATACACATTTGTCTTCACATCGATTAAAATCGTTTTTCTATAAAAAAGATAGCTTGCAAAACGCTTAAAGAAGGTAAATGATCTATTGTATCTTTTTAATATAGACTAGGAAAAATCCAATTATAAAATAAAAATTAGACAGGAAAAGAGTTAAATAATTAACCTTTTTTCATTACTGCGTTGACATTTCGGTGATCATTGTCTAATAGTACCACAGTCTCGAGCATAAGTTTGTTCTAAAGTAGCCGACCGAGCCACATCAACAACAGTATTCATCAACCCGCCCTCCTTCCTTCATCTGAAATCAGGAGAAAGGATTCATATTTGTAACGAGACTGCAGCGCTTTCCTCCCTGAAGAAAGCGACAATGATCGCCAAAACGTCAACTTAATAGAAAAAAGATGTATCTAATTTACTTTTTTCAGACCTACATCTACTGCATCAGAGGAACACATTAATCCATATATCCCTTAATTATAAAATGACCATTGTTCGACAGCATTTACTAGACGTACATGCAAGCGTAAACGAGAAATCAACTTGTGCGCAACTCTAATTTTCTCGATTCAATGCATCTATTGTTGACAACTTTTGATGACAACTTTATTAGGTATCCGGATATCTCAACAACATCACGATTATCATTCGAAATTTTTTTTTAAATAATGATTCTTAAAGAAGAATATGTGTCATGTTTTTATATAATCAGAATTAAAAAATTCTAAATGGCAGATTTAAAATGTAGCCTATATACTTTTAATTGCGTAATTCTGAATTTTGAAATTATTTTCATGTACTCACCTTTATCGATCCCAACTTAAACTATTTCTGATCATAAAATTGAAGTTTATATAGATTTCAATACAATAAATTGAAAAAAAAATAGCTAAAATAAGAGAAGTTGAAGAGTCTTGGTTAATGCTCATGTTCCTCACTAGAAAAAGAGGTTTGAAGTCAAAATGCTCCTATGGGTCAGATCAGATCTGTTGATGCACAAGGTTATATTTACTCACACTAAACAGGCACAGAAAGTTAGAAGATTTCGAAGAAAACTTGACTTTATTTAAAAAGCTCAATACAGTAGAAGTTAAATTTAATAATGCTAGGTTCCTGAATTTCAAAATAGCGAAGTATTTTCTAAATCGAAACGACCAAATAGGTCTTCGGATACCCGCAAGAGAATTTTGATAAGAGCCTTTAGTATGAATTAAGATAAAGAAAGGCGGAGATGAGTGATGGAGTGAGCCTGAGGCAGATACTCCTCTAAATTTTCTCCACGTCGTATGAGCAATGGGTAAAGTCTACATTTATGGTTCGTGTCAGGAACTCTGACTCTGTTTGGCTAATTTTTCCTGTATTAGCGACTTGTTTTCATCTTTCGTTCTATGTTTACTTTTTGAAGTTAGAAACTCATATAGTTAAATAGTATCTGCATGTAATTTCGTGTATTTAATATTTTTACCTATATTAATAACTTGCAGTTTGTTACTTGTCAACAGCATTTATTTAAAACATCACAAATTTAAAATAATAACGCAAATTAGATTTGAATCAATACTGATGTGCACGTGCTTAAACGAATGACGAAATTTTTAGGTAGGATGCTTACCAAAAATTGAAAAAAGACAGAAGTATTACAACTTCCGCTGTTAGTGAATAGACTCTAATTGTAAAACTTAGAGAATGTTATAAATTTTTTTTCAATTTTAGCCTATTCAATTTACTATTATTACCTCTTAGGGTTTTCTTACGTATTGCTCACGTATTCCTCACTGCATTATATACTGATTTGCACAAATCTGGATGCTATCCAATTAATTGCACTTAAATGAATTGATGAGATTCTGATTGTCCGAATCTAAAAATTAACAGTTGTGTAAGCACTTGATGTATCAAACGGTTATAAAATTATTTCTAAATTTTTATCAAAAAACTGTCTTATAAGAAAGTCATTAAATCATTTAAGTTTAAGATGACATTTGATTTCTCAATCCTCTCAGTTTCATGAACATTACCTTTAACTGGTTTTCATGTTCCTGGAGTACAGATTACGTACTCCAGCAGTTTACATACTCGCTGAGTGGCAATTACGTCGCGTGCGTGTAATCTGAATTATCCAGCCGGATGAAGAATAGCTGCCGACGAATCGACTCGTTATCACGTCAGCTCTACGACTAATTTATTCAGCTCGCACGCTTCCAGCAAACTTGTAACGAGGGTAGCCAAGTTCGATGCATCGCTTGTTTAACAAAAATGAGATGTATTTTTAATTACACACGCTACAAAAAGACACTTTTTTGATTATGCACGTTTCTCATATTTTTTGAAGTTTTCTGACCATTTTTATGTGCAATTAATTGTATACGTATATAAATAGCTTTATATTCAGAAAATATGATTGCATTGTTTTTTTATAGCTCTATATATTGCCTGCGTTAATTAAAATTTTTAAAAGAGCATTGAATCTACCTATTTATAATAATTCACGTAACCTTGCGTTATTATTACATTTATTTCATTTTCAATGTATATTTACACTATAAATAATTATATGATATTGCATAGGTTATTGTAAGTAAATTGGTTGATTTTGATACCAAAATTCCCAAATATACGGAGTGAGCAGTGAACCTACAGTCTCAATGAATAAAAACCAAATCTATAAAGAAGATAAAACAAAAAAGCTTAATTAAGTTAAAAAATAAAGTTTTTACAGTATTACAAAATGTGTCTCATAAAAGGGAGATGCATCGTTTAAAAAAAAGAAATAAAAGGGATTAGTATCGAAAAAAGCCAATTCCGAGCCTTGTGAAAAATTGATTATTTGAAGAATAGTTGACGGTTTCAGATTGGGTTAGACGAACTAACTGAAAACAATACACGCGCGCGGTATACGTATGTTAATTAATTTCATAGTGTATTATAAATGATACGTATTCTATTTTTTAAAGCTCAAAAAAATTTGATCTTTAATTATCGCCTCAAAGCACGTTTCAAATCTTTCTCTAAAGCAGACTACAAAACAAGCAAAATCGAGCAGCTGGTAGAATCTCCAGTGGTATACGCGTATCCCTTTGCGCTTGCATTAATTTAAGCGTTGTTTAGCGAGCTTCGACAGAGCTTCGTCCACACTAAGAGGGAGAGAGAGAGAGAGAGAGAGAGAGAGAGAGAGAGAGCTCGGTGCTCTCGGCCATGTAAGCACGATAAGAACGCGATTACCAGCCTTGTACGCTTCCTCTCTCTCTCTCTCTCTCTCTCTCTCTCTCTCTCTCTCTCTCTCTCTCTCTCTCTCTCTCTCTCTCTCTCTCTCTCTCTCTGGTTGTTGCTGCACGCGACGAGCGGAGGAAAATAAAAGGACGAATGCGCCGCAGATTGCGCTCGACTCCTCGGGAAATAAAAAGAGGACTGGTGCAACACTGTATACTGCACACGTGCGGCGTATCTGTGATGTCGCTGAAAAAGAGTGCTCTGGAGAATACACTGGCCGCGAGACGGCGTACAATGCGAATAAATGGGATACGGGGCTCTTACTGTGTACTGAGAACTTGAGATTTGCTAGGATGGAAATGAGTCGGTTGCGTGCTTTTTCGCGAATATCGTGGTGTGAAGAAATAATTTACCAAGAGAAGTTCTTTTTTTAATTCACGTTACAATTAGAAATGTAACGCTGCTTTTAGAGGCGAGAAATCAGTGTTTTATGGTGAAGCCGACTGAAATGAAACCTTACTTTACTTCAATCATTTTCTTTTTAAATTATTAAAGCAAAGTTTCTGAAACTGTTGCACTTAGAAGTTAATTTTTTGTTGGGATGCCCTGAGCAGTATCTGAAAAAACCCTCGATTGCAGGCACACGCAATATTAATCTAACCATATTCTGATAACGTAGTTATTGTTTTCCAATCCATTTGATAAAACAAGAAGAAACTGATTTATATGATATCGCAGATTTGTTGAACACGAAATCGAGAGCTGTATGTGGCTCAATGGACATCAATATATTTCTATTATTTAAAAAAATTGTCTGCATATAATTGAATTATAATAAGAATTTCTACATTATATTAAGAGAATAAAATCGTAAAAATCACACCTGTAAAGAATCCTCGATCCTGGCAAAACTATACGGTAAAAACGTATTTTGAGACAATGGGTGCATTCCTTTCATTAATGCGCTTCGAATCATGTAAAAAAAGTTGATCTAACCCAATTAGTTTTTGAGATATGGACTTTTCAATATGACCTAAAATTTCGAAAATCAGCGTACGTACGTACGTAAGTGCTTGGAAACTGTGCTTTTTTTCTATGAAAGGAACAAAAAATTACAAATATGGTCCGATGAAATTAAATGTTTTCCATTGCGCTATACATTCGTAAATAAAATTTTTTCTAAATCTCAAAATTGATCCATTTTATCGATAAAAAACGGACGCGAGTTATTCGATTTTTCATATAATGTTATACGATACTCGTGGGATCTGTGTTTTTTTAAATAAAATAATTAAATAATTCCAAATATGAATTAATGAAATCGAATGTTTTCAACTTAGCTATACAATGGAGACGAGATTTTCGATTTTCATAAAAAACGGAAGCGAGATATTTGATTTTTCAAAATTATTTTATATTTTGTTGTAAATATTTACAATAAAATATAAACTTTCCTACAGGCCTTAAGCCAGAATATTAATCAGTTTTTTTAAGTAGAGCTTGATTCATGTATGCAGATCAGTACAGATATTTTTATACTTAAAAAACAAATTTTTGTAAAATTAGCAGAACAGGCCAATCACTGGTAAAAATTAATTATTTTTATGGATTTTTTCACATTTTAGGTATATTGGCGCTACCAAGTATTCATCTACCAAAAAAAATTGTAGATACGGTTGTTCTATGGGGCTTTTTTTGAAGCTGAAAAACATTAAGACTGTGTTTTAAGACTTTTCAGTGTTTTTCTTTTATGAATTTTAACTCTAAAATTGTTATGGTGTTGTATTTTATGGTTTTTTCATGGTAAAGATGTTATTTGTGTAGTTATAAATCAGATGATATGGCGTTTATGGTGGTGTATGGTGTTTCTATGGAGTTTCATTTTGTATGAAATTTTGAATTTTTACTGCGTTTCATATTTTATACATTTTCAAGTTTTAAGTGATTTTATGGGGTACATGGGGGTAACTTTTCTTATAAATTTATAAAGACAATAAAACTAATATCTGCCTTAAAATAATTTTAGGCACATTAGGTCTAGAAATTGAAAAAAAATTTTTAAAGCTAGAGGCTTCAGACCAATGGGACTTTCTTCTGTAAACCGAAAGATGAAGAAAAATGCCGAGGAAAATGCGAAATATAGAATATGAAAATTTAACATGGGGAGGCATATGGAGGAAAAAAAAATTGACTATTAGGATTTTTATTATTTTTTTTTAAATGGGCTTAATTTTTTATCTGAGCATCGAAACTTGGTATATTTTTTTTTTAATTAAAGCTCTTTTGTAATCTCTTTTGTACTTTAATATAATACTAGCCAATGAGCTCGCTTCGCTCGCTTCTACAAATTTTAGTTCTGATGAGGTATTGCATAATAAATTAAGTAACAATAAATTTTATTCTAAAGAATAAAAATTTATTATTTGTTCAAATTTTAAAAGTAAATATTATAAAATTAATATCAGAAGATATAAAAACATATTTAACATTCGATTCGCTTATACCAATTTAGTTATACTCAAAGTTTAAATAAAGTATATTTAATCAACTAATGAACTATATGAACAAAATGATCAAACTATATAATCAAAATGATCCAAGTAATATAAATGCTGAAAATAATGATGAGCAAGTAAATACATATAGTTTTGATGAAATAACACAATATTTATCAACAAGATATGTTTGTGCACTAGAAGCTATATATTGCATTTTTGAATTAGAATTATATAAACAATCGTATGCAATTTATAGATTACACATTCATGATGAATATGAAAATTATGTTTATTTTATAGAAGGACAAGAACACGAAATGATAATAAAAATATTGAAATTACATTAACAGCGTGTGGTTTAAATTAAATATAGACGATGAAAATGCCAGACAATTTTTATACCATGACATTCCGTACCATTATGTTTTTAATTCAAAATTTAAAAAATGGACCAAAAGACAAAAAATTTCAAAAATCATTAATATCTCGAATGTATTTTGTAAATCCTAAAAAAAGAGAAACATTTATTTACGTTTATTACTACTACATGTTCGCGGAGCAAAATCCTTTACGGACATACGAACAGTTGATAACATAATCTGTGATAAATATAAAGATGCTTGCTTAATGAGAGGCATAATTAGTAATTATAAAGAATATTACAACTGTTTAGAAGAAGCGTCAATATTTAAATTTCCTAAAGCTATGTGTGATTTATTTGCATATATTTTAATATTTCAAAAACCTATTAATGCATCTGAATTGTACAATAAATATAAACTGCATTTTATGAATCCAAAATTACCAGTTAATCTAGCAGAAATAAAAGCTCTAAATAACATTGAGAAAATTTTAATATCACAAGGAATGAATTTAAAAACTTTTAATATATCAAGCAATGTCGATATTAATTGTATGAAAGAAGACTATTAATATCTAGAATATAATAAACAAGATAATTTTGAAAATTTAGTAAATTCCTTAACTATTCATCAAAGAAAATTATACGATTTAATTATAAATACCGTAACTAATGTTCACGATGAATAAATTATTTTTTATTGATGGACCTGGTGGTAGTGGAAAAAGTTATTTACACAATGTTATAATTAGATATCTTATTTTAAACAATATACCTCTCTTAACTACAGCATGGACTGGTATTGCCGCTAATTTATTAATTAATGGAAGAACTGTACACACTACATTTAAATTACCCTTCAATATTAATCACATATGACATTTATTAACATATGACATTTGTCCTACATTAAAATATGGAATTTTTTAAAAAAATATTAAAATAATTATTTGGGATGAAATATCAATAGTGAATAAACATGCCTTTGATGCAATAGACAGATTTTTTAGAGATTTATGTCAAAATGTTATACCGTTTGGTGGTAAAATAATTGTAACATCTAGTGATTTTAGACAAACACTTCCAATTGTTAGACGTGGTAATCAAAGTACAATAATGGAAACTTGTACTAAAAGAAGTATTATATGGCATACATTTTTAAAGGTTTCATTAAAAGAAAACTTACGATTACAAAATTCAGACAATAAATTTAAGAGTTGGCTTCTTGATGTAGGTGAACAGAAAAATGCAACAAAATTTGAATAAAATAATAATATAAGGGAAATACCGGAGGAATTAATTTGTAATAATGATTTAATATCAGAAATATTTAGAGAAAAAATTAATCATAATGATGGAACACTACAAGACAAAGTAATATTAGCACCCTTAAATTCTGAAGTATTAAAACTTAATGAGGAAATTATTGAACGAATTCATGGAGGAACTTATATTTTTTATAGTGATGATAAAATTGTATGTCAAGATAATGAAAGCATATTAGAATCCATAACAACAGAATTTTTAAATACACTAACACCTAATGGCCTACCTCCACATAAATTAATTTAAAAAAAAGGAGTAATTGTTTCTTGTTTAAGAAATTTAGTTATTAATGGCGGCCTTTGTAACGGAACAAGAATTATAATTAGGGACATAATAAATGTATACTTATTGGAGACATTATAAGCAATAAACATGCTGGTAATATAGTATTAATACAACGTATAGATTTATCTCCATCATTGGAAGAAATACCTTTTAATATGGTAAGAAGACAATTTCCCATACGATTAAGTTTCGCCATGACTATAAATAAATCTCAAAGTCAGTCATTTCATAAAGTAGGTTTATATTTATCTTCACCAGTATTGAGCCACAGACAATTATATGTAGTTTTATCAAAAACTACATCAAAAGAAAATCTCAAAATTGTTATAGGTGAAGATGCTGCTATGTACAAAAATAGCAACTCCATGTTAAATAAACAAAATAGAAAACGAAGAATAGAAAACGACAATAAGATGTATACAAGAAATATCGTATTTCCGGAAATATTTCTATAACAACACAATCCAATTGGTTGAGTAATCCCCAAAAGTATAATTACATTTTAATTTTTTTATATTCTGTGACGAGTATCGTCACGCCGCATGCATATTTTATTCTAATACATATGTTTTTATATATTTGCATGTGAGTTGACTTTTCAGATGTTCCCGCGCACCAGAGCTGTACGAGAGTTGATGTGTTGCTGAACGCGTCGCCTGGTGAGAGAGTGCGTGTGAGAGAGAAGCTTGTAACGTTAGGTGAGACGTTAGATTCGATTCGAGCATCGAGCGCGCGTGTTGTATATCAGAAAAGCGTTTACCCGGCAATATTAGCATTTTGTATTGTTTATCATTACGATAATTGCGATTACGCGTGTGAGTGGAGAGATACTCTACACCGTTGCGAGAGCCTACTGTTTACCAGCTAGCTGGATCGGAGCGAGACCGCAGTTGTAGGCTGATTATCGTGTTAGCGTCCTCCGCATTTTTCTCTGTAAGTATCAGCTTCTCTCTTTCACTCTCACCAGCGCGTTCAACAATATTAGCTTTCTATTGACCGTGAGATTGCGTGCTAACGAAGCACACTTGTACATTTATTTTGTTGTAATTTTCTGATTGAATTAACATAATATATGCAATAGCCTTTTACCGAACGTCACGTGTGTATTTCATTTGCGAGTTTTACGTATTAGCCCTGTTCCCCTTTATCTAAAACCCACGGAGAATTAAAGTAGAATAATCTACATTTAACGCGGACAATCCCCGTTACAATTCTTATACTTATTAAATTCTATTCATTGTTTATTTTAAAAACATAACATTATTACTGTAGTTTCATACTCAAAAAATGAAAAAAGTAAACTAGAAATGACAATAATATATGTGCAAATATCAATTTTCAGAAACATTTCTGCAATAATACAAACCAATTGGTTGAGTAATCGCCGAAAGTATAATTACAATTTTATTTTTTTCTAAATTTTTATACGTATTTCATTCTATTCATTGTTTCTTTTAAAATCATTATATTATTGCTACAGTTGCATTCACGAAAAATGAAAAAAGTAAACTAGAAATAACACTAATATATATATGCAAATATCAATTTTAAAATCATTTCTGTAATAATCCAATCCAATTGGTTGAGTAATCGCCAAAATATAATTACTTTATCCTTGTGAATTTTAAATAAATTGTAATGCGGGCATATTACAAATAATAAATATGACAGTCTCAACTCTGTTAAATGCAGAGAGCAATTTATTTAAAAACTGCAATTAGAGTAGTAAAATAATAATTTGTGACACACACGCAAAGACATAAAACATACATATACAAATTTATCTATATCCATATTTATTTATTTATTTATATCTGTTCATATATGAAAAAAATTTAGATTTATTGCTATATCGAAGCATTTCACTAACCTTAAATTCTTTTTATTTTTAATTGTTCTATTTTTTTAATGATTAAAATTATTATAAAACAGCTTACATAATTGATAAAATTGTTTTTTCTATATCGTACATCATTTTATAATAATAATTAATAATAATAATAATTAATTAAATTAAATTAATTAAATAATAATTAATAATAATATAATAACTAATTAAATTTGTATCTCCTTTATCAACGTACGATTGGATTAGTCTATATGTATTTGCAATTATATTTTCTAATATTATTATTCAACACTTTATTATAATTAAAATATGTAAAAGCAAGCGAATTTAATTTGAACTACCAAAATACTGTAAGTTATCAGCAAGAAATATACATACGTATGTAATTTACCTGCTGCATTAAAAAATTTTTATACATATTATAAATTTTAGGCTTACCTTATCATTGTGAATCATTGTGACAATTTTAAAAGAACAAGTGCACAAAGTTAAAAAATCACATCTCGCAATATTTGCTCTCGTTGCCACATTTGTTCTATAACTAATATGTATCATATTGTATACATGTGGCAAAATAACCCAAAATCTGATAAAAAATCGAGATCCCTATAAAAACCCCATAAAACCCCATAATACACCATAGATAAAAATCTGATAAAAAATCGTGACCCCCATAAAAACACCATAATACCCCATGAATAAAAAAACCTTATATAAACGTATTTGTCATTGTATGAAGAGTCGTTACACGAAACATACGAGTTACATGATAAAACTGTATAAACCCCATAAAAACCCCATAAAAACCCCATAATACACCATAGATAAAACATACTGTGCATAGGCATACTGATACATAGGCAATACATGTATACTAAAAAAAAAACTATAAATGTATGTGTGTGTGTGTGTGCGTGTGTGTGTGTGTGTGTGTATATATATATATATATATATATATATATATATATTGTAACGGGGATTGACCACGTTAAATGTAGATTATTCTACTTTGATTCTCCGTGGGTTTTATATAAAGGGGAACAGGGCTAATACGTGAAACTCGCAAATGAAACACACACGTGACGTTCGGTAAAAGGCTATTGCATATATTATGTCAATTAAATCAGAAAATTACAACAGAATAAGCGTACAAGTGTGCTTCGTTAGCACGCAATCTCACGGTCAATAGAAAGCTAATATTGTTGAACGCGCTGGTGAGAGTGAAAGAGAGAAGCTGATACTTACAGAAGAAATACGGAGGACGCTATCACGGTAATCAACCTACAACTGCGGTCTCGCTTCGGTCCAGCTAGCTGGTAAATAGTAGGCTCTCGCAACGGTGTAGAGTATCTCTCCACTCACACGCGTAATCGCAATTATTGTACAATAAACAATACAAAATGCTAATATTGCCGGGTAAACGCTCTCCTGATGTACAACACGCGCGCTCGATGCTCGAATCGAATCTAGCTCCGGCCTAACCTGACGCTACAAGCTTCTCTCTCACGCGCGCTCTCTCACCAGGCGGCGCGTTCAGCAATACATCAACTCTCGTACAGCTCTGATGCGCGGGAACATCTGAAAAGGCTTACATGCAAATATATAAAAACATATGTATTAGAATAAAATATGCATGCGGCGTGACGATACTTGTCACATGCCCCCTTCCAGACGCTGGATAGCTTTTACAGCGTACCAGCTCTCCAATGCTCTCACCAGCATGCAAAAACGACCAAAAATATAAAATAATAAAATACTAAAGCATTTCTTTGCAAAATAAAAACAAAAGAAAATAAAATTTCAAAATAAAGCGTTTCAACTCAAACACATGCAAAAAAAAACCAAACTTCATTGCAAGAAAAAAACAAATCAAACTTTCGACAAGGGCTAAATAAATTAACACCATTAGCTTTCTTTTTACAAAAGTATATTCAAAAAAACTTTTCAAATACGCCTTGAGCGTAATCGCACTTTCAGCCTACCGAGGCTTTTGAGCATGTAAATGCCGACGATAGGGCACCAACTGCTGCTGGTTTGCGCTGTCGCTCATGGTCCTACGGTAAACGATGATTGTTGTCAGCCAAATACGGGGGTTCTCACACCTATTACCCTATTCTATCCTAAACATTCGCTCTATTTGATCGCATACATCTTGGAGACAACTCAACTTGCGGTTCTCGCTACTTACTAGAACCTTTCGGTCGACCACGCTTCGCATGAAGTACCGGTGAACCTCTATTTTCAGCTTCGGACGCGTCAGACTCTGCGAGAGTCGCTTCCTCCCCCCCAGGAGCCCTCGTATCACGAGAAACGACGATTCGGGTTTTACGCGGCCTACCTTGCTTACGTGAAACATCCACGTTTTTACTCAGCGCAATATTTCGCCCCTCACATTCATTCTCTTCGCTAACGGTCGCTTCCTTGGTGATGGAAACATCTTCTACAGGATCACCGTCTTCTTCCTCAGAAGCATCAATAGAGTTTACATCTTCACCGTGATCTTCAGCAAACACAGGATCTTCTCCTTGAACATACCGTTTGATGTCGACAACATATATCTTTTTCCAACATCTAACTACAAATCAAATAGTTTAAAATCTACTTTTCCCAGTTCTGCAATTTTCTGAGATTCTTCCCCAGCAGCCTCTTCCTTTCTCGCCTGGTACTAAGCGATGGCGCAGGGTTTCTTCCCATGTTCAAGAAAATAGCGTAATCACATCTAACAGGACCAGCAAGTATATCCATTCTTAAATCACAGAAATGGATCAATCACATCACCTACTACCCTTTCTACTAGTACAACTGGCTTTCTCGCTCTCACAGTACCAGTAGGTAGCAGAGACTCAACTCTACACTGTTGACAGACAGTGCATGACTAAATATACTTCAACACATCCTGGTACATTCCTTTCCAAAAGACGAAATCCTGCAATTTTCTCATACGTCTCACGACAAACCAGATGGCCAGACATAGATTCGCCGTTCGATTCACGAAAAACTTGCAATATCTTCTCTGTGGACACGATCAGCTTTCAAGCATCTCTATCTTCTACAACGTCTTCTAAAATTAACTCAAGCTTGCAATACAGTTTACCAGCAATTATATTCCAATCTGAAAATTCGTGAGGATTCACCAATGTTCGCTGATAACTTTGAAAATACTACTGATCTTTGACTAATTCTTGAATGTACTTCAAGGATGCGATTCACTAATCATCTAAATCAATCTTCTTCGAACGATGATTCATGTAGCACAAGCGCTGTCACAAGTATAAATTTAACCTGCTTAAAAGCATTCTATTGCGCTGCGCTCCAAGCAAATCTTGCATTGCCACGTAGCACCAGATTCAACGGCTTCGCGACATCGCTCAACCGATCTAGAAATATCCAATATCAGGTAATCATTCCCATGAAACTCTTCAATTTGGTCAGAGTATTCAGGACTAGATACACTAGAATCGATGGAATTTCCCGAGGATCTGGACGAAATCCCTCACGATTCACCATAACGCCTAAACACTTAACTTCGTCACAACAGAACCTGCTTTCACCTCGGTTAATTGTCAACCCAGCTTCCGCGATTCTCTTCAGAACTACATCTAACCAAGGTAGATGCTCATCGAAAGTCTTGGTTGTGCTAATAATGTCATCCAAATAGTGAAAAGTATACGACTCTAATTCAGGTCTAATAAGTCGGTCACTCTTCTGAAACTTACTCAAGACGATATCCATATATGGTAGCGGATACGCACTCGCGGTTTTAACAACATTAAGCTTCCGATAGTCAACACAAAATCAATAGGTACCATCCGATTTGCAGACTATGACTACAGAGCTTGTCTAGCTGAGGTTAGAACGGCGTATATCTCCCACGTCCAACATTTCTAACACTTGAGCATTATTTCTCCCTCAATCTTCATTGACACTGGACATTTTTTTAATTAGTCTCACAAACCCCACATCAATACTGTGCTGGATCAGATGTGTACACCCCAACGGTACTTCCCCAGCTGGAAGCCAACAGTCTAACAGCATATAGGCGTTTTCGCTGTTCTGAGGTGACATCGGCCAAACCGATGGCTGCGAGAGCACTTGCTACTCCATCTAAGAGAGCAGAAACTTCTAGAGGAACTGATTCGGTGACACCTTCTATTTTCAATCTATTCTCTCTAGGTAAATAGATCGCGTTAAATGCTCGCATAAAATCCATTCCGAGTATACATTCGGAACTGAGTGCACTTAAACCCATAACACTTAATATTCGCGATTGATCTAACACTGTGAACTGCATTTGTACACCGTAGAACGACATAAGCTGTCCATCAGCGAATTTCGCACCAGGTTCACTACAAGGAACAATAGTCTTCTCCATGGCTGAAGCTATTTGTAATCCAATCGAACCTAAAGCGATACACGCATCTTCCAAGTCACAAAGTACTAGTAACTGAATATCACCAATAACTACTGGTATCCACCAGCGACTGCAGTTTTTACGGGATAAATCATAAACTATAACAGACATCACTGCTTCTTCAGTTGCCTGACTTGTTTCTTGAAAGGCCGCCAAAACAATAGGGGAAGTACGGGCCTGAACTACTTGCTTCCTTCCTCGTTTCCCGAGTCTTCTGAATCTTCGGATACTTCCTCCACGTAGTTATTCTGCTGCGAGCACTCCGGGCAGGTTTTCGTGGTGTGCCGAGGCCATCCGCAGCCATAACACCTCACAAATGGTTTACAAGGACCCCAAGAGTCCTGGTTTTTATTATGATCACTTCTCGACTTCCTAGGAGCATCTTTCTTCTCTTCAGAAACAGCACTTATCTTTCCTGATTGACTGTCAGATACTGTAGTCGCCGTCTTTGCTTGCGACTTCGCTCCTTTAGAGATAGACTTCTTACCTCGGTGCCCTTGTGAAGTAGAAGCTGAGAGTAACCCCAACTCAGCAATAGCATTTCGCACTGCCACCTATATAGTTTCACCTATATCACCAGGATCCGCGATCGTCGCAACAGGTACTCCGGCTTTAGTCTTCTCCGAAGTCTCCTGAACAGGTTTTTCTTTATAAACCAGTTTCGGCAATAAACATCTGTTAGGTGATGGAGGAGGCTTATAGTGATTCCTATCATGGATCAGCTTTTCAGCGTTCCTAGCCAACATGATAAGGTCTCCTATATTCTTCACTTTCCTTTGAGGCACTTGCATTCTAACTTCTGCCAGCATATTATCATATATCATTTTCAGCTGTACTGCAACCTCCGGCGGATCATCAAGCCTACTCATGATCGCTAGCATCGCCATGATGTGATCACGTACTGGTTCATTTTTTCCTTGTGTGCGCGCTTGCGCTTCCGCTAATAACTTCATCTGAATATCTTGGTCCATACCGTAGCTTTGCCTAGCATCACTGCAAAAATCTCTCCAAGTCTTCCAAGTTTGACGCATTTGTCGACACCAGATTAACGCTCCGTCCGTCATAACATGGAGTAACGCATTCAATGAATCCGTATTATCTAAATGCGATGACGCCCTACATTCATTCATTCTTTGAATAAATTCTTCAATGCAACTATCTTTACCACCGTCAAACTGGATTTTCCACTCACGAGCAATTTTTCCAACGTCACGATACGTTGGTCTCGACATCGACGAATATTCATTAACTGCCGTACTCGTCGAAGCAGCTGATCCTCCCCCCCTCCCCCCCCCCCCGGAGACACACCTTGGGGTTCTGCACTTAATGGTAATTCATTCGTTCCAGCCTTCTGAATTGTATGACCGGACACAAATCTTGTCGCATTCGGGTTCAACTTCGTGCTATGAGCATCAGGTTCTCTATGCACAACAAACGCGTCTCTGAATTGAACTTGGAACTTCTCAAAGTCTTCTTTTAATTTACAATAATAGCCGCTCAGCTCAACCATGGATCTTTCCATTCCAGCAGCATACGCATTCCATCTGGCATGTGAGGTTTTGGCCAACTCGCGCTGTTCAGCTAATTCTTGTCGCAATTTTGCTTTCACTTCATCTTGATTATCTTGCTCTGATTTTTTATCTTCTAAGTCAACTTGATCTTTATCGATACCAATATTAGTGCAAGCGTTTCGCTGTCGGGCCCGAAGATCTACAATTTCTTCTTCCGCTACTGTAACCATAGGATGTACTCCCGAAACGTCAACTTCTTCTTCACTAGAAACTCTGGTCGACTCTAGATCATTATTCCTGAGTATCCGGAAAATGTCATCTAACGTTTCTTCATCTTGCTCTTCATTATCATCTAAAACTGATGCTTCTGATTCTAACGTCGTCAGTAACCTCAATCGTACCCATGTCGTTGACTTCGTCTCATTTGATAAATTTTCTTCTCTCAAAATAATCTTCTGAAAAGTTGCGTCTCTTCTCGACATCGCGATATCGCTAGGCTCATTCGTCATAACAAAATTATACGCAGTGTAATCACCGCGCAAACGCCTAATTAACCTACCAACATTACTGTATCTACTCGTGTCAATTACTAATTCAAATCTCTGCAATAAATCATATACTCTATCCTCTGACAATGACATTGCCCATCTCTCAATTTCTTGATCCGCTTCTTCGAAAATATTAACGCGCATCGCCATTCTCAAAATTCGAATGCGATCCCGCTAACTTAAACGAATATTTTCCCGTCGAAATCAAAAAAATATACAAGAGACAAATTACGAAAGAAATAAACTAACAATGACCAAAATTTAAATAATTGAAAAAATAACCTATTTCGCGCGTCGCTCTTAATTCAGTCACAGCCTCCTTCGTTCGACAATCTGTGCAATTCCAAATTACACTTATGTAATTTACCAACAAAACTACGACCAGACAAGGAAAAAAAAAATTCAAAAGAAAATTTCCGATTCAAAAGAAAATTCCAAAATAAAATTTACAACAACCAAAAAATTTTATTACCGAGCTGTACTCGAATTAAGAGTTTACTGTTTTACCAAAATTTAAATTGAAAAAAATTTCGCTTAAATTGTATCACGAACAAACAAAATAAAATAAAATATTTCGTCAATAATCTCAATTTAAATTCAATAAACCTACACCTAGAAATAAAGTTCAATTTCAAATTCAAAATTCAAACAGTAATTTACCCTGCCGGTAAGTCCACGCTTTGCCGTTGCAATACGCTCCGCAAAGTATACCTGTATCTAACCCTACTTCGGTGATACACTGGTACACGCACACATACAATCAGCTGAGCGCGTATGCTATATAGCTGTTAGCAACGCCAAAATCACGCTATCACACACAATATATAAATCCGAAAACTGAACCAGTCGATTTGACTACGATTATATTACATAAATATAAATAATAAAAATAATATTTAATGTCAATAGGGAAAAACAATTATTTACACTTAATTGTTCAATCAATAATATTCAAAAAATTATTCCCCTAGTATAATCGCAATCTGAGATTTGATTCGCTATACTACTATTAATTCAATAATTACGTATACTGATTAATCTTAAACATCAAGCATATAAAACTTATTTCCCGAAATAATATTTCAGCCAATGCTAAAATTTTCGATAGCTGGAAACGCGCAATGTTTACGTCCGCGGACGACAAGTCTAGCCGCGCGATGTAAACACAAGCCAACGTTCGCGCTCACTCGCTATACTATACACGCAATGTATATCTCCGCACGCTTATCCGCCTATAACGAACACTCGCGATTTCACACTAAGTTTTTCCTACAAAATTATTCCCTGCTCTAGCTAAATCTAACCACTGTTGGGCGCCAATGTAACGGGGATTGACCACGTTAAATGTAGATTATTCTACTTTGATTCTCCGTGGGTTTTAGATAAAGGGGAACAGGGCTAATACGTAAAACTCGCAAATGAAACACACACGTGACGTTCGGTAAAAGGCTATTGCATATATTATGTCAATTAAATCAGAAAATTACAACAGAATAAGCGTACAAGTGTGCTTCGTTAGCACGCAATCTCACGGTCAATAGAAAGCTAATATTGTTGAACGCGCTGGTGAGAGTGAAAGAGAGAAGCTGATACTTACAGAAATACGGAGGACGCTATCACGGTAATCAACCTACAACTGCGGTCTCGCTTCGGTCCAGCTAGCTGGTAAACAGTAGGCTCTCGCAACGGTGTAGAGTATCTCTCCACTCACACGCGTAATCGCAATTATTGTACAATAAACAATACAAAATGCTAATATTGCCGGGTAAACGCTCTCCTGATGTACAACACGCGCGCTTGATGCTCGAATCGAATCTAGCTCCGGCCTAACCTGACGCTACAAGCTTCTCTCTCACGCGCGCTCTCTCACCAGGCGGCGCGTTCAGCAATACATCAACTCTCGTACAGCTCTGATGCGCGGGAACATCTGAAAAGGCTTACATGCAAATATATAAAAACATATGTATTAGAATAAAATATGCATGCGGCGTGACGATACTCGTCACAATATATATATATATATATATGTATGTATGTATGTATGTATATATCATATCTCACAGCATCCCTTTTATCTGGACCCCATCTCATTATTACATTCTATGAAAAAATCCTGGATCATTTTCCAACACAACTACTGACTCGAAATCTCGATATTCCACATATATATATGTACATCTCTCGCAGCATCCCTTTTATCTGGACCCCATCTCAAGATGACATTCCGTAAAAGAATCCTGGACCAGTGCCCAATACAATTACCGACCCAAAATCTCCAAAAATATCATTAATTATATTTTTTTTTTATAAACAATAATATCAGGACGGACGGACGGACGGACGGACGGACGGACGGAAACTGATCATTTTTTCCAACGTAAAAAAGTACTAAAAAAATGTTGTGAATCACATATTTTTACCACTCAAATGAAAGATAATTTCAATATCTATCCATAAGTGTAAAAAAAAGTAACCCTTTTTAATTGGTAATAGATAAAAAATTCGAAAATAATTGAAGGAGTTAGTCAAAAATGTCATGAAAATTAATATTATGTAGAAGATAAGATAAGATATTCATATTCTATATTTCACATTTTCCTCGGCATTTTTCATCATCTTTTGGCTTATAGAAGAAAGTCCCATTGGTCTGAAGCCTCTAGCTTTAAACAATTTTTTTCAATTTCTAGACCTCATGTGCCTAAAATTATTTTAAGGCAGATATTAGTTTTATTATCTTTGTAAATTTATGAGAAAAGTTACTCCCATGTACCCCATAAAATCACTTAAAACTTGAAAATGTATAAAATATGAAACGCAGTAAAAATTCAAAATTTCATACAAAATGAAACTCCATAGAAACACCATACACCACCATAAACGCCACATCATCTGATTTATAACTACACAAATAATATCTTTACCATGAAAAAACCATAAAATACAACACCATAACAATTTTAGAGTTAAAGTTAATAAAAGAAAAACACTGAAAAAAGTATTAAAACACAGTCTTAATGTTTTTCAGCTTCAAAAAAAGCCCCATAGAACAACCGTATCTACAACTTTTTTGTGGTAGATGAATGCTTGGTAGGGCCAATATACCTAAAATGTGAAAAAATCCATAAAAATAATTAATTTTTACCAGTGATTGGCCTGTTCTGCTAATTTTACAAAAATTTGTTTTTTAAGTATAAAAATATCTGTACTGATCGGCATACATGAATCAAGCTCTACTTACAAAAACTGATTAATATTCTGGCTTAAGGCCTATAGGAAAGTTTATATTTTATTGTAAACATTTACAACAAAATGTAAAATAATTTTGAAAAATCAAATATCTCGCTTCCGTTTTTTATGAAAATCAAAGATCTCGTCTCCATTGTATAGCTGAGTTGAAAACATTCGATTTCATTAATTCATATTTGGAATTATTTAATTATTTTATTTAAAAAAAACACAGATCCCTCGAGCATCGTATAACATTATATAAAAAATCGAATAACTCGCGTCCGTGTTTTATCGATATAATGGATCAATTTTGAGATTTTGAAAAAATTTTTTTTAACGAATGTATAGCGCAATGGAAAACATTTAATTTCATCGAACCATATTTGTAATTTTTTATTCCTTTCATAGAAAAAAAAACACACTTTCCAAGCACGTACGTACGTACATACGCTGATTTTCGAAATTTTAGGTCGTATTCAAAAGCCCATATCTCAAAAACTAATTGGGTTAGGTCAACTTTTTTTACATGATTCGAAGCGCATTGATGCAAGGAATACACCCATTGTCTCACAATAAATTTTTAACGTACAGTTTTACCAGAATCGGGGATTCTTTACAGGTGTGATTTTTACGATTTTATTCTCTTAATATAATGTGTAGATTGACCTAGCGACACTTAACTAGTAGAACAACTTTAAAACTTGATTTTTTAGCAACTTGAACTTCTAATAAAGACTAAAATAATGTCAAAACACGATATATTGTCATCTCTGTAAATATTATCAATCATTATATTACAATGTTAGTAAATCATCATTAACTTTACATTAATAACTTATAGGTCATTTATTAGCATCACGAAAATAAATTTTAATAACTATTTCAAATTTTCTCCATCCATTCCGTCTTGACTTATAAAGTGGTTTTGCACTGTTCTATTTAGATTACTTCAACTTTTACGTAATTTAAAATGTACTTTTCCATATAAGCTGATATATATTTCCATTCTTCCAAGACTTCACATAACCTGTCCACTGATCTGTATCTTCATCTTCATCTTTTTTTCCAAAACCGCAAGCTACATTACTATAAACAGCTGACTTAATAATAGTTATTCCCCAAATACAAACGTAAACTTTGATTACTAATTCTAACAAATTTTTATTTAAAATTAATTTAAAGAACACTTCCTATACTGTTTTAAATACATTAAAATATTTTTGCTTAAGAAAATTTGATGAATAAAAATAAATTAATAATTACCTGGTCATTATGATTTCTATTTAACTTCTTAAGAAAAGCTTAAATTTTCTAAAACTAAAAATAATAAATACTTAACAAAGAATCAATTCTTCTGTCAATGAAAGTAAAAAAATTTTGCAATATGATTTTATTAATACTTACCTCATGAATACATACGTACATACGTACGTACGTAAGTGCTTGGAAACTGTGCTTTTTTTCTATGAAAGGAACAAAAAATTACAAATATGGTCCGATGAAATTAAATGTTTTCCATTGCGCTATACATTCGTAAATAAAATTTTTTCTAAATCTCAAAATTGATCCATTTTATCGATAAAAAACGGACGCGAGTTATTCGATTTTTCATATAATGTTATACGATACTCGTGAGATCTGTGTTTTTTTAATCAAATAATTATGATTGAATTTACTATTGTGTTCATGTATGACGTTGTTTTTAGATTTTTTATGTTCCTCAATACGTGTACATACACTTCTCTTGGTTTGACCCACATATGTAGCCGTACAATCATTACATTGCAACTTATATACAACATTCTTTTCTAATTGTTTTTCTCTTTTGTCTTTGCCTTTAAATATAATATTACACATATGATTGTGTATTTTCGGCAATGTCGTAATAAATTTTTCTTTTAAAGAATGTTGCATTTGTTCGTAAAACCCTTTGACATAGGGTAAAGTAACAATGTTTTTAAAATTTGTGTCGTTATTGAAACGTTGATATTGTGCATTTGAATTTATTTTGTCAATCCGTTTTTTTATATATTTGTTGGTAAAGTATGAATACAATTCCAACCATTTACATTCTACAATATAATTTATTTTGTAAGCCCCTCAACAAATAGCTAAACAAAACACTTTGAAATCATATATATTGCGACGTAGCAATAATTATTGCTGCGTCGTGAACATTTTTATATCGCCAGCTGACTCACTCTCGGTGAAATGACAGCTCCTGGAGCGGAGCCAGCGCTTGGTGGCGCTTGCAGGAGTTGCCTCTAACCGACCGCGTGCGGAGCGCAGGATGTGAGCTCCCGAGTCACACCTGCGCAGCACGTTGGCGGTCGGGAGGGGGCACGGCAGGAAGCGAGACGGCGGTCGCACACGCGCGGTTACATGCACGCCGCGGTGTGTAGAGGGGAGCGCGTCTGTATGTGAGAGAGAGAGAGGGAGTCGGCGCGCGTGAGAGAGAGAGAGAGAATCGGCGCGGGCGGGAGAGAGAGAAGTTGGCGAGAGTGAGAGAGAGAGCATGTGGCGTGTGATAGAGGGGCGAGAGCGAGCGCTCTCGGTTATCGACCGTGATCGAGTGAGAGTGAGAGGGCGCCTGCTATCGAACTATGAATTGGCGACATAGATGCGATGTACTGTACGGGGGAATTGTACAGTACATCATATGGTAATAGAGGCTTTCTTTTCCTAGCATAGAGGAACATGGCGGGGATCTTGTATGCAGTGAAGCTCAAAGATAGATCGATGGAATTCGAATCTCGCGCGGCTGGTTTCGTTATCTATAGGGAGAGCCACTGGATGGGGATTGATATCGATTGATTTATTTTTATCAATAAAGGGGGCGCGAATTACAAGAGTAGTAAAGGATATAGAGGGCGATAATTGTTTTCCAACCAATGAATAAATTAGGATTTGGAAAAGAGGGCGCTGGAGGAAACTCACTGATAAAGGAATAGATCGGTGGTAGTTCTGGCAAACCAATGGGGGGATTTTTCTAGGAAAGAGGACCAATTATGTAATTTTGGAAGCCGGGCTTGCGCTTCCGGGAAGAAGGAGGCCGAGTGGGAAAACGCGGCATCCTTCCTCGATCGGAGCGTCGGCCTCGGCCACTCCGTCACGGGCAATTGTACTGGCAGGTCGTTTTCCAGCAGTAGTTGTTTTTTTTTCCTTCGCTCCTATCTCTCCCTTGGGAAGCCATATTGGTGCTGCGGACTTGGTCGAGGAAGTTGAAAGAGGTTTTTTTTCCCTTTTCCCGTTGGAAAACTATTGTGGAGGAAATTGGCGGTAGGAGAATTCTGGTGGAGTAGATCATAGAGGAAATTGGTAATGTCTTTTGTACATTTTTGGTGTTGAATAAATATTTGTGGCGGAAAGAGTTTTCTATAGAGGATTGAGGCGAGAGCGACGCGTAGAGGAAATTTCGCGTTTCAGGTTTGGACTCGTGACCTCCCTCTTGTTTCTCCAACATAAAGTAGAATCAGCGTAGAGGTTTATTTCGCGGCCCTTTTCAGTGTTCCTGACCAGCTTGGAATTAGTAATTTGGCCGCGTGCCCATGAATCTATGTCGAGTCACTTTAAATCTGTTTGTTAACCGAATAATTGTGTAGAAGGAAACAGAATATATTCGTGATTGTTCTTAAATATATATTGATGTTTTGACATTTTTTCAACCTGATTGCCACCACACACTCCCGTTTCTACCATTGCAGGTTTCCACGAGCCAAGAGGAAGAGTCAGCCGCAAAATTCATAAATAATTGTACATAACTGGAATTCCCGTGCGGGCGGGAAAATTCCACGTTACAATATATATAATAAAATTCGATAAAACTTCTTATTAATTTATAAGTTAGTTAAATTTTTTATATTTTCAAATTTTTCAACCATTTTTTAAATAAATGTTAAGCTAATTACTTTTTTTAATTCTATTGATTTTTAATAATTTTAACTTATAAAAAATTTGAATTCTTGTTTTAGATAAGATATGTATACTGTTTTATAAAAATTTATCATTCATTATTTTCTATAAAGTGTAAGTTGACCTGGCCCAATTAGTTTTTGAGATATGAGCTCTTGAAGATGACTTAAAATTTCGAAAATCAGCGTACGTACGTACGTAATTTTGTTCTAAATCTCAAAATTGATCCATTTTATCGATAAAAAAAGGACGCGAGTTATTCGATTTTTCATATAATGTTGTACGATACTCGTGAGATCTGTGTTTTTTAATCAAATAATTAAATAATTCAATAATTAATGAATTAACGAAATCGAATGTTTTCAACTCAGCTATACAATGGAGACGAGATCTTCGGTTTTCATAAAAAACGGAAGCGAGATATTTGCTTTTTCAAAATTATTTTATATTTTGTTGTAAATATTTATACTTAAAATACACATTTTTATAAAATTAGCATTTAGCAGAACAGGCCCATCACTGGTAAAAATTATAGTATATGAGGGTAACTTTCCGCACAAATTTGGAAAGGCAATAAAATACTGTACAATTTCACCATATTACATCCACATTATATTAAAAGAATAAAATCGTAAAAATCACACCTGTAAAGAATCCTCGATCCTGGCAAAACTATACGGTAAAAACGTATTTTGAGAAAATGGGTACATTGCTTTTATCAATGCGCTTCGAATCATGTTCAAAAAAGTTGACCTGACCCAATTAGTTTTTGAGATATGGGCTCTTGTAGATGACTGAAAATTTCGAAAATCAGCGTACGTACGTTGACATTTTCAGCATTTTTTAGCTCAATAACAAAGCAAAATCATAAAAAATGCCAACTTCTTTTCTATTTTTAAAAATTAATTTAAAAATTTCAAAGTATTTTTTTTTAGAAAATGGTACAAAATGTATTACTAATTAAATTATTAATTTATAAAAATTATAATTTCTTATATATTTTTCAAACCCACAAAACCATGCCACAACACACCCCAAGCTTCTGTGATTTTGAAATATGATATATTATATAAGTAAATAATTCTAAATAATCATAAGAATTATTTTAAAAGACATTTTATTTCAATAATTAATAATGCTTTATAAAATTTATTACTAATTAAATTATTAATTTATAAAAATTGTAATTTTTTATATATTTTTCAAACCCACAAAACCATGCCACAACACACCCCAAGCTTCTGTGGTTTTGAAATATGATACATTATGTGAGTAAATAATTTTAAATAATCATAAGAATTATTTTAAAAAACATTTTATTTAAATAATTAATAGTGTTTTATTATTTATAAATTTTAAGTTTCCATATATTATTGAACGACCCAAAACCCTAATACAACGTATGACAATTTTCTATTATACTCAAGTACGATATAAAATATAAATAAAATTATTTTAGAGAAATACTAATACTATACAATACGCATATACAGTATTATAATTGTTTTGTTGGCGATCCAGACTAAAATCAAAAGTTTTATTTGGGCCATAGAAGCCTCCCAATAATTATGAATAAAATTTCGACCATTTATCATTCTACAATATAATTTATTATGTAAGCCCCTAAACAAATAGCTAAACAAAACACTTTGTAATCATATATATATAAAATTCGATAAAACTTCTTATTAATTTATAAGTTAGTTAAATTTTTTATATTTTCAAATTTTTCAACCATTTTTTTAATAAATAAATGTTAAGCTAATTACTTTTTTTAATTCTATTGATTTTTAATAATTTTAACTTATAAAAAATGTTGAATTCTTTGTTTTAGATAAGATATGTATACTGTTTTATAAAAATTTATCATTCATTATTTAGTATAAAGTGTACTGAATATCGCGAGCGAAGCGAGCGATCTTTGCTAGTTATATATTTATAAAATTAAATAATTTTTAATACTTATACAATAAAGCACAAAAAAAGCGAATAAACTAATGAATGTAACTCTTAAATATACGTAAAAAATAAATGGTGAACCGCGCGAGTATATAATCATATACTTAATCCATAAATTAACCTTCAATTTTTATGAGGTATATCCGTGGCAGTAAAGGAATATAATATTTTTGTTAATATCATTGACTTAAACAATTACTGACGTGCGCTAAAGTCAGACAGAATTGCCCACAGCATTAATAACAGCTGTATTTACGGAGAAAGCTCTTCGGAAATGTACTTTAACGGGAAAAAGGATTACCATTCTATGAAAAACGAGAAAGACGAAAATTGCCAAGCTATATCTCTACAAAAAAGACGTAGAGATTATTCACAGTAAATAAAATGATATTAATACCGTCTATTGCATCTATTAAGGGGCGCAACATCAATTAACACAATAATATTGTTATGACCAGCGTGATTCGAGATGTTCGAATCGCGCATAGCAACCGCTGCAACTTCGCGGTTGTTATTGTATTTGTTTACTAGTCTAGTCCTGACAGTTGTTCAGCATAGACGTGTTATATTCGCGCGAGTTAATAAAGTCTTTAAGTAGTTCCTTTTCTAATAAGACGTGTATTTATTAACTCCCCGGCCTGATCATAACATTTTGGGGGCTCGTCCGCACCGAAATGTGCATCAAAGTTTATGAAGTTACGATCGGGCAAGATGACGATAACGAGAACGCCGCCTCCATCCCCGCTCTCCCCGCTCTCCGAGACATATAACATCGACGTCCCCACGACTATTCCAACAGAGCAACCTTCGCGATCGCTATCTCTATCAATTCCCGTTGACGAAATTACACGACTGAAGAATCAACTCCACCTCGCGGAGTCAACACTAGATGCCTGCACATTGGAGGTTACCAACATCTCCAAAGAACTCTGCATTCGTGAATCTGAGCTTCTTCAGGAACGTCGTCTGCGTGAAGAAGATGCCAAGAATGCAGAAGTTAAGTACAATTCCCTCTTCCATGAATCATCAACAGAGATTGCTAGGCTCAACTCTCTTCACAGGGAGACATTGGCTGAAATTAACCGTCTCAAAACTACGTCCGGTCGCTGCGAACTCTTTCCTCCTGAAGCTGACACATCACACCCAGTCACCAACAACTCCCGTCTACAACTTCTCAACAGAGCTCTTTTAGACGACGACGAATCTCTACGACAGCATTTACGAGAGCTAAGTCGTTTACAATTTAAAGACACAAACATAGATAACAGACCAAACAACACTTTCGTTTTTAATCTTAGGATAGATGATTGTAATGATATTTATGAAAAGTATGGAGACAATTTACAGAAAACACAAGTTACACAAAACAGTTCAAACACACAGATAATTAGAGATACACAAAATGAGAATGAGTTTAACACTAGACAATCTAAGAGCATAATCAGTGTCTGTCGCTCCATTGATATACTTCTTGCTAAACGAACTGATCTAATTCAGAAACGACAAGATCTTGAACAACATTTTATTAACTTAAACTGTTCAATGACGATTGTTACTGATATTTCTCATAACACAATCCGTAATCAAATAGGGTATTTTGAAAAGAGAGACAACTCCATAAAAACACATAAAATTATTTGTAAAAAAATTCTATTTCTGAATATGCCATTAACGAATGCCGTGGTTGATGACATCATTTTGAATCAAAATTTGAATGCAAACACACACATACTACAATCGGTAGTTCAGAAGACAGTAAGATCAGAGAGAATCAAAATTAATTCAATAACTAGATTTAAACCACTCGAATATGATTCTCACATGATAGTTAGGAATCGGAGTGTGTTAACAACGAATGCCGCTGTTGATAACACTATTCCGACAAAGGATAAAAGTATAGGTACACTCAGAAAAATTACAGAATCAGTTCTAGGTTATTTTTTGGACATTTCGGAAATATCACTTAAAAATGTGATACTGCAGTTGTTGGGTTCGTTCCGTTTCAGACCCGTAAGATCCGGTTCGAAAGGCTTATTGAGTGGAATATCTGACTTTCTGATGTCGTCGCTGACATCTTTGCTGTTCAGGTCGGATACAAACGATGACGTCGTACGCATCATGCCGTTCGATGGAAGAGACTGGATCAGAATGATCCTGTGATGACACGTACCAGCAAAGACGAAATATCCTGATAAAAACACTTCACCTGATTGAGATGCACCAACCCAAATGTGACCAATGAAACCGACTTATAAAGACTGCTCTGCTCACGGTTCTTTTGAGCCATGGTTTTTCCCGTGAGCGTGAAGGTGAATACCGGAGCAGGGACTTGAGGAGAGGTACCATGGCATATCAACTCCCCACTCATGTCTGAAGATAACTCCCAAAAACAGAGAGAAAACGAGAAGAAAGAGAAACAAAACAAGAACGGAAGAACTAAGAACTATGGAAGAAGAAATCGAAGCTTGCATGGAAAGAGAAAAGATTGATTCGAATGGTTTCTCAAGATGGGAATATTCCTTTTCAAGAGACGGGTCCAATTCTATTCCTGTAAGTGATGATTGGAATTGACCTGTAAGCATGGCTCGGTAACTTGATGCCCGGCGCGGATCAAGGTAGAGGATGTTGGTGGTTCCTGTAAGTCATCATTGGAATTTAGAAAAGGGTCAACCCGCTTGGAAGGAAATTCGGCGAATGTGGTTACTTGGATAAAGATTCACAGATTGTGGTTACTCGGATGAGATGGGATCGACTGAGCATTCTTGAAGAAAGAAAGTTTAAGATTGTCGGGACGACAATCTAAAGAAAAAGGGAGCAATGTTATGACCAGCGTGATTCGAGATGTTCGAATCGCGCATAGCAACCGCTGCAACTTCGCGGTTGTTATTGTATTTGTTTACTAGTCTAGTCCTGACAGTTGTTCAGCATAGACGTGTTATATTCGCGCGAGTTAATAAAGTCTTTAAGTAGTTCCTTTTCTAATAAGACGTGTATTTATTAACTCCCCGGCCTGATCATAACAATATTTTGCAGCTTGTGTATAGTTTTGAAAAAAAATAAAAAGGTAATGATTGGACCTCTAAGAGATCCTTAAGAATTCAATCGATAAACGGACCTCACACGATACACAGAAGCGCATCGCAGTCTGGTCAGCGACAAGCGGTTGCTAATCGCTCTTATTACCAACGTGACAATACGTCACAAGCACGTCACCAAGGACATAAAAATGCAGGAGTGCAGTTCATTGCGACCAATCCGGGGCGGCCTGTCCAAGGCTCGCTACCCGCAACCAGTTCGAGGCCTTCCTTCCGAGAGACCACATACTTATTCGAAACGCGCCACATACTTACCACGTCGCACTATCAAGACGACTTCGGGGCGGTGACGCGCAACGGGACTTATACTTTTTACGCGAGCGAGCAGCAAGTATCGCGACACATTCACACAATTATACAAATCTCTGTTTGACTTAGTGAATAAACGTAACTATTGTTCTCATCATAAATATCTCACGTTGCTTCATCTATCCGGACATCCTTCTCCACGATCAGAGGCTTGAACCTTGATCGGGGCGAACACGTACCTTCACCTAGACGCATCCTCACTCCATCCACCCTCCCCCGTAACAATGGGAAGATGAATAAAGTCTTTTACAGGTTACATTTAGAATGAACCAGCAATTCCTTAGCCTTAAGGAAAAATCATTATGTTGTTATCATTTGCCAGTGTATACATTCAATTTACAGTTAAACAGAATAGTTTGCTTTTGCTCTTAATAGTTCTATTCGATAGTTCTATATTCTAAAATACTATTCTTTCAATGTAGCTGCTGATCAAATTTGTAATTACGTGTATGTACCCACTAATGTATTACTGCCCCTATACATATTTAATGGGACCCACCACTTTTAAAATCTGAAATAAAAAAAATTTTCAAATAATTTTTAAATTGTTACAGTCAATTAGAATTGAACTAAAACATTTTTAATCTAAAAGTATATACAAAATATAGTAAGATTAAATTTTTATTGTCCTACTTTGAGCCTAATACACATTCATGTCAGCGTAGACACTGTTCGATGACTTTTGGCACTGTCCGTAAGATTCCAAGTGTACGCATGGATGAGATGGGCTCAAATTTTTTTTACAAGCTTATTATAGTTTTAGTTTCCATATGAACAGAGGGATTTTAATTTGAATGAGTAGAACATTTGAAAAAAAATAAAATATGTCAATAAATTTAAAATCTAATGGTTTTGAAAATAATTTTTAACACATTTGAAATGTTGCAGACATGAATGTGTATTAGGATCAAAGTAGGATAATAAAAATTTAATCTTACTATATGTTGTATATACTTTTAGATTAAAAATGTTTTAGTTCAATTCTAATTGACTGTAACAATTTAAAAATAATTTGAAAATTTTTTTTATTTCAGATTTTAAAAGTGGTGGGTCCCCTTAAATTTATTATAATTTTACGAGATAATTAATTCATGTTTAAATGCAGAAAAGATATATAAATATAATAAAATATAACAATATAGTACATTTTATTATATGCAATAATTTAATTTAATAAAAAATTATTTCAAATTGTTCAATGAACATAAGGTCTGTACTTTGTAAATAATAACTTTAATGTACAAGTAATAATGATAATATATGTATACTTTGCTCCTCTGCTCGCTTTCAATTTACAATACTTACAATAATACTTTGTGACGAGTATCGTCACGCCGCATGCATATTTTA